>CM034239.1:10899493-11281670 GCA_019916065.1 Vitellaria paradoxa
TCAGAAGAAGCAAAACTCATCTGGGATTGCAGGGAAGAGAGACATGTAGCAACTGGTTGATGTCAAAAAAATTATTTTGGTACCATGTGTGAGCTTCAGAGCACTGCAAGGGTTTGAATTTTGTTTTGACAATCATCTCTCCTGGTTCCAAAATCTCATGGCTCATTTTCCTCATCTCTTGAGCACACTATCCCTCTGGTTGATGGATCATTTCTAGGTCCAAAAGGTTGTGGAGCTTTACCTCTGTCGTCATGATCACTGGGAAGCGCACACTTAATTTGGAACCATTTCCTGCTGAAAGTATAACTGCGGGAAATTGAAACTGATAGGGAAAAGATGGGGGATAAGAAGAGATGGTGGTCAATTTGGGGGTGGCGCTGGTTGCACGCTCGCTTCCTTGGATTATATATCCTTGGCTTAAAAGATTGCTATAATTTCTCATCGGGTGCAACCAGCTCTCTGGGCCAGGTTATTCGGCACCAAACCCTTAATCCACTGCTTTCCGGAATTGAAGGTGAGATATTTGTTTCTAAAGCATGTGTTTGCTTTCATGCGTAATTTCACCTAAGGATTTAACTTCAAGTTCCAAATGCACACAATACAATTCAGGAACAATGCGTGGAGTAAACCAACCAGTATTTTGGGTTGAATACCCAAGCTGCATTTCTGCCTGCTGATGAGGTTTCTTGCCCCAGCCCAACTGTTTCATTTGTGGATTGGATCGCTTTGATGACGTAGAGTTGGAGAAAAACTCTTGCTTGTGATACCTTTTCGCTCTGTCTTCTCACAAGATTAAGATTTTGGCCGCTGGATCTGGAAGCCCTTTTGGGAGCTAATCCAGCAGTACAATTTTGAGTGGGATGTTGTCTGGAGGGATTTTAAAATCTTGTAGGATTGATCTTCATTCTTCCATTTGTTTGATTTATTTCTAGGGAGGGGGGGTGCATAAGATGCCAAAAATTGCACCCCTCTCTACAGAAGGGGAGATGGTGTTATTCGTATAAATGGGAATCGGTTTTAGCAAAGGAGGCCAGTTGACTTGTTTGTACATATTTTCAGCTGTGGAGTTGACTGGAATTCTTTTCAACAAGTTCAAAGGTTAATGTAATTTTCTTTTGCAGATGTATTTATATGTATACAATTTTTTCGGCGACACAATTATTTCTTTTTATTCCTAGTAGTTAGTTTTTGTGACTTAACGCACGGTACATTTGGGAGTGGATAGAGACGGCAAGTGGTCAAATTAAAATTCTTCTAGACCTTAATTGGAAAACTACCTCTCATATTCATTCCTACTCTGATAGGTTATGCCCAGACTATTTTCGAAAATATATCTGCATATGGATATTTATGTATTGTTACAATGTTTCAAGGGCACATTAGTATTCTCACAATATGTAGGATCTGTTTGGCCCAATGTAAAATGCTTAAAAACGTTGAAAATTTCTGAATTCCTCTAATAGTTATTTATTTTTTATTTTATTATACGAATTACGAATTCTTAAATTATTTTATTTTATTTTATTTTTTATCGTTTTAAATGCTCTCATAATCTGATAATGAAGTTGGATTTTAACTATATTTATTTTTTATCCAACCTTAGGTTACATAATTTAAAATCAGAGCGAGAGCTTAAGTGTGGAAGTGTGAACTTTTTTTGAATAATTTTTTTTTTTTTTTTTTGCACCGGCTTTGAAAAACATAAGTTGGGGAACGTTACTAGAGCATTTAGTAAAAAACATTAAAATATATAATTAAATATACATTTTTGAATAAAATTGTACTAGGCATAAAACATATTTTTAACTTTTTAAATGTGTTATGATTATATTTTTCTATACATAAATTGTGAAATAATTATATATATAATTAATATATTTATTAAATATCATATATCAGGGTTATTTGCAATGATTTAGTGTATTTTAATTATTATAATATCACAAGTGTCTTTTACATAGTGAATAAAAAATGAATTTATTTTTTATTTGGAGATTTGACCAAAATTTGCCACAAATTTGTGAATTTGAAATTGATGTTAGGCGTGCACCTTGGGGTTCCAGCCAATGGTTTCGAAATTACATACGAGAAAGAGATGAAAATTTTTCATAATAAATAAAATTTTTGAGGTAATTATAGCAACCTAATAAAATTTATGAGAATAATTTTAAGAAATCTCAAAAATAATTTTAATTTGAACAGTGAACTGCGTTTGTATATGTGCCCTACACTAATAAAGAGGGACGATTGTGAATGAACAACGGAGCAAAATAGTAAAAAGATTTTTGTACAATTTAAAAATAATAAGGGGTGTCAAAGAATTTTTAAATGAGTGAGAATAATTGTCCCCTTCTCTCATATAATTTTAATTTAAATGGTGAACTGCTCTTATATTAGAACTCCGCACCAATAAAGAGATGAACGACTATGGATAGACAGTGGAATAAATACTAGAAAGATTTTTGTACATTTTAAAAATAATAAGAAATATTAAAGGGTAATTTTGAAATGAGTGGAGACATTTGCTCCCTCCTCCTCCATGCTAGAATGTAGATTTGCCTATGATTGGAGCACGATTCACTACTTTTAGATAAACGATTATGTGACCTAGATCCAACTCTAATTCATTTATATAAGTTCATCTGTTTGGGTCAAATTGGGATGCCTATCCTGGCATTGTTAGGCTTAAAACTCCCGTTTAAAGCAGTGGGGTTACCAAACGATGTCTTACATATAGGTTTAGAGTGGGGGTGGAGCTATAATAATTTTTTTTTTTTTTTTTCCCGTAAGATCGTCTGGATTTTCTAGACACAAATTATATTGGTCTTTTTAAAATAAAATATACAGCAAAAAAAATATTTTTTATATAATTAATATATATATAGATTATATGGGACGTTAATAGGGACTTAGGCGTGTGTCTCACTGGAGGGACTGGCTCTGATATATTTATTTTTAGACAAAATCCCAGATGCAATTGCGGGTATTCATGAAAATTATGAGACGAGGGCATAACCAGGCAATAATGCATTTCCTGGCTCTGTTAAGGCACATTAATGTATGTTTGCTAACATTTCAAAAGCTCCTTAGACAACCAAATATTGTTTGGCAAGTTACCAAACAAGCGTTAATGTATTGTTTGTACAATAATGCTCATAAACATGCGTGAGATAAACTTTTTCTTTCTTTTTTTTTTTTTTTTAAAACTAGAACACACTAATGTAAAATTCAACTAAAACTCAATAATAAATTTAACGAATAAACTTGAGCACACTTATTCGAAACTTGGCTCGGGCTTATGTTGAACAATAAACTTAAGGAACACGATTGGATATATTAACGCCCTTTCGGGGGTGGCCGAGTGGAAATTGGGCTTGCCTTAAGAGCTTGGGCCTCTCGAGGTTTCGGGTTCGACTCCCCCACGGGGGGTGGGTTGTCGCTGTAATGGCGGGAGCCTAAAGGCCTCCTCTCGGTCGTGCCGGTCAGCCAGGGCTTGCCTAGGCTGGTTAACTCTCCAGGGGCCGTTGCCGGCTCGGGTCCTGGAGCGTGCTTCGCCCTGTGCGCACCCCAGTACGGGGTAGCGGCTGCGGACTTCCACGTACCAGAAGATTGGATATATTAACGCCCCGAAAGGGGTAGTCGAGTTGGTTCGGATGGTGGGCTGAATGGCCTGGGACCAATAGGTCCTAGGTTCGACTTTTCTTGGGGACAGTCCTTCTTCTAATTGTGGAGGGCTATCTATCAACCTTCTCGGCTGACCGGTCAGCCAAGACTTGCCTAGGCTAGTTTACCTCCTCATGGTTCTTTGCCGACTAGGGCCACGTGGCGGGCTTCACTTAGTGCACACCCATGGATAGCGGTTGCGGGCTTCTCCCCGACCCCAGAAGATTGGATATATTCTTGCCTAGGCTAGTTTACCTCCTCGTGGTTCTTTGCCGACTAGGGCCACGTGGCGGGCTTCACTTAGTGCACACCCATGGGTAGCGGTTGCGGGTTTCTCCCCGACCCCAGAAGATTGGATATATTAACAATCAACTTCGCTCATTTGCAGGGTTAAGTTTGACTAATAAATTTAGATTTGATTAGCTGTAAATCATGGGACATTATAATAAATTTAAACAATTTCTTAAAGAATGTGATGTAATTATTTACTTAAAAATACAAAAATATCTCCTCCAACCCAAATACTTTATAATCAGAACTTTGAGGGAAAAAAAATTAAAACTAAAGTTAACAAAAATAATAAAAAATAGATTGCAAATTAACCTTGCTAGGCTTTTTCTAGAGGAAAACAAAACACAATAACAATTCCCATTTTATGACAAGCCAGGCAAGCGAGTCAACAGAACTCGACATGTCAAATCAAAACTCGATTGATTTAATACCAATCAGACGGGTGAAAATTTTAATTTGTAGTTTTTGTTTTCATTTTTTTTTTTAAAGTTGAATATGAAAACTCATTGCATCACCAACTAGCCACCAACTCATATCTGACCACTATTAATTAGTCATGATTTTTGCCGTTTATTTCTAATTTTTATTTTTCATTAGACGTACCATTATTATGGACTATCAACCATTGTTACCTATTGTTACCTGACAACCATCTTCATCATCGACTACAACCCACCTTTGACCAGTCACTATATTTCTCGCTTACCGTCACACGCCTCTGAGCACCACTAACCAGTTAGCTACCCTACATTTGACCACTACCAATGAGCCATGGCTTTCGCCACCATTGATTGATTATATTTCCTAATAATATAACTATTAATTAACAATTATTATTATTAAACACTTTTCCAAGTTTTTATTTGTTTATATAAAAATTAAAATAAAAAATAAAAATAAAATACAAAAATTAAAAATTAAACATAAAAACTAAAAGCAAAAATTAAAAACTACTAATTTTATTAAACAGGTCTCAAACTGTTGAGTTTAGTCCTTCTCTTTTTTTTTTTAATTTTCTTTCTTTCTTTCTTTCTTTTCTTTTTTTTTTTTTTGGGTACAAAACTGGGGTATCTTTTTTTTTTTTTTTTAATAATAATAGTAGAATGGCGTTATAGACAAGGGATACAAGTAAGTTCAAAGCAACATATCTTTGTAATTTTAGATATACCTAATTGATTGATTTAGATCTCAAACTTTAGCTGGGATTAGGGGTATTTAGTTGGTAAAAGTTGGTCAAAAATACAATAAATTTAATTGAAAAAAATATAAAAAATAATAAATTTTGATAAATTCTGATACATAAAATTTAGATTGTCATGAGATGCAATGTAATGTGAAGCATGTGACGTGGCCACCTGGGGCTTAAAATTCAACTTGACAAATGTTTGATCACTAAGTTTCTAACTATTATATAATTAATTAGGGCTACTTGTAAAGTGGGTTATGGTTAACAATTTAAGCGTTAGGGTTAAAGAAGGTGTATACTTGGGAACTAGTTTGTGCAATAGTTTTTTTTTTTTTCTATTTTTTGTTTATAATTAATTAATTAATTATTTAAAAATAATAATTAATATTATTAAATGAACAATTAATTATAAAAATTTAGTAGAGAAGCTTTTCATTTAAGTAAATAGCAAAAAACTAAAAGATGAGTAGTTGTAGTTTCCCAAACCAACCCTGAGTATGATTGGAGTTAGATAGAATTAATTAAAATTAACTTTGACTAAGATATACTTGCAACCCAATGTTTCTTGCAAAATTTAATAAAGTAATAAATTTATTTTTTTATTTATAAAATCATACTCACTGTCCTGCGACCCTGGCGCATTGGTTGGTGGATTTATTTTTCGCACAATTGATTGTTTGGTTGAATTCACTTTGAGTATGGTAGTCCGAGATCTGTCATACTTTTCATTTAAAAAAAAATCACACCTCATAACAAAAATTGTAGATTTAATATTATCTCAAATATATTAAAGTAATTTTAAAAAGTAAGAGGGCATAACCAGGCAGTAATGCTATTCCTGGCTCTGTTAAAGCACATTAATGCATGTTTGGTAACATTTCAAAAGCTCTTTAGATAATCAAATATTGTTTGGCAAGTTACCAAACAAGCGTTAATGTATTGTTTGTACAACAATGCTCATAAACATGCGTTAGGAAACTCTTTTTTTTTTTGTTTAACTAGTACACACTAATACAAAATTCAACTAAAACTCAATAATAAATTTAACAAATAAACTTGAGCACACTTACTCGAAACTTAGCTCGGGCTTATGTCGATCGATAAACTTAAAGAACAAGATTAGATCTATTAACAATCAACTTGGCTCATTTGCAGGGCTAAGTTTGACTAATAAATTTAGATTTGATTAGTTGTAAATCATGAAATATTATAATAAATTTAAACAATTTCTTAAAGAATGTGATCTAATTATTTACTTTAAAATACAAAAATATCTCCTCCAATCGAAATACTTTATAATTATAACTTTGAGGGAAAAAAAAATTAAAACTAAAGTTAACAAAAATAATAAAAAATCGATTGCAAAATAACCTTACTAGTCTTTTTCTGAAGGAAAACGAAACGCAATAACAATTCCCATTTTATGACAAGCAAGGAAAGCGAGTCAACAGAACTCAACGTGTCAAATCAAAACTCGATTGATTTAATCCCAACCAAATGGGTGAAATTTTTAATTTTTAGTTTTTATTTTCATTTTTTTTAAGTTGAACATGAAAACTCATTTGTTAATTTTTTAAAAAATAACAAATGAGTTCAAAATTATGAAAATATAATTAATATATTTTCACAAATTTTTAATTTTAATTTTTATTTTTCACCAGAGGTACCATTGCTCTCGACTACTAACCGTCGTCTCCATCATCTCTGTCATTGATTGCAACTCACCTTTGACCAATTAGTATATTCATCACCAATTGCTATGCACCTTTGAGCACCACCAACCAGCCACCACCTCACATCCCACTACTACTAGCTAGCCATGATTTTCGCCGCTTGCTGGCTGATTAGACCTTTTAATACTATAACTATTAATTAATAATTATTATTACTAAATTCGTTTTTAAGTTTTTATTTCTTAACTATTAAAATTAAGGTAAGAAATAAAAAAATTAAATATAGAAATTAAAAATTAAGCATAAAAACTAAAAGCAAAATTAAAAGCAGCTAATTTTATTAAATGGGTCCTAAACTGTTGAGTTCATAAGTAGTATGGTAATTAGTGTGTCCTGTTTTTTTTAATTTTTTTTTGTTCTCTCTCTTTTTTTTTTGGGGTTACAAAACTGAGGTATTTTTATTTTTTAATAATAATAGTAGAACGGGGTTTTAGGCAAGGAATACAAGTAGAGTAAGTTCAAAGCAAATTGTCTTCGTAATTTTAGATACGCCTAATTGATTGATTTAGATCTCAAACTTTAGCCGGGATTATGGGATGTTTAGTTGGCCAAAGTTAGTCAAAAAATATAATAAATTTGATTAGAAAAAAAGTATAAAAAATAGATAAAAATTAATAAATTGTGATACATAAAATTTGGATTGTCATGAGATGTAATGTAATGTGTGAAGCAGGTGATCGATGTGGCCACGTCGGGTTTAAAATTAAAACTTGACAAATGTTTGATCAATAAGTTTCTATTAGTGCTACTTGTACGGTGGGTTATGGTTATCTGTTTAAGCGTTAGGGTTAAAGAAGGTGTATACTTGGGAACTAGTTTGTGCAATAGTTTTTTTTTTTTTTTAATTTTTAGTTTATAATTAATTAATTAATTAATAAAAAATAATAATTAATATTATTAAATTAACAATTAATTATAAAAATTTAGCAGAGAAGCTTTCCATTTAAGTAAAAAGCAAAAAACTAAAAGATGAGTATTTATAGTTTCCCAAACTACCCCTAAGTATGATTGGAGTTGGACAAAATTAATTAAAATTAAATTTGACTAAGACATGCTAACAACCCAATGTTTCTTGCGAAATTCAATAAAGTAATAAGTTTATTTTTTTATTTATAAAATCATACTTACTATCCTACGACTCTTGCGCATTGGTTGGTGAATTTATTCCCTACACAATTGGTTGCTTGGTGGAATCCATTCAGAGTATAATAACCCTCTCATAAAAAAATTGTAGATTTAATATGATCTCAAATTTATTACAGTAATTTTAAAAATAAGAGGGCCTTGTTTCAGCTAATTTAATTCTTTTTTTACCCATTTTAAATTGGTGTTAGTAAGGGGAAAAAAAATCTAAAACGAAAAATGCAAGTTAAAAAAAATCAATAAAAATCAGCGCAAAAAAAAAAAAAAAAGGGAAAAGAAAAAAAAAACTACTTCATAAAATAAATAAAGAAACTGATTCAAATATTTGCGTGTGATTTGTGTAAAAGATTATTCATGTCCTTAATCCAACGATAAAATGAACTAATTAATTTCACATTTATATCATTAAAATAATATTAATTTGTGATCAGCGATGAGAGGGGCGTTGATCCTGATCCGGGCAATGGGGGCCCGGCCAGTTTGGCGCTCTATGATGAATCATTATTTCTCATCCTCCAATTTCAATTCGTCACGACAATTCATCATATGTGCTTTGTCACCTTTTTACCTATTCCATCTACTAGTCAAAGCAACCAGTCATCCTCATCGTGTTCCCTCTTCCCTTCTACCTAACTACTTTTTGTTCTATCTTACGCTCACCCTTCACTGCATGTATATTTTTAGTAAAAAAAAATTTAATATATAAGATATTGTTCCTCCTCCTCCTCTACCAAAATATTACGTCACTGGATACGCCTGGTAATGTTCGACATGATTCAACAACCTCATTTTCAGAACAAGTTATTAAAAAAAAATTAAATAAATACAACACGAATGCATGAACTTAAAATTAATACATTTTAATATAAATTTAACTTGAAAATAGAATAAATTAATTTTATAATATGTTTATTAAATTTTAAAATATTTGAGCTTCGTCCAAATAGACACGGTTATGAATATAAACACGACATATTCCTATAAGTTGTAATTAAGGTTGCCCACAAGTATCACCAGGTCGGTTTGAGCCGTTAATTGCATTTGATTTGCGTATTCCTATAAATGTTTCTTCCAAAACCAACACAAACCTAATAATCTTCTGTGGCTCATGAATCAGAATATATACATTTACCATTTTTTGCCGGCCAACCTGATTCTGATTCCGGTGGTTTTTAGCCGCTGAGATCTCAAGAAACATCATCCATCCGTCTATCCCCTTCTTCTTCTGAATCAGGAAGACCAGAAAAAGCTGAACGACTGTTCGTGTCTGTAAGCTGCTTAATTATTGTATAATCCCCGTTCTCTAAATTTTGTCTGTGGATATGTATTTGATTTTGGGTGGTTTTTTGGTGGTGTATTTTTTATACTGAGGTACTTTTTATTCATGTAGAGATGTCCTAGATCGAATCTGGTAAACTAACAAGACTAAGGTCTTGGTGTCTTCACCTTAAATATACACGCTCATACATATATATATATATATATATATATATATTATATGGTTGGAATTTGGGAATTTTGTAAGATGAAATGATCATATAAAAATGATCAAATCTATATTTAAGCTACATATATATATATATATATATATTCTCTCAAGTCCTCAACAATTAGTATATAATCCTTACATTTCAAATATACATACATATATATATATATATATAAAGGCAACCATATGGTACTTGATAAATCGTTCTTGTCAACCTCCTGCAGGAAGACTCCTTCGAAAGTTATGAGTGCAGATTCAAAGAAACTCACTTCAGGTGGCTGTGAGAATCCTCTTATGTCTAAAGAGCAGCAGGAGAAGGTATATCAAAACATATTAATTATATAATTCTCTAGTGTGAACAAGTACTACATTTGTTCAACGTTAAAAGGCCAATTTTTGGATGGGTCTGGAGGGAAAGTTAATAAAGAAAAACTTAATTTGGTTTCTCTCAGAATTAACTGTTGGAGTGTTTGCAGATTGAAGAGGTAAGAAGATTGGTTGGTCCACCGCCGGAGAAGTTGTATAATTACTGTTCTGATGCATCGATCTCGAGATATTTAAGGGCGTGGAACTGGAACGTGAAGAAGGCGGCCAAAAAGCTAACGGAGACCTTGAAATGGAGATTGGAATATAAGCCCGAAGAGATTAGATGGGTAATCATTTATCTCAATTTATTATTTGTAATTTTTTTTAAATTCAGAATCCATGAATATATTTCTATTTTTCTAGTTGTCTGTCTTTAAACTCCCGCTGTATATGCTAGGCATTGGTTCGAACTTCCCTGCGTTTAAGTCTTCTGATGATGACTTGTGAGATTACTCGGTTGGTGATGTGAGGTTACTCTTAACCCGAAAATTAATCCGGGAAGGTTGCTGCTTTCAATTTTATTGACTTGTGGTGCGGTTTCTTTTGGAGTTGGAGTTTCTATCTTTATAACGTGTTTGAAAGAAAATTGAAGGGAAGAAATAGGGAGGGAATAAGGAGTTTTTTCTTTTTTTGGTTTGAAGGGAAAAAAAAATATGGGTCCTAGTGTGTGTTTTTTTTTTTTTTCCCCTAAAGATTAGAGGAAAAGGGGAAGGAAATAGGAGAGAGAAAGAGACGACGAGGACAGAGGGGAGAGGAAATTTAGAATGCGAGTTCCACTTATTTTTTAAATAATTTTTTACATAAAATTTAAATAATAATATTCAACCTCTCATTTTACTACTTTGCACTTTTCTATCATTTTAACTAAACAGAATATTAAAGTAAATTATTAGGATGGTTAAGTTTAAGAATCTGAATATTTATTATTGGGACTTGTAGGAAAGTTAATTAAATCCCATTAAACTTGAGAAATTATTTGAATAATTTAGTACACGAGACTCTCTCGTTGCTGTCACAAGTTGAGTCATATCCCAAAAAATTGATTCACTACATGGTGGATAACTTATATGTCCAAGACCATCTCATGCACTGTTTGATGTGGAATTGTCGCACGTTCAAACGTCCCAGTGGCGCCTTCGTTAGTGGTTTAGATCAACCTACCTACTCTTCCCGACAATTACTCGGCGCGGTATCGGATCCAAGCTGCCCTGCTCTGCTCTGATACTAATTTGTCACGAGTAAGTTTCATCCAAAAAAAAAAAAAAAATCCAACTCATAGGTGGATTACCGGCTTAGAATTATATATACCCAAGACCATCTCACACATTGTCCGACGTGGGGTTGTCGCAGTGGAGCCTAGGAACCACCTGGCGGCACAAATTTTTCTAGCTCTAGAATTGACATTTCTGCAAGTAGTTTCTTGACTTCAACAGTTGATTTAGTATTCCTTCTTATGTATGCAGGATGAGGTTGCTTCTGAGGCAGAGACAGGAAAGATGTACAGGTCGAAATATGGAGACAAGCATGGGAGGACAGTTCTCGTCATGAAACCCCATTTTCAGGTTTCAATTTATACTTTCTACTCTTCTGTGTGTACACACGCATGGTACAAACTCATAGCACTACTATTTTTTCAATGGTCTTAGATGAAGAGATGCTTTTGATACTTCACATTCTCCGAAGAGTACAAAAATCAATTAAAATCAAATCTTAGCTCCAAATTAATTCAATAAATGACCCCCCTCCCCCCAAAAAAACAAAAGGATTAATTGTGCCGTATGAATGATAAAAATTGTTAATGCACTTGGAGTTAGTATAGAATTATAAAAAATTGTATTTTGTAATTCGTGCTGTAAGTAGAAAATTGAAATTTTGTAGAGATTTATAGAGTTTTGTAAAGAAATATAGAGCATCAAACATGGTATATACATTTTAGGTCTGTTTTCTATTTATGATTTTCAAAACAACAAAATAACCCAAAACACATTTGATTGTTCGTGTTTTCAAAACCTGCTTTAGAGACAAAAAATAGGAGTTTACACATAAAATATAAAATGGTTAAAAGTCATTTTAGTTCATTTTTTACCAAAAACACGAATAATCCCAAAACATGAGGAACATAAAATGTCAAAGCAAATATATTTTTAATAGTCTTAAATATTCCCATCCCTTATAATTTAAAGCGAAAGCATTAACAAAGAAATCGTTAAAAATAACTATTTTGTCTCTTACTAATTAAAAAATGTATTTACACTATTTGCAATCCGTATTCTTTCATTTGCACTCCTAATTTTATTTGATCTTCAATGAATATTTTTGTCTTTTAACTGAAAATTTTAATATTATTTACAATTTTACTTTAATTTTAAATACAAGAATACAGTGGTTACTTTAATTTTAAATACAAGAATACAGTGGTTGTTTTTTTGAGGTTTAGAAGATATTAGCGATTTTCACATTTATGGACAGAGGTGCATATATATATATATATATATATATGCAATTAACTCCAAAAAAAAAAAAAAAAAAATTGGGTATCATTACGCGTATATCACAATCATGCCTCTTGTTATATTGGTTACTCAGCCTTGACTTGTTCAAGTGTGCGTTTTACTGCTGCAGAATTCAAACTCAAAAAAGGATCAAATTAGGTACTTGGTGTATTGTATGGAGAATGCTGTTAAGAATCTGCCGGCACACCAGGAAGAGATAATCTGGCTGGTTGATTTCCACGGTTACAATTTGTCAAACTTCTCAATCCAGGCCACGCGAGAAACAGCCCGTATTTTACAAGACTATTATCCCGAGAGGCTGGCTTTTACAATATTGCACAACCCACCCAAATTCTTCGAGCCATTCTGGACGGTAAAGCCCATCCCCCCCCCCACCCGGCCACCACTTTCTGTTGCCATTTTTCATTCTACTCGTATGAAATTTTGATCTCCAAGACGACGTCGTTTAGGTATAATTGTTGAAATCAACCGGGACAAGTTTTCATCTGTCCAAGCTCAGTTTGTTTATCAGACGATGCTAAATTTTGCGTTCAAGGTCTCTCGTTTATTAAGGGTGTGCAACGTTTGGAGTGATGATTTAATAAGGGAAAAGAAAATTAAAAAAAAGAAAGAAAGAAAGAAAGAAAGAAGGTAAGAAAAATAAGAAGGGAATAAAAAAAAATTAAATACGTGTCCTTACTTTTAAAAATTTTAAAATATAATAAAATACAAGTCATTTATCAATAAATTAATTTTCTAATTTAATTATTTTTGCTTTGTTAAATCCCATGCTTTCTCTTTTTTATTTTCCAGTACAAATCAAACGAGAAAAAGTAGGAAAATAGGAAGGGGATAAAAATTTTAAATACGTTTCTTTATTTTAAATGATTTAGAATAAAGTAAAAAAAATAAAATAAAAAGTATTTATCAATAAATTAATTTTTTAATTTAATTATTTTTAATTTCATAAGTTTCATACTTTTTCCGTTCTATTTGAAACACAAATAAAAAAAAAATAAGAAAAAAAAATTCAAATCCCTACTTATTTTCTTTTCTCCCCCCAAATCCTTATTTCAAGTATACCTCAATGAACGAGACTAGTCAAGCCTTTTTCAACCCTATCAAGATAAAGTTTATTTATTAAATGAACTAGTGAGGTTTTTAATAAATTAAATTTAGACACTGTTTAATTTACTATCAACGTGTGAAAATTTTTAAAAATTTCTAAAAGTTATTTACTTTTTATCTCATTACATGAATTACGAACTTATAAATTATCTCATTTTATCTCACTTTTTATCACTTTAAACACAGCCTAAGTTGTATCTATGAACACTTCAACTCACTGCAGCTATGGTTGATAGAAATGGACTTTGGAGTGTATCATTCATTCATTCTTTTTGAGGAAAATGTCTCGGACCCATAGTTGATAGTAAATCTCATTCTCCTCTATTATAAAAAGCAGAGTTCTAGTTTTCATCAAGATTTTGTCATCAAAACTTCGCTTGGTGTGGAAAATAGTTGCCATCGTTTCTCTGGGAGATTTCCATTCTTTATATATATATATATATATATATATATAAACAAACTGATTTGGTTTTGACACGAAACGATTTGTATGCTTTGCAGGCGGTAAAGCCCTTCGTAGCGCCCAAGATAGCAAGCAAAGTGAAGTTTGTTTACTCGGGCGATCCAAACACCAGGAAAATAATGGAGGATCTATTTGACATGGACCTACTCGAATCTGCGTTTGGTGGTAAAGCCAACGCAGGTTTTGACCTCAATGAATATGCTGAGAGGATGAGAGAAGACGATAAGAGGGAGCAATCTTTGTGGGCAAGAGGCAATGTATGCGAGGCAGCTCATCAATCTAGATTCGTTCCTACGATTTCCGCCTTAGATTCAAATCCCTCGGAATTGGACAAGAAAGCAAATAAATCTTCATCCAACGAAGGTGTCTTGTGATACGATCTGTATTGAGGAGTTCTAGAAGCTCCAGTGGCGGGAAAAGTTTGGTAACTGCATAACAACCGGTGCGAGAAATAAGAAAGGGGGTTATAATAGATTTATTCCATTTTCAATTTTTGTTAATTTTCCTTTGCTCTTCACACTATAAATAGCATGTACGGTTGTATTAATTATCAAGCAAAAAGAATACAAAAATAGTCCAATTCCTTCTCCCTGGTATTTGTGATAACAATTTTCTTCTCCTTCCTCTCATTGTTTTTGCTTCTTTCCCCAATTCTCTCTCAATTTTTACTTCCCTCTTCTTGCATACTCATCATTTGGTATCAGAGCCTTCAATCCTCGAACCATGGCAGAAGGCACTCGTTTTCAAGAATTGCGACGTGAGCTTGTTAACTTGGTAGAAGAAGCAGAGTAAAGACAAGAAGCTAGATTGAGTCAGTCCATTGCTGAGATCAAAGACTTGATCAGAGGACTTAGTGTTCAGTGCCGTGAGGTGGTGTCTGCAGGCAAACGTGTCGAAGAACAGGGTTACAGTAGCCAACCTGAGAACAAGTCCACTCCAGCTTCTTGTAGGACTTCTCATAAGTTGGAATTTCCTAAGTTTGAAGGTGATGATTTTCATGGATGGGTGATGTAGGCTGAATGTTTCTTTGAGATTGAAGAGATTCCTTCCCAAATGAAGGTTAAGATTGCTGCTTCTCAACTGAGAGGGAGAGCTTTACAGTGGCACCAAGGGTACGTCAGAAATAGAGGCTTAGCAGCTTATGATGATTGGGAGTTGTATAAGCAGAACATGGGACCACGTTTTGGTGCTTCAGTACACGATGATCCCTTGTCAGATCTGAGGAACCTCAGACAAACTGGTACTCTAGAAGAGTATATTGATGCTTTTGATGTGTTATACCCTCGAATGGAAATCCAAGAGCACCAGGCGGTAAGTTTCTTTGTCTCTGGATTAATGGCTGCCCTCCAAATGCCGGTTAGAATGTTTAAGCCAGCCACCTTAGCTGAGGCTTATTCCCTTGCCCGACTACAAGAACTGACTGTTGAAGCCTTACGCCACCCCACCAACCAGGTCCCTATACCACTATTTCCTAAGACCACAATGCCTAATACCACCTCAAACAACTTCACCCCAAAAATTACCAACACTAATACAACCAAACCCAATACAACTTTAACAAACACTGGCCTATTACCCACACCTAATATCCCTAGACTCAATGAAAATACAAAACCATATGTTCCACCTCCCAAGAACCTTAGATCCATGACCACCAAAACACTTAATGAGAAGAGGGCTAAGGGACTTTGCTTCTGGTGTGATGAAAAATTCACGCTTGGTCACAAGTGCAAGAAGAGACAAGTTTTTATGTTGCAGTTAAAAGTTGACATTGATGGTGGGGATCTTGAGGAGGAGGTTGGAGAGGAATACGTGGCTGATAATAGCATACAAATGTCCCTTCATGCAGTATGTGGGAACCACGGCACCAAGACTATAAGGTTAGAATGGAGCTATGGGAGACATAAACTTCACATACTGATTGATTCAGGTAGCACGCACAATTTTTTAAGCTCAGCAATGGCTCAGAAGCTTAAGTGTGAAGTGCAGCCAGTAGAGGAAGTTGAAGTTTTAGTAGCTAATGGCCAATCTCTAGGTTGTAAGTCAGTGTGCTCAGACTTTAAGTGGCGTATGTAAGGTCAAGACTTTGTGGCTGATGTTTTCCTTCTTTTCCTCAATTGTTTTCCTCCCTGGGAGATATTTTGTGGAATTTCAATGAGCTTTGAATGACCTTTTTTTACTAATAATCAATCTCATCTCTTGCAAGGAAAACAAGACAAACCTGTTCAACTCATTAGTAACCAACGTCTTAAGAAATTACTTTCTCATTCGTCTGAGATAGCCTCCAATCATCTGCTGGTAACTCCTAAATTATTTTTTGTTACGGGGACTAATTCACATCTCAATGATACTTGGCCAGAATTGCAGCACTTACTTAAGGAGTTCTCACCAGTCTTTGATGACAACATATTCTTGCCTCCCTATAGAGAATATGATCACAAGATTGAGCTGAAAGAATGAACTAATCCTATCAACATCAGACCCTATCGCTACGCTGGACTTCAGAAAGATGAGATCGAGAAACTGACACAAGAAATGCTTGAGGCAGGTATTATTCAACGGAGTCAGAGTCCCTTTGCGAGCCCTGTTGTGTTAGTAAAGAAAAAAGACGGATCGTGGCGTATGTGCGTGGATTACAGAGCCCTTAATCATGCCACTGTCAAAAACAAATTTCCTATACCAGTCATTAAGGAATTACTAGATGAGTTGGGCGGCTCCAATATTTTTTTCCAAAATTGATCTTCGGTCCGGGTATTGGCAAATTCGCATGGATCCACAAGATATTCATAAAACTACTTTTCGCACCCATGAGGGCCATTATGAATTTCTTGTGATGCCTTTCGGCCTCACCAATGCACCCTCAACGTTCCAGCAACTCATGAATACAGTATTCAAAGCTTAATTATGCAAGTTCGTCCTTGTCTTCTTTGATGACATACTCATTTACACCAAGACCAGAGAAGAACACATACAACATTTGAAGGTGGCTCTGGAAGCATTACAACAGCATCAGCTATTTGCTAAAATGAAAAAGTGTCAGTTTGGGTGTTCACAAATAGAGTACCTGGGGCATATTATCAATAGTGAAGGGGTGCAAACAGATCCAAGCAAGATTGAAGCTGTTCGGCAATGGCCCACACCCAAGACAATCAAGCAACTACGCGGGTTTCTGGGTCTCACAGGGTATTATAGAAGATTAGTGGCCCATTATGGACAGTTGGCCCGACCATTGACTGATCTGTTAAAAAAAGAAGCCTTTACATGGACCACTGCAGCCTAAGAATCTTTCGAGAAGCTCAAGGAAGCTATGATGACCACCCCGGTTCTAGTCGTACCCGACTTCAATGAAGTGTTTGTCGTAGAGACGGACGCGTCTGGAGAAGGGATATGCGCCATCCTCATGCAATGTGGGCATCCGTTAGCCTTCATAAGCAAAGTGTTAGCTCCCAAACATCAGCTTCTATCAATTTATGAGAAGGAAATGTTAGCAATTCTATTTGCTATCAAAAAATGGGAGGCTTACCTTACCAACACACACTTCATTATCAAAACAGACCACTAGAGCTTGAAATATTTATTAGAACAGAAACTCATCACTCCATCTCAGCAAGCATGGGTAGCAAAATTGATGCAATTCAACTATGAAATATAGTTCAAGCAAGGGAAGCAAAATGTCGTAGCTGATGCACTTTCTCGAATGCCAACGGTAACTTGTCATGCTATAACCACCAGGGTGCTGACATCCCCCTTATTCGAGGCAATCAAACAAACATAGACTGAGGATAAGAGCTTGACGAAGATCTGTGAAGCTATTATTTCCTAAATATACTTGGCATAATGGAGAACTTCAGAGAAAAGAAAAACTGGTAGTTGGCAATACGGGTGAAATAAAGAAACAGTTACTCCAGCATTTCCATGGGTCCTCTGTAGGGGGCCATTCGGGAACTCTTGTCACCACACAAAGGCTCACTAGTATTGTCTATTGGAAAGGCTTGAGAAAGGATGTGAGAGAGTTCATTCGGAATTGTGACACCTATCAACACTACAAGCCTGAGAACTTAGCCACACCAGGATTGATACAGCTCCTTCCAATTCCAGAAGGAGTTTTCACTGATATCACAATGGATTTTGTGGAGGGCCTTCCAAAATCTCAAGGCAAGACAGTGATTATGGTAGTCGTGGATCGGCTTACCAAATACAGTCACTTAATGGGACTCTCGCATCCTTACTCAGCCCATTCAGTAGCTCAGATCTTTCTGGACTCTGTTTACAAACTTCATGGGCTTCCAAACACAATTACCTCGGATCGTGATCCCATTTTTATTAGTGGGTTATGGCAAGAACTTTTCAAGTTTCAAGGAGTGGGCTTGTAGCTATCATCAGCTTATCACCCTCAGACGGATGGGCAAACAGAGGTGGTGAATAGATGTCTTGAGAATTACTTGAGATGTATGACTGGGGACCTGCAGCACCAGTGGATGAAGTGGTTATCGTTAGCAAAGTTCTGGTATAACACTTCATTTCATAGCTCCATTAAAATGAGTCATTTTGAAGCTTTGTATGGCTATTTGCCTCCAATACAGCTACCCTACTTTCCTGGAGATTCCAAAAATGCGGCGATAGACCAGCTTTTATGAGAAAGAGAGGTATAATCAACCTAATTCTTAAAAGACGCTCGCTGGAAGCCCAAAATAGAATGCAGCAAATGGTTAATAAAAGGAGAACCGAGAGGAGCTTTAATATCGGAGATCAAGTCCTCCTCAAACTTCAAGCCTATAAACAGCTTACGGTTCATTGGGGGAGCCCAAAGTTACAATCCCGCTACTATGGCCCCTTTGTAGTAGAAGACAAAATAGGTTCTGTTGCTTACAAGATTCGGTTACCACCTGAAGCCCAAATCCACAGCGTATTCCAGGTGTCATAGCTTAGACCTTATCACTCACATACCTTCTCAAGTCCAGTGCTTCCTTCATTCTCTACTTCAACCCCTAGCAGTGATTGACAGAATAATGGTTAAGAGACAAAATGCAGCTGCCACACAATGGCTCATCCACTGGAAGGATTCCCCACCGTCGGAGGCCACCTGGGAATGGGCGGATGAGATTCAGGCTTGGTTTCCCGAATTTCCTTGAGGACAAGGAAATCTGATAGGAGGGGTATTGATACAATCTGTATTGAGGAGTTCTAGAAGTTCCAGTAGCGGGAAAAGTTTGGTAACTGCATAACAACCGGCGCGAGAAATAAGAAAGGGGGTTATAACAGATTTATTCCATTTTCAATTTCTGTTATTTTTTCTTTGCTCTTCACGCTATAAATAGCATGTACAGTTGTATTAATTCTCAAGCAAAAGAATACAAAAATAGTCCAATTCCTTATCTCCGGTATCTGTGATAACAATTTTCTTCTCCTTCCTCCCATTGTTTTTGCTTCTTTCTCCGATTCTTTCTCAATTTTCACTTCTCTCTTCCTGCATACTCATCATCTTGGAATTGGACGAGAAAGCAGATGAATCTTTATCCAAGGAAGGTGTCTTGGAACTTTTCGAGGGGAAGAAACTAGGGTAGTATTAGTTTGGCAACACAAATGAGCCTTAAATTTAATAAGAGTTTTGTAGAGATTTTTTTTTGTTTTATCTCTAACAGTTTTTGTTTTTAATTTTTAATTTTAAATATTATTTTTTCTCCAAAATTAAAAAGGAAACATGACTACTTGTATAATTTTGTTTATAGTAATTAATTTTATTTTAATAAAACATTTAATTTCATTAATTTTTTTTATAAATTTAACTAAATTTAATAAAATATATTTAAACTATTTAATTTAACATTATATATTATTTTTAATAATAATTAATTTTAATAAAGTATACTAATAAGTAACATAATTTAGTAGTAAATTAATATTTTATTTATTAAAATTAATTTGATGTAATAAATAAATAATTTTAAGAGGTAATTATTTCTTATTAAAAATTTTTAATTAAATAAAATAAATTATTTCAATAATAAACTATTATTTTAATAGTTATATTAATTTAATAAATAAATTATTTTAATTTGTAATTATCATTAATTTTAATTCTGCTAAAAAAAGTTATTTTAACACGTAATTATTATTTATTAAAACATAATTATAATCTAATAAAATAAACTATTTTAATAATAAAATATTATTTTATTTATAATTAATTTAATTTCAATAAAAATAAATATTTTGATATGTAATTATTAATTTTTAAACAATTCTAGTTTAATAACATAAATCATTTTAATCATAAATTGTTATTTTAATTTTAATAACATAAATCTTTATAATAATATGTTATTTATTAAAAATAATTTTAGTTTAACAAAAATATTCAAATAAAGTAATTCATTTTAATATGATGCAAGAAAATGAATAAAGTGTTAAAATTGAAAAAATATTTATAAAAAAAGGAGTTTTTTATGAAAATATTCCTCAAACTATCCCATTTTTTTATTTTGTTCTCAAATTATCAAACTATCTAATACATTTTTGAATTATTTAATTCTGTTCTATTTAGTCCGAATCTGTTAAAGTTAACGGATGGAATTAATATTTTAACTAAATACAACAGAATTGGATAATTCGAGAATATAATAGATGCGTTTAATAGTTTAAGAATCAAATAAAAAAATATAATTTGAGGGATATTTTCATAAAAAAACTCTAAGTATAATATATTACATTTAGTATACATATACTAAATTATTTTTAACTATAATTAAGTGTTATAATAAAATTTTTATATCAAAAGATTATATAATTTATATTAGTCATATTAAAAATTATTAATTAAACATTACTATTATACCATAATATATGAACAGAAATTATTAATTATACAAAAAATTATATTAAAATAATAATTTAATTTAATTAATAATATTGTAATATTAAAAGATTATATAATTTATATTAATTATATTAAATATTATTAATTAAGAACTTTATATTAGAAATTATTATTAACCATAATTGTTATACTATATCATATTAACAAAATTATTAATTTAATATAATTGTTAATATTATTATATTAATAGTATATAATTTTATATTAGTGATATTAAAAATATTAATTGAGCTTGGCCTTAACTCGGTTGGTTAAGAGCATCTACGGCCGCTCACCCGGCTCAGGTTTAAGCCTCTCCCTCCCCCGCTTACCTAATAAAAAAATATTAAAAATGTTAATTATTGTATAAAATTAATATATATATATATATATATATATATATATATATATATATATATATATAAGTTTATTTTCATGTAAGCAGCGTTTAAAAAAAGGTAATATTTTTATGCAAACGGTGTTTAAAAAATAATATTTATATATATATTGTGAATAATTACAAAATAATTAACATTTTTAACATAACTAATATAAAATTATATAATATTAACATCATTTTATTACTAATATTATAATATCAGTAAATTATATAATTTATATTAATCATATTAAATAATATTAATTAAGCATTTTATATTAGAAATTATTAAGTAAGCATAATTGTTATACTATAACATATTAGCAAACATATTAATATTATATAATTTATATTAATTGAATATAATGTTAATATTATATAATTTCATATTACTTATATTAGAAATATTAATTATTTTATAAGTATTGACAATATATATATATGTTATTTTCTTAAACACTGTTTACATGAAAATAAAGTTATGTATATTAATTGTTAACACTTGTACAATAATTAACATTTTTAATATAACTAATATAAATTATATAATATCAATATTTTTGTTAATATGATACAGTATAGCAATTATGCTTAATAGTAATTTTTAATATAAAAAACTTAATTAAAATTATTTAATATGATTAATATAAATTATATAATCTATTGATATTATAATATTATTGATTTGATATAATATTATTATGTAATTTTATATTAATTATATTAAAAAGTTGTCTATTTTATAAGTGTTAACAATATATATATAAATATTATTTTTTAAACACTATTTACATGAAAGTAAACATATATATATATTAACTGTTGACACTTATACAATAATCAATATTTTTAATTAAACTAATATAATTATATAATATTAATATTTTTTTTAATATGGTATAGTATAACAATTATGCTTAATAACAATTTCTAATATAAAATGCTTAATTAATATTATTAAATATGATTAATATAAATTATATAATTTTTTAATATTATAATATTTTAAATTAATTTTAATATAATTTTTAGTATAATTAATAATATTTATTCATATATTATGGTATAATAATGATATTTAATTAATAATTTTTAATATGACTAGGATAAATTACATAATATTTTAATATAAAATTTATTATAATATTTAATTATAATTAAAAATAATTTAATGCATTTATACTAAATGTAATATATTATACTGATATATTAACATTAAATGATAAGACTGTCTAATTCCCAATAAATTTATCCACGCCCAAACCAATTGCAAGCTTTGCAAGTTACGAGACAATTAATGAAATTAATGAAGACAACTAATGAAGTCGTAAATAACACTAATAACTTTTATATAATTAATGTTAAAATCGTAAGTGATACTTACGACTTTTAAACAATTTATACAATTAATGTTGAAGTCGTAAATTATACTTACGACTTTACCTGTATTGATAAATACTTCTCATTCCACTCCAATTTGGTAAAATTTTTTATTATTACTAATACTGCAGTATAAAACTCTCTTATTTCTTTTTTTTTTTGAAAGGTAAAAGTCTTTTTTTTTTAAGAGGGAGGAAAAAGACTCGAACTCGAGTCATGAGCGAGTAAGAGAAATTATTAACCATTGAGTTACAGACCACGCTCAAAACACTCTTATTTTAGTCTCCATCATGTGATCCAATTTCACAATCTATCACAAAAATTAATACGAACTCCTGAAGGCACAAAGCAAACTAGGCTTAGTTGAAAAAACACATTTAATTGTATGAAAGAGCAGCCGACAGCTTTATGATCTACCACCAAGAACCGTATCTATTGTTTCGACAGTTGTCTTCATGCGTAACAATTGTTTTCACCCCTGAATACGAACGACGCTGATAGACTTGTAGACCACCCCACATGCAGTGGAAGGTAAGACCCTGCAAATTCATGAAAAGTGTGAGCCAAATGAGAAGAGGCAAGTTAAAAAAGTAGAAGAAAATCAATTGGTAAATTACCTTTACCTGATTGATATATGTCATCACTCAAACATCTCATCTAATCTCTGTCTGTACAGAGCCAATTTCTGCATTTTCGAGGGAGAGGGAAAACAAAAATAATAATTAGTGGTTTGATTTTTTTTTCCTTTTTAAATGTTAGAATAATCTATATCAGGTAATGTAAAAGAGAAAAAAATCAAGAGCAAACAGCCAAGAAGTCTCTGCGTGTGTTGAGTGTTTTATCCCTTTTGGCTGCCGAAACTAAAAGATTATGCCATTTCAACAGGAGAATTTAATCTCCTTATCTTCTTTAAAGAAATCATTTATCAGCAACTGCTCGCAGTTAGGTTCATTGACTCAAATTACAAAGGAATGCTGATATTATTACAACTACAACAGCAATGCTAAAATTTGTTCAGAAGAAACAACACCAATCTAAATAGAGTTACTTCCGCTAAATATTTTTCTCTCAGGAAATATGGGAAAAGAGTTTCTACCACTTCCCTCAATGATAAAGAAACACGTACTACTAAATATCTATAACTATTCAGAGCCACTGTTACACTGTTTGTTTTCCTTGAAGATTTCTCTAACAAAAAATAGAGGTAAGATCACTCCCATGCAGAAATGATTACGAATGCCAGTACAAGAAAAGAATGATGGATCAAACCTATTTTATTTTTTATTTTTCTGTGGTAAGTAAAAGAATGGAATGAGGCATAATTCATTTAATTTGTGTACTTATTCAGGGAAGGAAAATAAAAGGAGGAAAGTAGAAGAGCCCTTAATCATAACAAGTCTGGTGGGCCTATAACCCACAGGCTTACGTGCCACAAACACACAAATCACAGCATATTTCTAGACTATTCTGACAAGTTCATAATAACGATGGCTTATTTCACACAACTCAACAACCAAATATTGGATTTTGGGTGTGGCTTAAGTATACTGGAACATTTTCTTTTACCTACGCAGATGAGTCTCATAGGCTCAAAGCTAAGACCTAAATCATTCTCCAGTAAATTTAAGCCACTTCAAAAGTTACATCTAGACATATATATGGACATCACTACGACCCTTGAGAGTGCTATAATACTCAGAGAGAGGGTGACTGCTCTAGCGAAAAGATAAGAGCTGCTCATATGCCTCAAATATTTCAAAGACATAGCTCCACTTGGAAAAGGAGTCCGCTCGGGAGTTCTAAATTGCTTTTGAAGCATCACATAATGAAATTGTGTGCAAATTAGAAGACTTCAAGCTATGCCATAACCAATTCATAACAACAACATTTACAGCGTGCCATTGCCAATAAGTAATAGCTGAGAATCTGGAGGTAAATCCATAATACAGTGTTCCATCTATCAGCTAATGAGAAATACTCGAGCTAAAAATTAGTTCCATTCAATTTCTAACTAAAAATTGACTTGAAAAGACTGTCAAGCAGAACAATATGTACTGTTGAAACCTGGACTAAAGACGAATCAGAAATAATATTAGGAGGATCAATAGCCATTGGAAGGAAAAACACAAATCCCTAATGAAGAAGAAATAACAATGTTGTAGCCCTAGATGAAATAGCGAAACGAGCAATGATAAGAAACCCACGAGCAGTGTGGCAAACAAGCAAGAACCAAGTAGCGGATGAGCAAGGAGGAATTAAGCACGACCAGAACCAACGAGGAGCCAAAACAAACCAGACACGGGTCTGGTATGAGAGAGAGATCACACTGCTCTGGCACAAGAGAAAACACACGAGAAAGACTTCAATGAGTATTCAAACTCATCAAGTAATCCTGGAGAGCAACCAGTCGGTAAGAAGCAACCAACGTGGAAGGTCGCCGAAGGTCAACCGCCAATGCATGCGCTGGCACGCGCCAACAGCAGCAGCAGCATAGATCTCAGATGCTGACAAGAAGAGCTGTGCATAGGGTTGCGTCAGGCCACTTTGGCTGATGGGTCACAGCCGATGACGATCGCCTATAGAATGTGAGCCTTCAGCAGCCAACAGGGAACACAGGAGATGTCATCAGCAGCAGGTACTTGTCGCAGCGAGGGTTCTCTCTCTCCCTCTCTCTCTCTCTCTCTCTCTTTTCTCTAATTAAAGGTTTTGGAATCAGGTTGCTCTAATACCAAGTTGAAAAATAGAATGAAATAATATTGAGAGCTTAATCACCTTTCCTTTTCTATCATTATATTTATAATACTGAATTGCAACTGAAAAGGGAAAATACAATTGTAGTAAATCAACAACAATCATCCTCAATCATTAATAATATGTTTTAGAATATTCTGACAAACATCAATTAGGACAATATTCAAATATAACATTAATATGATGCACAAACACTTAAAATGGGCGTCATATTCATACCCGATACATACTGATGTCAGGCAAGCATACTCAGACACCAATATATGTGTTGGACATGGCATATTTTTCTTCGAACATATGATTTAGACAAATCTAAATTTGAGTGGCCGAACCCCCTAAAATCATAAAATATTTTATCTCACATTTTGTTATATTTTTTTTATATTGAATTATGTAGTGAATTATTTTTGTTGTAGATGTTATATTCATATATATAGAGAAAATTTATAAAAGTGATATATATATATTTTTTGTTGTATACCCATCGTGTTATGTATTATATCCATATCCCATATCCATATTTCTTAGATTGACAAAGGTCTACACACCTTAGTATAAGCATAAACGCCTGCCTCCGCAGGTCCAATAGGGCTTCCCCTTCTCTTAAACTTTCCCTCCTTGAATATGTAAAGCATAGGTATCCCAGTTGAAAGTTCCAAGCTAATAACCTGATGAAAATGAGACATAAATTTTGTGTAATAAACAAAATCAGAAATTGATAGAAAATAGGTTGAACCGCCACTACAACTGAAGTCCCACCTCCTGGGATGTTAATTTGTCAAGATACATAATGATGGACCTCAATGAGTTCCCATGTGCAGCGATCATTACATTCTTTCCAGATAGAACTTGGGGTACAATCTACAACAATAACATTTCAAATATCAATTTCCAGTCAATAACACTCCGCTTGGAAACATTCTACTATTAGAATTGATTTCATTTTAAAATAAAAAAATTATTTGATTTGATTTGATTTGGTAAATAAAATTTTGCGTTTGGAACATATTTGAATTTAAGAATTAAATTGATTTGGTTTAAGTGAATTACCAAGTTTGACCATGTAAGTAGGAAGCAAAAAAAAATGGTAAATATGATATAAGAGGACAAATTTGTCCACTTACTTAGATTGCCTAAGAAAATAATGAATTTTCATCAAATTCTATTGTTTTGGATTAATTTCAAATTCTATAGAAATTCCAAAATTTCAGTTATGAAATGAAATCAAATCCAACTCATAAAATTTTATTTTAGTTCTAAACATAAGAATTGATGAAAATTTTTGCCAAATGAAATCAAATCTCATCAAGTTCACTATTCCAAAAACAGTGTAAGAGAAATCTAAATAATAAGATGAAAGAAATAAGCACATAAGAAGCTTACATGTTCAGTAAAATATGCAACAGCTCTCTGTGCACACATTTCTAAACTTTCACCATTAGGTGGAGGTATGTCATAACTACGGCGCCACTCATGAACTTTTTCCTTTCCATATCTGTCAGCTGTTTCTTGCTTGTTAAGACCTTGTAGGTCACCGTACCTATTTACATGAGCAGTTATGTCACAGGGAAGTGTATGATAGGAATAGCATGCAAGAGAAATAGCCAGAAAAAGAAGAAACAAAGAAACAATTACATTCTTTCATTCAGTTGCCAAGCTGTGACAACTGGAATACATTGCTTTTTGGTTTCTTCACTGAAAATTCGACTCCATGACTCTGCCTGCTCACTCTCATTATGCATAACGATAGGCACCTGTAGGTAGGTTCATACAGCAGATGTATATTCAAGAAAACTTTAGAAGAAGGCTCAGGTTTGAGATATTGAAACAATAGATTCTCTAAACCGAACGTATCCTAAAACCTAAAAATAAGTTTTAGAAAAAATGTTATAATATGTAAGACAGTCTAAATGGTAAGCATATCTTGGATACAAATGGGTTCAGAACTGGTTATTCCTATCAGTTACTTCTCCCTTGATTCTTAGCATGATCTCACATATTCACTAAGGTATATTATCAACTTTTCAAGATTTCAAAATCCCTATAAAAGAAGAAAAAGAAAAAGGCTCTTAATGACAACAGAATTTTGCGATAGATTACCTTCTTGCGACGATGTTGCGTCATGGCAAGCATGGCAGTCATCTGCGCACGAATCAGAGCAGATGTATATATCATATCGACAGGTATGTTACTGATTCTCTTACCAGCTTCAATTGCTTCTTCTACACCTTTCTTGGTTAAAGGCACATCGACACAACCTGTAAACAGGTTCTTTTCATTCCATAAAGACTCGCCATGTCGAATTAGGATCAGAGCTGCTTCATCTGAAAAGGAAAAATGGAAACAGCAATTAGAATAACCCCACAAAAGGAACCCCTTTTTCTCTAAGTATGCATATGGGTACTTATATCATTTTCTAATTGAAGTCAAACTGGAATATGCTATACTTACTCGATTTCTTTCGGGAGTCAGTGGCGTTGTTATTCGATGGGAATGAAACTGGGTTGAACACTGAAGTCCGAGAAGTTGAGGCTTGAGAAACAACAAAGCTTCTTCGTCTAGAACAATAACTTCCTCTTCTCAAGAGCCCAATTTCAACTCCGAAACCCTTTGAGAACAATTTTAGTGAAGTATTTCCATACTCCTGCTGAAACCCAGGGTTAATGATGTATCCATGGGACTGAAGAGTTCCAATGGCTTGATGAAATGCAGTAGCAGCCATTCTGAAAATTAAAAAGAAAAAAAAAAGGGAAAAAAGAAAAGAAGAAAAAAAAGAAAAAAACTTCAGTTATTTATACATACAAATTAGACAAACGGGTAGCCCCCATTTTGTGAGCAATGCAAAGCTTAAACTATACAGAGATAGTTCTGGGCTTTAGAAGGAATACAGAGAGAAATATATATCAAATCAAAGTAAGCGCAAAGATTCAAGGAACAGGTTTTTTATATTTACATTGTCCAAACATGGAGGCAACAAGAAATGGTAAAAAAAAAGGGGTTGGAAAAACAAGGAACTGAAAGCAATTTGAGTCAAAGAAGCTCAAAATCACATAATTAGGGTTTTATTCATTCTGAAGTGAAACAAGTATAAACCACAATTTTTGAAGTGCACCCACAAAGTTGTATCACAAATAGATGTCAACGAGCTTATGTATGAGATCTTATAAAATATTTTTTTTGGTTCCATGAATGCCCATTATTTCTACTAACCAATATGTTAAAAAAGGAACTCTGACAAGGGGGCTTATAACTACATAAAATGGAATACAACTCATGAATCATCTGATATTGCTTAGCTAGACATTAACAAAATAAATCAGTTTGAATTCCAAAAGCAACTCCCCAGCCAATATTTAAACTCATACACGCATTCTTAGAATATAACAGGTGATCCAGTACTACAGAGATTATAAATTGAACCTATATACATAAAACCACCCAAAATCTCTAAAAAAATAAAAATAAACACAAACAAACCCATCAAAAGAACAAATGCAGTAAATAAGGAAACAATCTTACCCAATAAGAGAAAATGAAAAAAAAATTAAGAAAAAAGGAAAATAATTACAGTAGAAGGGCAGAAACAGAGAGAGAAATTTCAAGTGATTGCTGTTGTACAAGGAAGAGGCTGAATAGAGAGATCTTACGGTACTTATAGGGCAGAGAATTTAGATGGTCGATTCGCGAAGAAACCGAGGTCGCGACGCAAATGCAAGCTTTCAAGAAGAGAGTTGATTACTAGGGAAGTTGACGGAGATGATGATGAATGAGTTGCCAGTTACAGGAGCTACGTGTCTCAAAATACAAAATCGATACGAGAGAGAGAGAGAGAGAGAGAGAGAGAGAGAGAGACTTATACAGAAGAAATCTTTTTTTTTTTTTTTTTCGCTAGGTGACTTATATAGAAGAAATCGCAGTAGTTGAGATGGGCTCAATGAGTTCAAACCCAACCACCATGTTGCCGCAGTCGCTTGGTGTTCTTGTGCGAGTTTAGGAGAGGGAAGAAAATATTAATTAGGAAAAAGGTGGAGAAGAAAAATATAATAACTTTTTTTTTATTTGCTTGAAAGTTTAGAAGTGAAAATATAATAATTTTTTTATTATTTGTGAGTTTAAAAGAATTTAAGAGAAAAAAGTGTGTGCTACTATTTTATTATTAAATTTTTAAAAAGGGTTAAAAGATTACTAATTTATTTTAGAGCATGTAGGTAATTTTTTTTATTCTTCATTTTATTAGTAAATATGTTGTTTTAAAAGTTTTATTAACTTATTTTTCTTTTCATTCTCATTCGACAGAATAAAGGTTTTAAAATTTTAATACCTACTTTTGTAGTTTTATTTTCTTATAAAAATTCACAAACAAAAGATAAATTTCAAATTTTTTCTCTCCTCTTATTTTCCCATTTCACTTCATGGCAGTAAAAGTCGACAATTTTGACACAAAAAGTACTGCATTTTATCTGTTTACAAATAGTGTTTGGAATGATAAAAAAATAAAAAAAAAAACGAAGAAAAAAAGTAATTTGGAGTGCAGAAGGGTGTTTGGTGTTTCTTTTTAAATTGTGTTTTTTGAAAATGAATAGTACCAAAATCGTTAGAACGAAATGCCAAAACCGTTTATATTGAAATTTTGTGAAATTAATAAAAGTGAGAAAAATAAAAAAAATGTAATAAAAAATTTTAATAAATTGTAAAAATTATTGAAATTTTATGAAGTTTTATATCACTTCAAATGGTACAAGTTCTTTTCAAGTCTCCTAAGCAGGTGCCCATCAGTCAATTAATGAAAATGAAAGGGAAGATAGGGTTTTTTCTTTTTTTCTTTTTGTATATATTTTTTTAAGTAACGATACACTCCCGAAAGAATTTGCTTGAAAGACAATCGTAATTTAAATTTTTCATTTTTTCTAAAACAAGACATTAAAAGATACGCTTAGGGTGATAAATATTGAAATAAAATAAAATAAAATAAAATAATTTATAAATTTATAATCTATACAGTAAGATAAAAAATAAATAATTTTTAAAAATATTTAAAGTTTTCTAATGATTTTTAACAAATCAAACTGTTCCAAAAAATAGTGCTTCTATTATTTCACGAAAAGAAAATAAAAATAAAAATTCTACCAATTCATGTATAGCACCTAACACCTCCGCCACCTCCTCCTCCCTTTTCTGCGTGAGTATCGTGTCCAATTGTTCCCACCCACCTACTCCCCATCCCCTCTCTCTCTCTCTCTCTCTCACATTAACAAATGACCAAGACAAACTTTTCAAGCACCCGTTCCCTGCCCATGCACATCAGATGGACTGAGTCTAATCAACGCCTCTCTTTGCAAAGAATATGCTCTCCCATTGTTCCTCTCTACCAATAGGTTTGGTCAGCTCTTCAATGCCTAATTTCGTCTGGATATATTACTTTTCCAAATAAATATAGAGTTTTTTTTTTAATGAAAATATCTATTAAACTATTTCTTTTTTATATTTCGTCTTTAAATTATCAAAGGTACTTATGATATTCTCGAACCATTTAATTTTATTCTATTTAGTTCAAACACTAGTTCTATCCACTAAAATTAATGGAAAAATTATTATTTGCGGGTCTTGTGTCTTTTGTTCAATTCATGTCGAATTAGATTAACTAATTAATTTAATTTAATTATTTAGTTTAGAAAAAAGAAAGAAATAAAGGAAAAAAAAAGAGTAGAAACAAATTATATTTTTTTATGAGAAATATATAGGCTCTATTTGGTAACATTTATATTTATTATTTTTTAAAAATTAAAGCTTAAACAGAAAAATGTAAGTAAAAAAGTATTTTTATTTTGTTTTTTCTGCTAATAACATATTTTTAACTTTAACAATTTATCCATTTTTGTTTCATTATATTAAAATGAATTATTTTATTTAAATATTTTATTAAATGAAAATTATTTTTTAATAAATAATATAATTAATTTAATTTAATTATCTAAATTAATATGTAATATATTTTATTAATATTTTAATAAATAATATAATTAAATTAAATTAAATTATTTAGTTCATCTAATTAATTAAATTAATATGAAATATATTTTCTTAAATTATTTTAATAAATACTTAAATTAAATTAATTAGACATAAATTAACTATTGTACTCCTGGAGGTGGCAATTAGACATGGATTAACCATTAGTTAATTTAATTTAGTTATATTATTTATTAAAAATAATTTTAACTTAATAAAATATTTGAATAAATTAATTTATTTTAATGATGCAGTAAAAATGAATGACGTGTTAAAATTGATAAAATATTTACAATAGAAAAAATAAAATCAAATCAAAATACCTTTTTTATTTATAATTTTTTGTTTAAGTTTTTGTTTTTTTAAAATAAAAATAAACTTGACAAATATATTTTTATTGTCAATTTTTTAAAAATTTATAAGTATAAATAAAAAAACAATAAACAAAAACATTATTATCAAACTGAACCTAAAAGTTAGTGTACATTTTTGTTTCTTTTTGAACTTTTTTGGTTCGATGGTCATGAATTACCCCCTCAAGATTGCTTGCAGTTCAATGCTAACAGTAACAACCTTGGCCATCATAAAAATTTCCATGCCAAGGGTGAGATAAAATGGCAAAACAGAAAAAGTGACTCATCCACAAGCCAACAGCGAAAATGCATTAAATAAATCTTAAACAGAGTCTGCCAACAATAGGAAAACTTAAAGAGTCTTGTAAAACATCTTACAAACAGAAACACCCACATAAACATAACATATGATAGAGATAGACCATGACTAGCAAAGCTAAATGTTCAGAGCAGAGAGAGACACTCAATCTTCCAACTCCTGCACATATTGCTGGAGCAGTTGCTCGCAGCCAGACATGGGCTGATCCCTCATAAAGCCCATCGCATTGACAAAACGGTTGTCAGAAGCAATCCCATTGTTTCGAGTAAGGATCACGCGAGCACGGTCGCGCCCTGGATCTGCTGTTGCGCAATCGTTTTGGGGGCTGCTAACGAGCAAGGCATCGCAGAGCTGGTCCTGATGGTCTTCTTTGACCATGACCTCGTATCCTCCGGTTGAGTCTGTTGTTCCATCAATGGTGCATAGGACTTTCTGTGTGGCCCTGTCTTTGCATTCCACTCTGACCTTTGCACCTATTTAGTAGAAATACAAGCATAACAAATAGATTCATCAGTCTGGCGATTACAGCAAATAACTAATATTAGTGAGGGGGGAAAAAAAAGGATAATACGCAGGTTATCCTCACAGCTGACTATAGCATTACAGATTGAAGACTTGGCATTAATTATACCGGACAAATATTCTAAATAACAATCTGTTTAAATTTAGGGTCATAGTATCTGAAATAAGATCATGCATGCTACTGATCCATATATGTCATGTAACTGTATAATCATGTGCTGCAAATCCCCCCGCCCCCCCTTTTGTTTCCCAGCACCATTCTTGAAGTATCACAAGGTATTTTCATTCTTCATTATATGCTGAATGGAGTGAATTCATGTCTAGGCTTTGGCAGGGTTTTGTGCTGGTGTTGTAACAAAGAGAATACAGTGTTCCATGACCATCACATTGAAGTCTTTAACCATAGAATAATTCTCCAAAACGAGTCAATATATAAAGCAGCCAAATGTACACCAATGGATATGATCTGTCATGTGTTGAGAACCAAGGGTTATTGTTATGTAACCAAATTAGTTAGATTATACCAGATTAGTTAGTTACAAATTAGTTTGATTAGCTAATCATAGTTAGATTCGTTAGTTAATGGGTGTAATGGAACTTATAAATAGAAAGTATTATAAGAGAAAATATTATGGAAAAAAAATTTTAGTTTGAGATTAATTTCTCATTTGGGAGAATTTTGGATTGCTCTCAAATTTAATCCAAACTCTTTTATATTCTTGTATTTTCCTTTATTTTTTCTACAACCCAACAGACAGAAATGGGTTCATCACAGTTATCCATTATGAATTTGCCTCCGAATCCACGCAATAACCCCGGGCTTGACAAATTTTTATTTCCTTGTGAATTTGCTTCCTAATCCTCATACGAAGGCCCTGGTTTGACAAAGTTTTCTCATTACCGTATGCAATTCTCTAATCAGAATATTTCACAACATTTTCCATGAAAACATATTAGGAAGGTGGCAAGTGATCTTTGCAAGCATCTTACCTCACCCAATTTCTCCCTCCATTGTTTAGTTACTACCAATTTCTCTCTCAAGAAAAAAATTTGGCGACAAAAGAAGTTTACTCTCTGACAATTTGGATTCCTTGTAGTTCTAATTTCATTTCATTTTTATTTTAAGCAAGTGCATTGAAAATTCAAAAAGCAATATAGGATTTTAAAGAAAAAAGGATGGGACATTATACCCTAGAAATAAGGGCACAACTTTTTTTGTTGACAAACATAAACATAAATGGCCCGAAAAGATGCTCATGGCGCTTGCAATATAGGGAGAACAGAATTACAGGTTCTGTTTCATGACATAGCACATTCTTATTCTAGTTAATTATGGAAATAGCACATTCTTATTCTAGTTAATAATAGAAAAAAAAAAACAAGTGCAATGCTTGTGTTGATGTCCTCATTGTATCTCTATCATCTTTATTCAATTATTCTCAGAAAGTATGCACCAAATTTACGGATAATTGCAGTACATTGATTAATGCCCACTATTTTCATGGCATCAATATATTCATAGTGTTGATACTTTTCAATTCACACTTTTTAAAATATATTTTGTTGGAAGATACAATTTTTTCAAAAAAATCACAATGTAGCCATCAATATATTTATAGATAAATCACAATCTATCTATCAAGTTTATCATTTGTACCACTTGCAATTAATTTTTTTTTTTTTGGGGGGGGGGGGTTTCAAACACGACTCCATCATTGCGTCCAACCATTCTAAATCATTTTGTCAACTGGTATAGTAGGTCAATGAAACAAAGCCACAGAATAAAAGCATATTAAAGTTAAAAATTTTATTTTTCCAACTTAAGATGTATAAGGGGGTGTTTGGATTGAGGATTTTGGTGAAAGAAAAATGAGAAGAAAGGAGGAGGAAAACATAAAATCCCACATGCATACTAGTATTAGAGTGAATTAAAAAATATATGAAAATAAAAGACATTTACAATAAATAAGTTTTCTAATTTAATTACTTTTAATTTATTAAATTCTATGTGTTTTTTCCTATCATTTCCCCTACAAACCAAGTAAGAGAAGTAATTTTGAATTCTCTTTCCTTTCCTTTACCCTTGACAAATTCTTGATCCAAATAGCAACACGACAATAAGTTTTCTGGTGGCGAGAATTTTAACCTCTATTTCATTAGGTGGTTGTGCTAAATCAGTCAAATGATAAGGTAGAACAACCGGCAACCAATATTTGTGCACAGATCTGGTTGTTAGAGCCTAGAGCGTCACTAGTCCAAGATCTATTCCCTCACTAGTCTGGATCGTGGAAGACTATATAACATTTAGGGCATCTACATTTCATCTAATCAAAAAAAACAAAACATATACATTACATTTTTGGGTAGAAAGAAAAAAAATTAATTTAATTAAAAAATTTGCCCTTTTTTTGGCTAAATCTCACCATAAACTATTATGAGTCCTTAATCATAATTTAAAAATTATCTACACAGAACCCTAGGCGTAGATCTACAAGATATCTGCAGATTCTGTACACATGTATGCATGTATAATATATTCGACAGTTATGGAATGAATTTAAAACGAGAATATGAGATATCAAAGCCAAAACAAAGGAAGGAGTGATAGGAAGTTTATATATACCGGGAATGGGGGTGGTGGCGGTGGTCTCGAAGCCCGCGCGGCATGTGTCGCAGTAAACCCGACCTCGCACAATAAACGGATTGGCCACCGGCCGAGTGGCGCCGATGAGCGCCGGCAGTACACACAACGCCACCATCAACATCATTCTCGCCATTGTTAAGTTGCTTACCTTCCTTCAGAGATCTGAGCGGTGGAAAGAGTAAAGTGAAAAGTAGGGAAAAAAAACGAAAGAGAAGAGGAAGAACTCTTGGGAGTAATAAATGCGGACAAATTATCCCTTAGCGGTGGGCGGTGGATACCGTCACTGCTAGTAAAAGTAGTGAGATTTTACAATTTGGCAACATTAATTAATTTTTTTAGTTATTTAACCTTTTGATTTTTTTATAATCAAAATTATCTTTACACAACTTAAATTTCTTTTAAATTATAAAAATAAAAATAACTAATTAATAAAAAATTAAAAAAATTTTATTATTGAAAAATTAATTTTTTCACATAAAAATTAATTTTTTAATAACTAATTAATAGTTAATTATTAAAAAATTAACTTCTTTCTTCTCAAATTTAGGTTAAAATTAAAAACAATGTGTCACACCTCGTATTTCCAAAGTATCCATTAGGATGTGTTTGAATAAAAGCAATTGTCAAGGGTTAAAAAAAAAAGAGTAAAGATTTATTTATTTATTTTTTGGATAGTAATAAAAAATGAAAAGAAAAATATATAAAATTTAAGAAATTAAATATAATAAAATTAAAAGAATTAATATATTAAGGAATACTTTTTATTTTATTATATAATTTTTAATCCATTTAAATAAGAAAACATAGTTGAGATTTTATATTTTATTCCTCATTTTCTTACATCTTTTTCTTTTTTTTTTGAGTTTTTTTTTTTCTCACCAAATTGGCATTCCAAACAGACCTTAAATAACATCAATCAACATCTTTTTTTATGGATTCAGATTCCTGGTAACTAATTAGCTGTAAAGATGAAAAATAAAATAGAATTTTATATATATATATATATATTGAAAAAATCACTGGATATATATAAACCAGTGCAGAGGCCAAGTAAATCTGAGTATAACTCGATTTCTTTCTTTTAAGTTGGGTTGATTTCTAGTTCATAAGGAATTTGCCTAACTCGCTTAATTCAATAGGATCGTGGGTTTGATATATTTAGGATGTATTTGATATACTTATTTATAATTCTCAGCTTCAAAATATATATATATATATATATTTATTTATTTATTTTGAATTTATTTTTTATTTTTTTAAATAACAAAAATATTTTAAAACACATTTACTTATTCTTTCAAAACCCGTTTCGAAAAATAGAAAATAAATCTACACATAAAGTGCAAAATAGTCAAAAGTTATTTCAAGCCTTTTTCTCCAGAATATAGAGAATCTAAGGTGTTATTTGATTTATTTTTCGATTTTCTATTCTTTAATTTTTAATTTTCTATTTTGACCTTATTTTTCATTTTGTACTTGTGAAAATAAGGAAAATAGTTCAAAACTCATTTAGTTACTTGTGTTTTCAAAATTTATTTTTCAAAACAGAAAATAAATTCACACATGAAACAAAAAATGAGAAAAATTTGTTTTGAGAGTTTTTAACAAAAAATAAGGAGAATCTCAAAATAAGAAAAACAGAGTATTTTGTGTTCCTTTATTTTGAGATTTTTAACACATAAAATAAAAGTAGAAAATAAAAAAAAACCAAATACTACCTAAAAATACAAAAAATAAAAAATAACAAATTATATACGTTTTTAGCATTCTTAAAATATAAATCTCAAAATAAAGAATACAAATATAAAATGAAAAATAAAAATACAAACTAAATACGACCTTACCTACTCAACTCCTAATTTTACATGCTTAATTATCTATGCATAAAACTAGAAATTACACCATGAACTCAAACTGTCCCAATTAGGATTGGGTTAATGAAGTTCTGAAATGGGTCCAAAACCAAAAATGGGCTCATTGTTCTACTGATCAAAGGACCTGGACTGACCCAAGTTACACACACCCATTACCCTATTTATCTTCTAGTCATTTATAATTACTTCCCTATGTTTTCCGTAAAATAAATTACTTTTTTTGATTAATTAATTAATTGAGAAATAAATTATGTAGGAAAGGGAAACTTTAATCCAAATGCGAAATTTCAACATCTTCTTGAAGGTGTGATTGAGCAGCATGGTCACGAACATTATGACGTTGGATAATGTTTTCTTCCAAAGAAATAATAGTGAGTGTTGAATTTTGTGACGGCAGGGCAGCACGTGCAGCACGCATAAGCCTCTTGACGCCCGTCTCGCTGAGAAATAATTTCTCCATGTCGGTGGATCCTTATAAAATTTCAAGAAAAAAAAAAAAAGAAAAAGTGACGTAATTTGATGTTAGTTCCGTGATATTTTGATCTCAACTGTTAGATTAAAATTTAACGTCGTAAATATATTCATAAATGTTAAGTCACCAATTGTCGCGAGAGGTTAAGATGTTAAATTAAAATTTAACGTCTTAAATATATTCATAAATGTTAAGTCATTAATTGTCGCAAAAGGTTAAGACAAGTAAATCATATTAAACAAGGTGTACTAATATAAGCAAATAAAGTGCACTAATTAAAAAAGGTACACTAATATAAGCAAATAAAGTCAATAATAATAAATAAGAAATAATAAGACAAGTAAATCAAATTAAAAAAGGTACACTAATACAAGCAAATAAAATGAACAATAATAAATGGGAAATAATAAGAATGAAACTTTGATATCATATTAAATCACCAATTGTCACAAAAGTTTAAGCTATTAGGAAATGGACCTAAAAATGTATATCAAGTTATTTCAACCATAAATTTTTAATTTAAAAACATATAAATTTATTTAAATCATTAAATTTTAATCCAATAGTTTAGATCGTATTATCACAAGACTTACATCAAAATTGATGTCAACCCCTAAATTCAAAGTTTAAACAAGGGCGCCACTATAGTTCATGAGTAATTATTTATTTGACGTTCCTAGATCAATGCTCTGGTAGGATATATATGTGAAGTATATACATTCATTTCATTATTAATTGTAGTCTTGTATTATGTATATTGTAAAAAAATTGTATTTTAAGTCATTGACGATCACGGTAAAGAACGAAAATTTTAACATCAGTTGAATTGGTTCAAATGGGTTTAGACCACAAATCATGCATTTGAGACAATAGCTCACTGGTAGTATAACGAGACTTGAGAAACTCTCAGACATCATAAATAGTTTCAAAAGGATGGAATTGAGATCCAATTGAAGGAATAGAGGTATTATGAAACCAAGTGATGATTTGATGATTCTTGTTATCCCATTCGTTAGGTCATTCAATAAATTATTCATCAGATTTGTACTCGTCAGATTGCCGAATTAGAAGGCAGATATCACTAGTGATATAATGCCAAAGTTTTCAACCTTTTAGAAAACTGGACATGGTATGAGTCTAAAAAATATAGTTAGAACCATTGCAAACAAGGGTGAAGGGTTGAGCAATATATGTACATCCCATAAGATGAAATCGATTTCAATAATAATCTATAGAATTAAAATTAACCAAAACAGATGCCGAAAACAGATTCAGGTGGTTGAAAAACTTAAAGAATTAGCATGAACCGGTCTAAAATAGTGTTGGAAGGAGTTGAATCAATCAAGAAAAAGAATAAACTGGTTTAGAAGAGTTCAGCTAGACCATAGGTGAACTAGTACTGGGAAAAACCAGATGGGAAACAACAACTTTAGGTGAAACTATACACGAGAGAACTACGTGCTAGTGTAGCTGTGCGCAATATTGACGACTGGGAGGAAGCCATGATTGGAATGGATGTGTGGGAGCGCATGTGGAGTGCATGGAATAGGAGGCAATGCATGACAACATGTAAGGCAGGTAGAGCAACTTGAGAACTTTAGGCGGTGTGTTCAGAGGAGTTGCGGCGTAAATTTTATATTGTTGAACTCGTTAAGTCAAGAAAAATCTAACGGTACAGTTGTCAAATCCAGCAAACTAGAACGAGCACAAAAAATTTGAGATTGGCAAAAAAATACTAGAAAAATCAATTTTTATGACTGTTTCTGGTAGTGATGTAGCAGATTATGAAAAATTAGTTAATCACAACTCTAACATTATGTTAGAAAGGGAGCAAAAATTTGGGAAAGAATAAAACTCTGTATTGAATTACTTGATCAATAAAGAGAAGTGTACGTGTATTGATAAGTTTAGAGATATGTTATACAAGGTATAGGATAAGGTATACGAGGAAATAAAATATATATCTTACGCTACATAAGGTAAGGTAATTGAATATTCTTGTAATAAATAAAGAAATAGAATATTTTAAACAAGCGAACAGAAAATTCTAACACTTTCAGCAGTATTTTTTTTAATAGTATCCTATAATTTATTCTAGCTTATCAAATCAAGTTTATGGAGACGAATATATATGAAAATCAAGTTAAAGTTTGTTCGTGGAATTCAAGCCAAGTTAGGTTAGGATATAGTTTTATATCGTAAAAGGCCATGCATAATCACACGGATGGGGGCGCTGACCAAATGATGGGTGCGTAATCAACTTGTTAATAATTAATCGTATCTGTAAAGATAACATTGAGGTTTGGTGAAAATCCATGAATCAAATTTTCAACGTAACAAGAAATTAATCAAAATAAATATATATATTTAGTTCAAAAAAAAAAAAATTAAATTTGTATATACTGCAATAGTTATTCTAATATTATTTATTAGTGCGCGTTCATATCTTACAATAGTCAATCACGTGGGTAGTTGAATATTTGATTGGGTCTTCTATAGCTATAGGATGACTTTCCCATCAGCGTATTCATTCACGTGCATGCGTGGCCCAAATTGGTTGGCTAAGGTCCCTAGACATATTATTATTATTATAGAGCACAAGAAATATATATACTTAAAAAGAGTCTGAGAAGGAGCTTTCAAGAATTGAATTCTGAATGTTTGGGAACCATTACCCAATTTTTTTTTCTTCTCCAACTCTTTTCAACAAATTTTATTTTATTTTTTATAATTTTTAAATATGTTAATTACTAAAACAATATAAAATTTCACTTGCAGGTGAAAGAGCTATTCTTTTATAAATCAATTTTTTTTTTCATACGTGTGTGAATTTTTTTATTAGTAAGCACTGTTTTTATGAATGTAAATAACATATTTAAAAGCTACTGATTTAGAAAAAAATAGAAATTTAAATATTGATAAAAAATTATATATGACAAAAAAAAACTAATAATAAAAAAAAAGGTTTTCCATCACTTCATTTGAGGATAATTAACGAAAATGACAAGTTGAACTGAATTAAAATTACAAAAAGCTAAATATTATAATTTAAAATATAAAGAGCAAAATGAAATGAAGAGTAAAGTATAATAAAGGTGCTAAGTTGTGACTGACTAAAGTAGATGTGGTCAGGTCAACGAAAAATTAAGCGAATTACCACCAAAGTATGACAAAATACTTGTGTCTACATTGTTTGAGTAATGTAAATATCATACATTTATAATTTAATATCTTCATAGTACATAACGTTTTAAAATTGTGTTGATACTGCATTTTATTAAAACTCCAAAATTAATGTACTTACACAACAATAATACAAGAATAAACAACTTCTTAGCTACTTGGATGGAGTATTCTTCACCCATTTGATATTATTTTTTATAATATATGCACATATATTGCTTAGAAAACGATGGAGGAGAAAAATAGGCAACCATGGGTCCCGGCAAATGAGATTCTACTTAGGTTAGGATGTAGCAAAGTGCCACTGCACGTGGGTGGTCCACCAAGAATTACTTTATTAAAATTTACGTCAACTCCTAAATCTAGAAAAGATTCTACAAAATTTCCTTTTTGTCATCGTGTGAATATGGTTGCAAATGAGCATTTGGATATTTCCCATGTAATTAGAAAATTTTGTTTTATTGTTTGTACCAAGAGTAGAGGTACAAAAAATTAAATAAAAAAAAATCTTATATTGAAACCGAACTGAATTAATCAGTTATATTACTTAACCGATTACTAATCGCTTCGTTTACACTCTTAAATCAGAAGTTTTTATAAATTAATGCTCTTCACAATTATAGGCTCAATACAATATCCAAAATGAAGTAAAGTGATATTATTCTAATAGAAAATTTTATTAGAATAAGTTGATATAATACATATTAGGAGTGGATGAATTCAAAGTAATAAATTCAAAAGTTTTTACATTAATCCCATATATCAATTTTAACAGATGGAGCAAGTTTTTAAATATTCTTAAAATTTTGGTGTAATTTTTGTTAGAAATTTGAAATACCCTTGAGATTCGTTCTATAATTTTATTTTATTTTTCAAAAACTCTTAATAGTTTACAATTTTTTAGTATTACTTTTTTTTTTCCAAAATTAAATTACGAATTCATCCCTGCTAACCAGGGGGGCATTAGCGTGTGGAAGTCAAATAAATTGATCAAAAACAGAAAGTTGATTTGAACGGGCAAGAGTTGCCCTCTGTCACTTTTTGATTCATTCATATAATTGCCCTCTGTCACTTCTTTGATTCATTCATGTCTCTCCACTGGAAGTCAAACTAGCACTGCAAAGCATCGATGTCAAAGTATTCAAGTGGATGATTTAAGTAATGGTTTCCTATGCACGCCCATTTTACAAAGCAGATGGTCGGTTGGTTCAACTCCGACCCACCGATTATCTCGACCCCGATTGGGTACAAGTGGGATTACTGCCTGGTTGTCTCTGCCAAGATCACTCATCCCATTAGTGGGATTGGACGGTGGTGCATAAATAACATCACGAAATAATATATGAAATTAAATATAATATAAGATTATTTTTTTAATGTTTGATTAGTGAAATATAAAATACGATAAAAATGTGATTAATTTGATATGTGATGTAATAGAAAATAATTTTGAGCATTTAGATTTTAACAGGAAATAAATCCGGAGGTGTGGTATAATTTATACCACACTCTCTATAGTATTGCTCATACCCATTTAGTCCGATGATATTAATAATTCTTTTTCACTTTTTTTTAATCATACATGAAATTGAAATGGGTCTCACAGACATACACTCTAATTCTAAGTTTTAATCCTGAAAACAACGTTACCTTAGGCTGCTATCCATTAGACAGTGGGGATGATTCATTAGGCCCTTTTGAAAAAAAAAAAAAAAAAAAAAACGAAAGGAAAAGAAAAAAAAATAAAAGTCCACAGTCATTATCTTCTCTGGATGCTTTAATCCTTGTTTCGAGTTAATTTTTGTCGGGCACAGGATGAGTTAGGGTCCTGAATTGAAGCTCATGATCATTATTGAATTCAGATTTTTTAAAAACAAGATGAAATTTATCATTTTATAAATTTAATAGAACTGATTTAATTTTGATTGGGTCAGATTTATTATATTTTATTTTTATTTTAAAATAAATGTTTAAGTTTTTCATGTTTCAAGGTATGCTAATTTAACAACCAAACAAACAAAATTGATCCGTTTAACTACCAGTTTAACTAGTTGTAAGAGTTTTTTTGTATACCCTTGGATAACGCCACTATTATATTCCCCCCCCCCCCCTAAAACGAATGAATGAATTAATAAAATTAATTAACTAATTAAAAATCTTTTGAGCATTTGTATAAATTTTAAATTAATTTATTTAGTTATTTAGTAAATTACAGTGGTCGTATCTCATATTATTTATTCAAAAATTTATTTTTTGTATCTCATTATTATTCCAAGAAATTGTCTCTTAAAAATAATATATCTTGTAACATCATATTCAATCCCGTCAATCAAGGATTTGGATGGCTAATATAATAATTATGTGGCTTACAAGCAATATCATTAAATTAAATTAAAATTTAACGATTCAGATACATTTAATTTTTTAATTAAAATAATTTAAATACATTTAAATTATTAAATTTTAATCTAATAATTTTTACGTGAATATCAGTCTCCTCCTTTTGGTCAACCAAATACAGCAAGTTCGAATTATTGTTATTGCAGTGTGCCGCACGCACAGAGCTGAACTATATGGCTAGATAAAGGGGGAGAAAGAGCCTTTCAATCCCAGTCAGTCAAGGATTTAGAGGCCGACATAATAATTTCGTAACTTGTAATTAGCACTGTTTAAAATAATTTAAATACATTTAAATCATTAAATTTTAATTTAATAATTTTTACATCAATGTCACGATTCAAGTACATTCAATTTTTTTTTAGTTAAAATAATCTGAATATGTTTGACTTATTAAATTTTAATTTAATAATTCCAACGTCAATCTCACGGGAAATATCAGCCTTTTCCTTTTCGTCAACCAACTACAGAAAGTTCGGATTATTGTTATTGCAGTACGCGCAGAGGCGAACTATGTGGCCGTGTAAAGGACGAGAAGAAGCTGTCGGTGTGAGGTGAATAATTTCTCCGGGACTCGCTGACCGTGAGTTGGGCCTTCTAAAACAAAAGGCTTGAATTGGAAGAAGCATCGCCGGTCATGTTACAGGAAAAGTTCCAAATAAATAAAAATAAACAAAAAAATAAGATTATTAAAGGGGAAAAAACCCATGTGACGCAGACCTATATATTTGGCAGAAGCCCAATTTTTATTTTGACCTAGGACTCTGCAAGCCATACCATGACCTCCAATGAGCATGTGCAATCTTACCTTTCCAGAAGCGTTGAATCACTACAAGATCGCAGAACACACATGGCCCTAATTTGAACAACAATAGTAAAAAAGAATAATTTTATTTGTTAATCGCAAAGAGTTGAATAACAACGGAAACAAAAAAATAAAAAATAAAAAAAATTAATATTCATTGCGGATGGTCGTTACCCAAAAGCAGTGTTGAAATCAATTTTTTTTTTCTTTTTTATTCCTTTGACTAACTTTTTCTAATTAAATGAACCCAGCTCACAAAATCAAGTTCCTCGCGCTGTTTTTGTAGGGTCATGGGTAGCCAATAAGGATTTTCAAACACCAAACTGGTCAAAGTTTCTAGAGGGTTTATCAAGCATATGCGTTGTGACGGCATGACTATACAGGGCTTCAAAGCAAAATAATATGCTCACCGGGAGAATACAGAATTAAAAGTATGTAAAGAATCCCAAACAAATTCACTTGTAGTTGGAAAAATATATATATATAGAGAGAGAGAAAGAAACCAAAAAAAAAAAAAGAGTGTAGAAATACAGGATTAAAAAGGTAAAAAAAATTATTTAGATTTGTTTAGTATGTACATAATTTTAACTTTTACTTTGATTTTTTTGGAAACTTTTAGGACTATTAATTTATTTTTAATTTTTAAGATATATTTAGATTAAGGACTGAAATTAACTTGGACTATATATAATAATACTAAAATATTATATATCACTACTACTAAAAAAAATTTTAGGCTAAAATTTTACCGAGCTACAGCCACTTTAGCCTCCAACGTCCCTCTGCCCTTGCGTGTATGTATATATAAATATTAGATGTGCTCGTGGGATTGTGATTATCAGCAAAAGAGCAACTCATTTGAAATCAAGAAAAGGATCAAATGTTGACATACTCGCAGCTAATTTGCGTTTTCTGTGTCTTTCTCAGTTCTATTCTCTCTCTTTCTCATGGGAGGGTCACCCCAAATTTCAAGGTTAAAGCCGTTAACCTCGGAGGTTGGCTCGTTACAGAAGGATGGATCAAGCCATCTCTCTTCGATGGCATTCCCAACAAAGATTTCTTGGTTTGTACACGAAACATACATCTTTCGTATACATATATATAAACTATCCTTTGACTGCTGTCTTCATAACTCTCATCCATCATAATTTCACATGATTTATATATACATATATATACAGGATGGGACTGAGCTGCAATTCAAATCAGTAACGGTTGGAAAATACCTATGTGCGGAATCAGGTGGAGGAACAATCATAGTTGCCAACAGGACATCTGCTTCAGGCTGGGAAACATTCAGAGTAAATATAACTTACCTTAATAAGTGTTTTGATCTGTTTCTGAAATTTTTGCCAAATGAGCTTTGGTTTTGAAATCTATTTATATGTATTTTTTGATTTGTGTTTTTGTGCAGTTGTGGAGGGTCAATGAGACAACCTTTCAGTTCAGGGTGTTCAACAAACAGTTTGTGGGACTAAACACTGCTGGGAATTCGATTGATGTCGTTGCAGTTGCGAAGACCCCCGGCAGCTCAGAAACCTTCCAGATTGTGCGGAATTCGGGTGATTCAAGCCGGGTCCGAATCAGGGCTCCGAATGGGTCCTTCTTACAGGTTTGTCGTTTATTAATCTCCTCTATTGTTATTAACTATAGATATCTGTCCTCGGGTATTTTCCACGGTAGCACACGAAGCAGGTCTGAGCCTATCGTATTCCTTTGTCAGTTTTGGTATAAAGGATAGAAAAGTGAAGTCTAATTTTCCACTTGGTATAAAGGATAGAAAAGTGAATGGAAAAAAAAAAGATAATTAAATATTATTATTATTTATTTTTTCAATAAGGAAAAGTTATTTTTCTTACTTTTGTTTGATTTGAGGAAAAAAAGTGTAAAAAATATATATCTGTAAACATTTTATAATTAAACCTTTTGTATAGAGAAGTATTTAAAAAAATAAGTGGAACTTACTTTTTTTAACTTTCTCTTTTTGCTTTCCCCTTTATAAACATTAAATAAAAGAATCTAATTCTAAAAGGGACCACAAGTCTTATCCAATGTATTTGCCGAGGAAAAAAGAAATCAAATGGAATCAATGGATCTTATTCAAGCTATGCTTGAAATAGTAATAATAGAAAAATAACTTCACTAGAATCAAGCTGAATTCTGACTTTGGTGTTGTTTTCTCCTCATTTTCCTGGTGAAAAATAGAAAATTAAGTGAATGAATTTGGGATCTTTGGGTTCATATTCTTTTCTGTAGAGGGAAACAAAGAATGACCACTACAATCACTGGCCGGAGCCACGTTAGGGCAAGAGGGCAAGTGACCCCTGGATTTTTAGATGTTGAATTACAAAAATGCTTTTGGCATTTTACTTTTAATTAAAAAATAAATGAATTAAAAGTTAGGTTATATTGGCTTTATTTAAAAATTAAGGTAAATTCAAAATTTTTCAACATAAAAACAGTTTATAAAAATTAAACCCAAGTATTTTTTTGAAATAAAATATATTGTCCTATTACACTATTCAATATTTTTGTGCATAATATCAAAAAATATAATATATAACATAATAAATTCTATAAACCATAAAAACTTAATAAGAATTATATTTTTTAAGTAATGATAGATATCTTATTAAATTTCAGATACTGTTAAAATAACTAGTTGAACCATTAAATTGAAAAAAGTATAATCAACGGTTTAATATTTAAGAATAATTTTATCTCTCCCCAAAAGCGACATTATTTTTCTCCTACTCTTAGTTCGAAGATAACTTGTTATTCCCGTCTTAGATACCCGGTGCCCCCTAGCTGAAAATTCTGGATCCGCCCCTGACTACAATACATTCATATTTATCTCTATGTTTGTGTTGGTTTGTAGGTGAAGACAGAGCAGCTTGTGACAGCTGATTCCAAAGGGGATGGCAGCTGGGGAAATGACGACCCCTCTGTTTTTGTTATAACTCAGAGCGGGGGCTTGCAAGGCGAGTTCCAAGTAACAAATGGTTATGGTCCACTCAAGGCCCCCGAAGTGATGAGGGTCAGTAAGTTGCTTTGTGATATTAACCCAGTTAAATTACTTCTTTTTAATTGATTGAAAATGATCACGATCAAAGGCTTTCACCTATGTGGGGGCTATAAAAAAAGCAATGCTTGCAAGTCTTATCCAAATAATTATAAAATTACTACTTTTTGGGCATTAAACTCGTGGCCTTCAGGGAGAAAAAAATAATTTTTACCACTGCACCAAAGCTCATAGCCCCATATATTATCACTGAAAGATGTTGAGCACTGTATAGATTATGAATTGAGAATTATTGATGGTTGTATGCTAATGTGTTGGACAAGAAAAATTAACTGATACCAAGTTGAAAATCTCAGGAGCACTGGAGGACGTTCATAGTTGAAGATGACTTTAAGTTCATATCGAGCAGTGGGTTGAATGCTGTAAGAATTCCGGTTGGGTGGTGGATAGCCAGTGACTCAACGCCCCCACTGCCTTATGTTGGGGGATCCTTGCAAGCCTTGGACAATGCTTTCTTGTGGGCGCAGTATGTTTTTTTTCCCCTCCTCCCCCACCCCCCCAACCCCCCAATTGCTCTACCCCTAATTAAAACACTACAATGTATCACTACTAAGCATGCTCATAAGACTCTGCGATCCCAATTATCCACTTATGGTTTCCCAGAGTAGGACTCACGAGATGGATATGGATGTGATTGCAGAGTCACAACACTATGCCTAGACCATTTGAACACTTCAAATCACTACTAAATTTACATAAAACAATAAAAATGGAGAGATTTAATCAAGATAAAACCAATGCAAATAAAAATTTTTCTCTTTAGGGTCCTAGCTTAAAATTAATTTGAGTGATCTACTTCACCCAGATCTTGTAAAACTCTTAAATTGGGAATATTTATATATAATGAAAAAAACTTGTCATTAATAAATCAAAACCTTAAAATGACTAGACAATTTAGCAAAGATTTTTTTGGTTTATCCAGAGGTGTTTGTTTGCAGAAAGTACAACGTTAAGGTCATTATAGATCTACATGCAGCACCGGGTTCTCAGAATGGCTTCGAGCACAGCTCTTCAAGAGACGGGTCTCAAGAATGGGGTCTGACTGACCAAAACATACAACAGACAGTTAATGTTATAGATTTCCTAACTGCCAGGTATAAAAATACATGACACCAAGTTATTTGGGTGGGCTCACAGTAGAACCCACGAAATGAATAATTGTGATCCTATAGTCGCGAACTGCACATAAACTTTTCTTTTCAATTTTTTGTTATGTTATCATATATAGGTATGCAACGAACCCGAGTCTATATGCAGTAGAGCTTATTAACGAGCCATTGGCACCCGGAGTCTCTCTAGAAAGCTTGATCAGGTACTATAGTGCTGGCTATAAGGCTGTCCGAAAGTACTCCTCTACAGCTTATGTGGTCATGTCGAACCGCTTGGGGTCACCTTCTGAACCGACAGAACTCCTTTCTTTTGCCGGTGGGTTAACAGGATCAGTCATTGATGTCCACTACTACAACCTCTTCTCAGACGTCTTTGACAGCATGACTGTACAACAAAACATTGACTTCATCCACAACAACAGGTCTAGGCTGCTGAGCACGGTTACCACATCAAACGGACCTCTCACTCTCGTTGGTAATGTCCCAAAATATTACTTTGTAAACTTTTATTCTATTTTCGTTCTCTCAAAAATGGTTTCTCCAGTAATACAGTGCACATTCAAGAAAATGATTAAAAGTGGTGGTGAATTTGCAGGGGAATGGACGGCTGAATGGAAAGTCAGTGGGGCAACAAAGGATGATTATCAAAAGTTTGCCAAGGCACAGTTAAAGGTGTGGGGGCGAGCTTCCTTTGGGTGGGCTTACTGGACTCTGAAGAATGTTAACAACCATTGGAGCATGGAATGGATGATCAAGAATGGCTATATCCAACTTTAGATTTTTGGGATGGATTTTTCACTAATCAGAACCTTTTTATTTTCTTTTTCTTTTTAAATTTTTTGAGAAAAGTGTAGAATGTGCCTTTTTTTAGTTGTGTTAATTTGAACTATTCAAGTGGCGAATAAGTTGTTCAATAAGGAAGATTATATCATTCCTATGCAATTCCTTGGAAAAGATGTTTGCCAGTGCTTGTTATAATATTTTGAAACTGATTATGAGCTAATCCATCTGATTTGAAAATTGTCACACCTCCAATTCCATGACTTAGAGTTGGATCTTCTTAAACATACATTTACACATCATCGCATCATATAAATTATTCAATAAGAGCCATGCAACTCACTGGAGCAAATAAAATTAAAAGGGACTGAAAACGAAAATATAAATAAAGTATGACTAGCCTTGGTCATGGATCAGACAATCATGCTTCAAAATAATATAATAATATTGGAGCTCAATCTGGCTTATGCAGCCAAATCGAATTAAAATAATGTAACTACATTAAATCTCAACCCATTGAGGCATCAATTAATACACTGAAACTCTCAAAAGAATATATAACATATAAAGATGGAGCAAGAGAGGACTACTGTTAATTGAATGGAAGTCTTGTCCTAAGAATCCCATCAAAACCTATCTATAGGAGAGTGAATACCAAACCACCTGTAACCAGTTCACATGCAATCATACATAAGATGTCCTAAATCTGCTACATCATTTCATGTCATCATTTCATTCATTTCATATCCATATCCTCATACAATCATTATGTTATCATGCCATATGATAGTCATATTAATAATCAAACCATGACATAAATAGGAGTGGAAACGAATCGAGGTATTCGTGAGCTAATCGAGGTATTCGTGAGGCTCGACTCAAGCTTGATTCGTGACTAAAACGAGTTCGAATCGAGTTTAATTTATGACTTGTTTAGATTCGAGCTCAAGCTCAATTCTAGAAAAATTCAGCTCGAAAGTTATCGAACAGGCTCATTAAAATAATATATGTATTTTTAATAATATGTTTATATTTTTTAATAATATTTTTATTATATTTTTTTAAATATTTTATTTATTATATTTTAAATTAAAATGATATCATTTTAGTTTAATCATAAAATCTAAATATCAAAATTCCAGTTAAATTCCTTTATCATTCCCATAAACATCCAAAGCAAAGCATTGTTGTTGGAGTTATTGAATAATTTAATCATAAAATCTAAATATCAAAATTTCAGTTAAATTCCTTTATCATTCCCATAAACATCCAAAGCAAAGCATTGTTGTTGGAGTTATTGAATAACCTATAAAGGTTTAAGAGTAAATGTACTCCTCTCCTGAATAAAGCTAAAAGGCTCAAAATCTCTCTTAAGGTTAAATCTCCACTATAACTGGGAAGTGGTAGAGTACATCATCCAATCAAGAGTTTCATTCATGAGTGTATAATTTTTTAAGTCAACAATTCAAAAACTAAATCCATTCACAAATCAATTTAGCATTTATGCAAGCTAGGCATATAAAAAAATTTCAAGTTCTAAACTTGAAACTCAATTTTCAGCAGTTTGCATCAACTAAAAATCCAAATTATAAAGTTCCATCCATTGAAAATATAAAATTCATTTCAAAAGGAAAGATCACAAAATAGTATTTCAATTGCTCAAACTTAATTTCCACCCAAGTTTCACCAATTTCATGATCATTTCCATCAGAAGTTCAGATAAAAACTAAAACAAAAGTCAAAACAAAGACCCTATTTTTTTTTACACTAAATTTATTCCTAAAAACACTTAATCCTAGAAATAATATGCAATAATAATAAAAAAAATGTTGAAATTTTTCAATTTTTCAAAATTTCCATTTTTTTTAATGAATTTTTGCAAGCTAAACAAGATAATTTCAATCACAAGCAATTCAGAAATTCAACTTAGGTAATTCTAATCACAATAAATCATCTTGATGCAACCCATGTCAATCAAAACAGAATTTCAAACACTCTCAAATTATTCTTCTCCCCTCAACTAACAATGAGCATTGTCCTTAATGTAAGAGTAAATCAATCAATAAAGTTCTGAGAAAGGAGGGTACCTGATACGCTTAATTAAGCTTAATTAACTGAGTTGAGTTGCTGAAAATTCAGAATACTTCCAATGTAATTCCCCCCCAACCTGTTTAGTGCAACATACTCCAAGAATAGCTTATTCAAATGTAAAGGAGTGCTTCAGTAATTCAACTCAGTTCAAACCACTTAAGTTCCCCCAAATGCACTTCAGAAATTTGAAAATTTACTGCTGAAAAGGTATGGCTCATGAATCTTACCAATTGGTTTTGCCACTGCAAGTAAATCATTGCATTTGCAGGGTTGAACTTATCAAACCAGATTTGAACATACTTGCATTACAGATCAGTAAATTCTCCGTTTCCTCAATAAGCCACTGCTTGCATATTTAAATGCTGGGACCAACTATTAGAACTTGCAAACTGAAGTATTTTAATTTTTTTTTTCTTTTTTTTATAAAAAGAAAGAACAAAATGAAAAGAAAACTATACTACTATACATGTGGCAGAATTGCCTTACCAATAAGCCATATTCTAGGGCATCTTCAAGATCCCAGCTCTCACTTTCAGCCACCAAGCTCTCATGATATTCCTTAAGCCTATGCCCATTCACTCTAAACACATTCCCTGAAGTAGGATTTTCAATATCCATAGCCCCAAATTCAGTGATATTCTTAATCACATATGGACCAGTCCATCTAGATCTAAGTTTTCTTGGAAATAAATGCAGCCTAAAATCATACAACAATACTTTTTGTCCCACAAACAATTCTCTCTTCTTGTTCTTCACTCTATCCTTAGAGATTTTGACATTGTCAAATGCATCATTCCTAATCTCCTCAAGTTCATTTAATTGCATGTCAAATGAATCATTCCTAATCTCCTCAAGTTCACTTAATTGCAACTTTCTTTGAGAACCTGATTTATTGATATTTTCATTAAAATGCTTCACTGCTCAAAAGGCTTTATGCTCTAGTTCCACAGGTAAATGACAAGTTTTCCCATACACCATCCTATAAGGTGACATGCCTAAGATAGTCTTGTATGCAGTCCTATAAGCCCAAAGTGCATCCACTAACTTCAAAGACCAATCTTTTCTATTTGGATTCACAGTTTTCTCAATGACTCTCTTAATCTCCCTATTGGCAAGCTCGGCTTGTCCACTTGTTTGAGGGTGGTAAGATGTTCCTACTTTGTGTATTACCCCATATTTCCTCATCAAAAGACCCACATGCCTATTACAAAAGTGTGTTCCTCTATCACTTATCATGGCTCTTGGCATTCCAAATCTTGAGAACAAATTCTCCTTCAAGAATTTGATCACTACTTTGTGGTTATTGGTCCTAGTTCGTATAACCTCCACCCATTTTGAAACATAATCAACAGCCACTAAGATATAATTATGACTAATGAATTCACAAATGGTCCCATAAAGTCCATTCCCCAACAATCAAAGATGCCAAGCACATAAATGGGGTGAAGTGGCATCATGTTCCTCCTAGTGAGGCTACCAAGTCTTTGGCATCTGTCACATGCAACACAAAATGCATGCACATCACGAAACATGGTAGGCTAATATAGCCCACATTGCAGAATCTTAGCCACTGTCTTCCTAACAGAAAAGTGACCCCCACAGGCTAAAGTATGGCAAAATGTAATGACACTATGGCACTCACTCTCAGGAATGCATTTTCTAATAACTTGGTCTAGGCAATACTTGAACAAGTATGGATCATCCCAGAAGAAATGCCTCACATTCCTAAAGAACTTCTGTCTATCCAATTTAGTCCAATGAGTGGGTATTAGACCTATAGCCAAGTAATTAGCTATGTCTGCAAACCAAGGTACCCTGGATGAGTCTACATGGAACAATTGTTCATCAGGGAAGGTCTCATTTATGGGAGGATCAAATGATGCTAAGTCCTGATTTGGAATCTTGGAAAGGTGGTCAGCTACCACATTTTCAACCCCTTTCTTGTCTTTGATCTCTAAATCAAACTCCTGAAGTAAAAGAATCCATATAATGAGTCTAGGCTTGGCATCAGGTTTGGTCAATAGGTATTTCAGTGCAGTATGGTCAGTATATACAATGACATAAGAACCCACAAGGTATGACCTAAACTTGTCCAATGCATAGACTACTGCTAGGAGCTCATTCTCAGTGCTTGTGTAATTCTTTTGTGCATTACTAAGAGTCTTGCTAGCATAATACAACACATGTGGCTTCTTTTCCTTCATCTGGCCTAAGACTGCACCAATGGCACAGTCACTAGCATTACACATCATCAAAAGACAAGGTCCAATCAGGTGCTTGCAATATTGGAGCTAAAGTATGTAAGCCTTTGAGTCTATCAAATGAGGCTTGACACTCGGGTGTCCAATCAAAGGGAACATCTTGAGCTAACAGGTTGCATAGGAGTCTAGCTATGGCACTGAAGGATGCAATAAACCTCCTATAGAAACCTACATGTCCCAAAAATGATCTAACATCCTTAACACATCTAGGGGTGAGTAAGTTTTGAATTATTTCCACTTTGGCCTTATCCACTTCTATCCCCCTAGCAGACACTATGTGATCAAGAACTATACCCTGAGTCACCATAAAGTGACATTTCTCCCAATTTAAAATCAAGTTTTTTTCCTCACATTTAGTCAAAACTTTTTCTAAATTTCCAAAGCACACATCAAAATCACTCCCATAAACTGAAAAGTCATCCATGAACACTTCAAGGAACTTTTCCACAAAGTCACTAAACAAGCTCATCATGCATCTTTGAAAAGTTACAGGAGCATTGCAAAGACCAAAAGACATACGCCTATATGCAAATGTGCCAAATGGGCATGTGAATGTAGTCTTTTCCTGGTCATCTAATGCAATCTCAAATTGATTATACCCAGAATACCCATCTAGAAAACAGTAAAATGTCTGCCCTGGCACTCTTTTCAATACCTGATCTAGGAATGAAAGAAGGAAATGATCTTTCCTTGTGACTGCATTCAATGCAATCTATGCACATGCGCCATCCTGTTTGGATGCATATAGGAACCAATTCATCCCTCTCATTTTTTACCACAGTCATTCCAGATTTCTTAGGCACTACCTGAGTTGGGCTAACCCACTTAGAATCTGAAATAGGGTAGATAATTCCAGCATCCAACAGCTTAATCACCTCTCCTCTAACTACTTTTTTCATGTTAGGATTAAGCCTTCTTTGCATTTGCCTAATGGGCTTGACATTCTCCTCCAAAAATATCCTATGAGTGCAAATCAGTGGGCTGATTCCTTGCAGGTCTGCAATATTCTAGCCCAAGGCTCTTCTATGCTTCCTCAAGACCTCAACAAGTCTACTCTCTTGATCAGAATTCAGCTGAGAAGAAATGACAGCTGGATAAGACTCTCCCTCACCCAAAAACACATATTTCAAGTCACTAAATAGAGGCTTTCTTTTAGGTATGGGTGGCTTTTCAAAAGATGGTTGAGACTTGACTATTGGTAGCTCTAAAGGTTCAAAACCGAATCTCCATTTATTCACTAACATAACAGAACCTGAATTCTGCGCAAAATTTTGCTCATCACAACTCTCCAAGTCACAATCATCAAGAAATTCAACCTGTTCACTGTTCACTAAACTCTCTCTAATGGATCATTAAAATACACCCTATCAAAATGCTCTTGAGTGATGGTTTGAATTAAATCAATTTCCACTGACTCATCATAATCACTAGACTGTTTTGTCACTTTAAAGATGTTTTTCTCAATTGTCATATTGCCAAAAGAGAACTTAATGACTCCAGTTTTGCAATTGATCAAGGCATTTGAGGTGGCTAAAAATGGTCTCCCTAAAATGACAGAGACAGCTGGTTATGACCCTTGAATAGGCTGAGTGTCCAGCACTATAAAGTTCACAGGAAAAACAAAATGCTCCACTTGAATTAAGACATCATCCACAATACCTCTAGGGACTTTGACTGACCTATCTGCTAGTTGTAATGTCACCCTAGTAGGTCTAAGTTGACCTAAGCAAAGCTCTTGGTAAACAGTGAAAGGTAGAAAATTAACACTTGCACCCAAATCCAACAAAGCCCGATCTACCCTTTTATCCCCTATGATGCAAGCAATAGTAGGACAACCTGGATCTTTGTACTTGGATGGAGTTTTGAATTACAAAATGGAACTCACTTGTTCAGTTAAAAATGCTTTCTCTTTGACATTCATTTTCCTTTTCACAGTACACAAGTCTTTCAAAATTTTTCTATAAGATGGATTTTGTTTAATGGCATTAAGCATAGGAATATCGATTCTGACTTGTTTGAAAACCTTATAAATATCAGAATTCAAAGTCTTTTTCTTGCTCCTGTTCAATCTTTGAGGAAAATGAAGTTTTGGAACAACTTTAGATTTGTCCATTTGGTTTTCTCTTGAAATCTTTCCATTTTTAGAAACTTTCAATCTTTTCAAGCTGTTTTTCATCAAAAACTTTGATTTTATTTTCAGAAATTTCATTTTTATTATCAGAAATTATATGTTTTTCCCTCTGAATTCTGATTTCTTGTTTCTCTTTGCTCAAATTCTGCTTTGCTGTGCAGCTTGTTGCTCTCCAACTGCTCATCATTCTCCTTCATATCTCATTCATTTTCATCCTCTTGTGGAATGTAATCTAGTTTCACAATCTGCTTTCCACTTCTCAAAGTTGATACAGCTTGTACCTGCTTTAAATTTTCATTGGCACCTGAGGATGATGATTCACTGAAATGCACTTGGCCTGTAGGATTCGATTTTGGCTGAGATGGCAGCTTTCCCGATTCCCTTATGGTTAAAGCTTGAGTGAGCTTTGATAATTGACTTTGAATGTCCTCCATTGCTCTGTTTGTTTGCTCTTGGAACCTTGAAATTGATTGTTGGTTCCAACTTGCCCTTGCATAAATTGCTGCAAAGTGTCTTCCAATGATCTTTTATGAGGTGGCTAATAAGAATTGATGTTCTGTTGAGGTTGGGAAGGTTGAGAAAGAAATGATTGAGGTAGAAATGGTTGTTGGGGCTAGTATTGTTGATTTTGTGCCTCAGCTTTCCAAGAGAGGTTAGGATGATTTCTATACCCTTGGTTATAAGTGTTTGGATAAGGATTGTTCCGCTGGCCATAGGCATTTATTCCTTGATTTGGATTGAAAGGTTTAGCAGTTGGGTTAGGATTTGCTTCGCCATAAAGAACTTCCTTGAAAGCTGGAAGTGTATGACAGTCATCTGTCCTATGATATGAGGTTTCACATAGCACACACTTTACTTCATTCCCTTTCACTGCTTGCTTCTTTTGCTCCAATAATTCAACTTTCCTTGTTAATGCAGCCAGCCGAGCTCCAAGATCATCTGTCTCACTGAGATGGAATTTGCCTTTAGCATTTGAGTTGTCAGAAAATTTAGAAAAAGATGGGGAGACTACCTCCCACTGCTTAGTATTTTTAGCTAGTGAATCAAAGAAATGCAAAGTCTCTTCAGCAGTCTTATCATAAAATTCACCATTGTATATAGTTGCAACAAGCATTTTCAAATTGGGAGTCAATGCAATGTGAAAGAAATTGATAATTCGCCAAGATTCAAAATCATGATGAAGGCAAGCTTGCAACAATTCTCTAAATCTTTCCCATGCTTGTGCAAATGTCTCATTAGACTTACACACAAAATTCATGATCTGTTGTTGAAGGATTACTGTCTTATTTGCAGGAAAATACTTCTTTAAAAATTTAGTTTGCATTTCTCTCCAAGTTCCTATGGATCTAGGCTCAAGTAAATTCAATCACATTTTTGCTTTGTCTTTCAATGAAAATAGAAATAACTTGAGACGAACCATATCCTCATTAGCATTTCTATCCATACAAGTTTCACAAATATCTTCAAATTCTTTCATATGCATGTAAGGATTTTCTGAGTCTATGCTATGAAAAGTAGGCAAAAGCTGAATTATTATACCATTTAGTTTAGAAAATATAAAATATATTATTTATTAATAAATTCACAATAATTTAAATAACTTAATTATGATATTTATTAAAAATAATTTAATAAATATCTTGAATATTAATTAAATTAATTTTTAAATTAAATAAATTAACATAATCTTATTGTTTATTAAAAATAATTTAATATTAATTAAATTAATTAATTTAATTATATTATATTATTTATTAAAAATATATTAATAAAATATATCACATATTAATTTAGTTAATTAAATTAATTACATTATTTATTAAAAATAATTTTATTTGAATAAAATAATTCATTTTTATATGATATAACAGAAATTGACAAATTGTTAAAATTAACAAAATATTTGTAATAGAAAACAAACAGAGTGAAAATATTTTTTTTTGTTTATATTTTTTTGTTTAAGTTTGTATTTTTTTTTTGAAAATAAAAAAATAAACAGATTTAACAAATAATTTTCTGTTGCTAGTTTATAAAATTTTGAAAATATAAATAGATAAACATAAAATGAAAATATTACCAAATGAGGGCTTAGTGTCCGCCCTAGCACGGTATTATACAATCGCTAAAAACTAAGATGATATGATTTTTGTGCTGATTTTTTTGTCATATATATTTTTTTATTTTTAATTGTCACTTAATTCGTATAAACATATCATAACAAGTCTATATTTAACATTAAATCATTCACAAAATTAAATATTTACTATTAATACTACAGAAAAAATTATACTACTAACTACAATATGTGAAAGTTTAATAATATGATCACTCAAATAAAGTACAAGAAAAAAAATACTGGTGTTTGAGTTTTCGAGATACCCCATCATCAAGCCTAGAAAATAAATCAAATATATGTTAGTAGTAATTGAAAAAAAAATTTAGACAAAAAATTAATAAAAAGTTGTAATTATGTTAAAAGTTTGAAATTTAAAGTACAAACTACAATTATGAACAGTAGGCACCTAAGTCTTAAAGTCTTGAATCATTCATTACTATATATCACTAGTATCTAAGAGATGATACGTGTTAAATTTTTCATTTTCAAATCTTAACTTTCAATATTCAGATTTCTTAAATTCAATCATGCACATTGACAACAAATTTCAAATTTCAACAAGGAACTAAAATCCCAAATTCATAAAACTAAGCAAATGCAAGCAAAATTCCTAATTTCAAAAAGAAAAAAAAATTATAAAATTTCTAACAAATTATTCTACATACTTTTTAAAAAAGAGAAAAAAATTAATGTCATTCTTATCCCCTCTTACCAACAACTCTAACCCCCTTGCACTACCAGCAAAACTCTCATAATTACCATACTACTTAATTCTTTCAAAGAAAAACCTCATATCACAATATTTCTAAGACCTGGCAACCCTTACTCAAATGAAGCAGTTGCCTAGAGCCTCACAAAGATAAAAGGCCCCAATTTTTTAAAATTTTTGTTAATTATAAAAATTTTAAATGATATTTAAACCAATCAAAGTATCAATTTTTATTTTTAATTTTATTTAAAATTTTATTTCTACTAGAAATGATTACTTATAATCATTCCTTTTATTATCCTTCTTGAGAATACTATCTTTATTTCTGCTAGAAATGATTACAGTGTGTATGTGATACCTAGGATTTAAAGTTTGGATTTTTTTAGAACCTTTTGGGGGGGGGGAAGGGTTACTGTAATTTATAATTTTCTTAACTTTGGAAAATTGACTTTGGTGTTATTAGTAACTTGGTGTAGTAGAGTACTCAGTCTTATCTCAAGAGTCAGCAACATTTGTTTTGGCTGGGATTTCATTTAGGAATGCTGCCTGTCAAAGAGCTGGGAGTTCCTCTTATCTCCACAAAGCTTAAGTGTAAAGACTGCTATCCACTAATTGAGAAGATACTTGCAAGAATAAAAAGTTGGGCCAATCGCGCTCTTTTATACATTGGAAGGCTAGTGCTCACTAAATCTATTTATTTTAGTATACAAGTGTATTGGAGCCTCAATTTTATCTTTCCTAAAGGTGTTTGCAATTCAATTGAGCAAATACTAAGAAGATTTCTATAGACAGGTGCAAATTTGAAAAAGTATGGCAGCAAGGTTGCTTAAGAGGAAATATGCTGCCTAATAAAGGAAGGTGGTCTTGGTCTTAGGTTGCTCTCAGATTGGAATAAAGCTTCTATGCCAGTATGTATGGATACTATACTCAGGTAAATCATCTCTATGGGTTGATCGGTGCAAAAAGCACTTGTTAAAGAGTAAGGGTTTTTAGCAAGTTAAAGTAACAGCTAATGGTTCCTGGACATGGCATAAACTACTAAAACTTAGGCTTTTAGCAATCAAAATATCTAAGTATATTATTAAGAATGGGGAAACAACTTCTCTTTGGTACAACAATTGGCATCCCAAAGGCCCTCTCATTCCAAGATATGGACTAAGGCTGGCCTATGATACTGGTGTCTCATTAGACTCTAAGATTTCCTCTGTCATTGCAAACAACAGATGGGTGTGGCTATTCCCAAATACTTGGGAATTATAAAAAATTGTGAGCTTTGACATGATGAATATGCCACCTAATTACATAAGGGCTAATAAATTCACATGGCTAGTTTCTAAAACACATGAATACTTTGCAGTCTCCACTTGGAAAGCCATTAGACAACAACATACTGCAGTGATCTGGCATAAGCCGGTCTAGTTTCTCAAAAACATACCAAGGCATAACTTCATCCTATAGCTAGCAATTAAGCAAAGACTCAACACTAAAGATAAGCTTATTCAATGAGGGACAATTGCAGATACTATATGTGATTTGTGTAGACAAAATGCGAAGACTTTTGATTATTTGTTCTTTGAATGCCCCTTCTCACATGAAATCTAGATATACATCTTCGAGTTATGCAAAATCTCAAAGACCAAACAAAAGTGGGCAGATGAAGTAGCATGGGCTGTTAGAAAATTTAGTAAGAAGTCTTTTACTAATACTACCCACAAACTGGCTTGGTCATCCATAGTGTGCGATATATGGATTGAAAGGAATGCTCGGGCCTTCAGAGGATTATCAACTCTTGCTCATATAATTTTTTCCTTTACGATGTGTGTATGTGAGGCTGCTATTAACAGTAGGAAATGTATTTATATAAAATGTTTGTTAGTAGAATCTAAAGACCTCTTAAATGTTTAACCTAACTTAGATGCTTGGCACATGCCTCAGTATAAACCAATTACTAGATTTTTATATAGGCTGCAGATGTGTTGAATAGTGGCTAATAAGTCAAAAATTAATGGAAGCTCAAATTTTGTTTCGACAGCAATTACACTGGTTAATTATGTGAATAGTTGGATTTTAATTTTTCTTCAAAAACGAGTTGTCTTCTCTTTAGAATTTTAATATACATGGGTACCTTTGTTTTGTTTTATTGGTTATTATATCACATTCTCACATATTCACAATGAAGTGGTTTTATTATTGTAACTAATATTTACCCGAATTATTGGCTTTCTAAGTTGCTTTATTTTTATCCTTTTATTATTATCTTATTTTTTTTTTATTTTTTTCCTTTTTTCGCTATTGTAACCAATAATGGTTTGACCTAACTCACAGATTCACAATGAAGTGGTTTGTTCGAATTATTGGCTTTTTAAATTGCTTTATTTTTTTTATTAAAATCTTCTTTTTATTTTTTTTCTTTTCTCACTATTCTAACCAACAATGGTTTGGCCTAGTTCTAGTTATTCACTTGCCTAATCTAAGGATAATTTTTTTGGCAGTGCAATCTATTTATTCTTGCACGATCTTTTTGCCATAAATGTTTGTTAGTTTGCATGAAGGCTATAATTAACATGCATGTATATATTGTAACAATTTTGCATGATTTATATAATAAAGTAGGACAGTTTTTGAAATTATCTTTTTTATAAATTAAGATTTAATGGTTAAAATTTTTTTTTCATTCAACAGTTGAGATCATTTTTATATTTTTAACTTTCGCTCAAATTTTTTTTTTTTTGGTAATTATGTCTCTCAATTTTTATTTTAATGGACCCTACTATTATCTATCTTGCAAAACAGTTTAGGCATTTTAAATTTTACTATATTTCAAGAGTGAAGATCATATGTAAATCAAAATTACCAATTCACCCTACTATCATTTATCTTACAAAATGGTTTAGACATTTTAAATTTTACTATATTTCAAGAGTGAAAATCATATATAAATCAAAATTGTCAATTTAAATTTCGCTCAATTATGAATTCTAAGGATTTTGACTTTCCAAATTAAAGCATCATAATTTGTGTTTTTTATGATACTTATTAAAAATTAATTGGAGAAAGAGAATAAAATACATGTAATAACTGTTAAAAGTTAAAGTTTTGAAAAAAAAAAAGTAAAAACTCATGGATTATAATAATTTTTTTCAATTTGAATTTTTTGTCTAAAGTTTCAACTATATAATAAACTTAATAATAATTGTTCAGAGTGCCGTAAGCACAGATTATTACCAGTTTCTTAACGTTTTCTAAAATAATTGAATTTATACTCTTACATTTTAAATTTCTTTTAAACATTGAAAGACAAAAATGTCGAATTAATAAAAAATTAAAAAATTAATTATTAAAAAGTTACATAAAAAAAAAGTTAACTTTTTAATAATTAACTAATAACTACCTTTAAAAAAAAGTTTTTTTTTTTTCTTTTCAAACTCAACCTAAATATCTAGGGAGAGAAATTGAAAATTAAAAGGTTTGGATGCGAGAAAAAAAAAAAAAATCCTTTTGAACTTATGACATGATGCGTTTAGTCACCTCTTGCTCTCTTTAACTGTGAGAACGACTCAAAGTTTGTGTAGGTGGCAAAAGGAGGGCAGTGTCCTTTTCCGCAACCATTGTGATTAAAAGCTTTTGTCTATACCCTCCTTGGTGGGAAACATCAATTATTACACACAAAAATCTTGATTTGGAATCCTCGCGCCTCATTCTCCACGTCAATTACCATTGTAAACAATGGAATCCAAGCTTACTGAAATCGATTGCGTAGGAATATTCAATTTCTTATTTTAAAATTATAATTTAAATTCAATACATTTAAATTTTAAGTTGACATTAAATAACTTATAACCAAATCAAATTAAACTAAATATTATATAATCTAATTAATTCGTTTTACCTCCCTAATCTAAAATGAAAGTGTTCTATTCCTTGGGCCAGAGCGGATTTGAGAGGAGGATCAGTAATCGATGTCCTTACAGAAATGATGATCACCGATAGAAAGATGGATTTCCTCTAACTGGACTGCATAGTTGAGTTCAACCCCTAAACTACATTGAAATCAAACTCGAGTGGTTAGATGAGTTGGCTTTGGTTTGAGAGTTAGGAGTTTATCACCCTAAGCTCTCAAGTTTGATTCCTCTCCTTAACAATTTTTAAGGCTAACCACCGTAAGCGCAAAATACAATAAAATTAATAGGACGGGTCTTTTTAACTGCACATATTGAAAAATCGGTGTTTATGATACAAATTAAGAGAGATTCACCCACTAAAGGCGTGACTTAGAAAGTGAATTTCTCTGGGTCATTTTTTTTTTTTTTTCTCTTTACAGTGAAACCAATTGATATGAACAATAATTGACGTAAAGCGAGTTCAAAGAAGTTCCCCACCTGTGTCTAATCTCAATTAATCTTTGTATAGTTAACTAGATCACAATCATTTCACTTCCACTACTTCCCAGATTTTAATTTTCTTCCTTAATGATAATGGCTGTGTTTGAAATTATATAAAATTATAAAAGTTAATATCTCATATTTTGTGCAGTGAGTAGAGAATTTAAATTTATTGTCTCATAATTCGTATTTATAAAGATTTGTAAAGTCTTGTAGAATTTTGTAATGTTTTATTTTAACTCCAAACATGCCAATATGATAGACGGAACATGAAAGCAGTGATCGGAAGAGAAAACAAATAACCAAATATTTGATTCTTCTAAAGATGTTGTACATAAAGGATAAATAGTTATAAGTGTCTAAGTAAATATTAATTAATTAAAAGTTATTTAAGAAATAAACAAAAAAATTATAAAATTAATCAATAGTTAAAGGGTATTTAGGAAAAATAAAAATAAAAATAAATAAAATTATTTAATTATATAATGGTTATAAAAATTTTCTTTTCATTAAAATTGAAGTTGTAATTGGTTATAAAAAATTTAAGAGTATTACATGGAGAAAAACAATATACCAAAATAAAATTTCATTATTTTTAAATTCACCCTATTATTTCTAGTGTTTATTTTATATGATAATATTTTACAGTTGTTAATTTGTGTGGGTCTTCCAAAACACAAGAGTCCACTCAAATGGACGGTAGAGATTGATTTGCAACTATTTATCTTAGCGTAGCTCTATCTCTTTCATCAATGTGAACTTCATTGATCCAATGCATTTGCTCTGCTATTAAATGATCCTCTTAATTCTTATGGGGTCGGGGAGAAGTCTGTATCCGCTACTCATCAGTGCGCACTAGGTGAAACTCATCCCGTGACCCTAGCCGGCAAAGAATCACAAGGAGGTAAACTAGCGCGCACTGAGTGAAGCCCGCCCCGTGACCCTAGCCGGCAAAGAACCACGAGGAGGTAAACCAGCGCGCGTAATCCCTGACTGACCGACTCAGCCGAGAAGGTTGTTAGATGGTCCTCCACAATTAAAGGAAGGACTGCCCCTAAGAGGGGTCGAACCCGAGACCTATTGGTCTCAGACCCTTTAACCCGTCATCCGAACCAACTCGACTATCTCTTTCGGGACTCCTCTTAATTCTTTCTCAATTGGTTTTTAGAGAGAGAAAAATGACAGCGGCTTCAATGATTGCAACATTCAACCGTTTAAATTATTGCTCAAAAGAATAAGCTCGCTAGTGCTATATGTTACAGCGACAAAGCCGAGTAAATTTTGTCCCGGAAGTAATTATACGCTCTGCAGTTATTAAAAATGTTTTAAATATTTAATAATATTTCCAGTTAAAAATCTAAACTCCATAAATACAGTAACAATTAATATATATATATATATATTTTTTTTTTGTTTTGCAAGAATTTTGTGTATTTTGATTTTGATTTTGATTTTGATTTTTTCCAAACTTCTTAAATATTATTTAATATTTAATTGTTCATAATTGGTTTAAAATTTTAAAATAGTTACATTAAAAATATTTGTATATACTTAAATTTTAGGACCATATAAATTTTAAATTATTTCCTATTGTTGTTTTTCGAGTCATTAATATTTGGAGTTGTACAAATATATAAAAGTTACAGTCTCATAATTCATATAACGAGTAAAAAATTTAAATCTTGTAAAGACTTATAGGATTTTGTAAAATTTTATATAGCTAACCAAACGCAATAAGTGATGCATTGGATTGTGCGTAAATAGTAAAATTAGCAAAACAATCAAATCTTAAACTATATATAGCAATATTAAGAAAAATATTAAATTTTACGAAGGTTGATCTGTAGCCCTTTTTTTTAACTCAAGATATGTTAGTGGTATTTTCTTAAACTCGCTATAGCATAAAAAATTTTACCTCAAAAATTTATATATACAAATGTTATTTTCCTAAATTAAGTTTTACCTTGTATTTTTAAATTTTTTACGAATTGAATCATAGCATAAAAAGTTTTTAATACGAGTGACATTTATCTGAGCTAGAGGATAGGACCACCTCAGTTAGGGCTACCTTTCATCACCATATATATATCTACCCCAGAAATTGTCAACTGTACAAAGGAGTCCTGTTTTGTTATATTCAAATTCATTTATTTAGTAAAAGAACTTAAATTTTGTGTTCAAGCTCAACTCTTTTATTGAATAAGTAAGTCTAGTCAAGCCCAATCATTTTAGTGAGCCGAGCTCAATAAGTTCTTGAACGACAATTTATTTAGGGGTACTGGGAGGTAAATTTTTCATATTTATAATCCGACATAACTACAAAATGATTAATATATTATTATAGACATAACTACAAAATGATTAATATATTATTATATTTTGATTTAATTATGTATGCATATAGCAAATGAGTCCAAATTCTTGTCGAGCCAAGCCAAATAATGTTAAAACTTGATTCGTTTATTAAATGAGTTTATTTTCTTTTTTTGAATACAATTCATTCATTAAACCAGCAGCGAATGGAGTTTTTAACCACTATAACCCAAATTTATTGATGGATTCATCAATGGCCCTACTTATGAGAATCAGCTGGCGCCAAGTAAGTAGTAGTGGAATTAATATATTTGTAGAGAAATTGAAAGTTACATTTTTTACGAGATAATAAAAAAAAGTAAAAAAAAAAAAAAAAAGGTAATTTTGAGCTTGTGACATGATGTGTTTAGTCACCTCTTGTTGGGAGCACTAGCCTTTTACCCCCAACAAATGAGACTCAGGGAACAGCTCCAGTTTGTGCAAATGGAAAAAGGATAGTTGTGGCCTTTTTGCAGGCATGATGCTTATGCTTTTGTCCATGCCCTCTTTGGTGGGAAACATTAATTATTACACCCAAATAATAAAAATAAAAATTGATTTGGAATCCTTACACCTCATTGTCAACTTCAGCGTTGTGAACAGTTAAATTTAAGTTTACTGAAATGATCGTTAAATTACCAAAAAGAAAAAGAAATGGATCGTTAGATACCGATTGACAAAATTTTTAATTTTTATTTTTTTAAAAATTAAATATAAAAAATCGTTTGATAAATTTGTTTAAGGTTTTTTTATTTTCAAAAACTAAAAACTATTTTAAAAATTTTTTAAATTATGAAAAAATTGAAAATATATTTTTTAAAAATTTTTATTTTTATTTTTTATTTTCTTCCACGATCACCACCACCACCACTATTGGACACAACCATTGCCAAAAAAATTACATAAATTAATGCATTATAATTAATTATGTCCCTATTTTATAGGCATGACATTGTCAGGGGGAAGAAGCATAAGGTTAATGCATTAGGTCCAAAAATTACATAAATTATGTCCCTATATCAGAGATGAATGAATCAGCAAAAGGGACTCTTTCCTGAAGTGTGAAATTCCATCCTTGTGAGCTGTAATAGGCATAACCAAAGTAGCCTCAGACAAATAACTTAATTCAAGATTTTTTAATTAATTTGTTAAACAACAAATGGTTAAATTAAGACAGACTATTCATGTTATTTTTAAACAAAATTCAGTATCAAATTATGTCATCCGGCATTTCACTCCCTTTTAACTAGTGTGTATATATATACATATACTCGTAAAAAGTGTAATATGTTGGGGGAGGGGGAAGAATATCTCTCTATGTAGGGTGCGTTTGGAGTGAAAAAAAGATGAAGTAAGATAATTTGTAAGTTCATAATTCGTATAGTGAGATAAAAAATAAATAAATTTTAAAAATTTTCAAAGATTTTCAAAATTTTTCAGTGATTTTTAGCAAACCAAATGCACTCGTATTATTATTGTTATTATTATTTAGTAAACCTGGGAGAAAATATAAAGTACAAGTATCCTTATAAATAATAGAGGATAGTTCAGATGGAAGATTTACAAAAGGAAAGCAAGAAAGAAGTGATCCTTTCAAGCAATTTGGAAGCTAGAAAGTGGGCAACTTCATTAGCTTGTCTTCTATACCAGAAGAAGGACCATTACTTAAAAATTTTCCATTCGAAGACATCATCTACGATAGGCAAGATTTCCCAAAAAAACCTATGACAGTTTTTTTTTTTTTCTTTTTTTGGTAATTAAACCTATAACAGTTGGACTAAAAGGGAAGAGATAACTGTTGAGAAATCACTTTCGAACAAGGCGTTGTAATACCCGGTATTTAATTTTGACTATTTATTTGTTATTTTGGACTAATAGACGTTTAGTTTGAGATTTAATTAATTTATTTTATTTTTCTTTAGGCCGGGTGTAATCCGAATTGGTAATAGGTTGGACAACTGGGCCAAGGGCCCAAATCCTTTTCCGTTCTTTTCTTTTCCTTTTCCTATTTTTTTCTTTTCTTTTCTTTTCTTTTCTTTTGTTGCCTCGGCTGCTAGGAAAAAGGGAGATGAGGGAAAAGAGAGAAGAGAGAAAAGAGAGAGGGGAGAGAGAGGGAAAAGAGAGAAAGTGTGATTCGAAGCGAAAAGCTAGTAGATCGGGGTAATATTCGAGGCCCTAAATGTCATGGTGACATCCGTTTCGCGTGATTTAGGCCGAGGTGGAAGAAATTAGCTTTTGAAGTTTGAGAGCCACAATCAAAATCTCTTCATTTTTTCTTTTCTCTTCAGATTCAAGGTAAGTGGGACTTATAATTATATTCTAGACATTGCTAAGATGATTTTAATATATATATATATATATATGTGTGTGTGTGTGTGTGTGTGTGTGTGTGTGATAATTTTGGTAGATGGTCATATATGTGCATGTATATATGTGTATATATATGTTGTGGGTTCGTTTATATATATGTCTAATCTTGTTCATTATTGAGTCTTGTTGCATGATATTGAGATACATATTGTTGTTGTGGGTTATGGTACCATTTCTAAGCTTAAGGTGCTAGGATTTTGATATTTTATGTTCCGGATCGAGCTTGTGGCAGCTCAGATCTGTGCTGTGGACTGTTGGTCACAGGAACGGGCTTTCTGCAGATATCCCGCGGGCTTCCTGCAAGGCCAAAAGGCTCTCGGTATCTTTTTGTGACTCAGAGCGGCCTTTCGGCGCCATTCCCATGCGTTTTAAACTTTCCACACTCTTCTCACGCCCTTTCGGTGCTCTTCTCACACCTTTCTTATGGGAAGGTATTTTTTATCCGGTTTGAGGTTTTTGTGACCCAATTTGAATGGTACATCATATGTGTTAATTATATGTTAAAATTATGCATATTTTGGGATCATAAAATGTCATTATAGATGATTAAGCGCATCATGCTTTTATTATAATGTTGAGATGTTGTGATTGTTTAACATAGCAGAGCACATCATGTGCACAGGAATGGGGTTTCATCCTCAGGTGGACATATTGATTATTGATTGGCCAAGGGTGCCATATTTAAAGTGTGATGTGCCGAGGCATAAGTTATGTATATATATACGGGATCCTTGATTTTGGGAAGAAAATGATAAAATGAGATTTAAAAAATATTAGATGATCCCTAGTCGATATATATGGCTAGAGCTTAATCATTAAGAGTTGGGACATTAATATTGAGATGAGGTATTATGAGATTTCCTCCAAACTGCCACCAAACCCTGCTTGAGATAGACAGATGTCTAATTAGGGGTGTAACATGGTTCCCCTAAGTCTTAACTGATTAGGGGTGTAATATGGTTCTCCAACCCCTATTTATATTAATTACCCTACATGAGATAAGCAGATGCCTAACTAATGGTGTAACACGATTCCCTAATAGAAGGGCTAGAGGGTGTAACACGGTTCCCCTGAGTCATAGCCAATTGGGGGTGCAATACGGTTCTCCCGAATCTTAGCTGATTGGAGGGTGTAACACAGTTGCCCTGAATCTTACACTAATGGGAGTGTAACACGGTTCTCCATTCAGTTTATATATATATTGAGATAATATGATTGTTATATCTATTGATGAGATATATGGATTATTCTATTGATCATGAGTTTGGTAATGAAATAAGAGATATAAAATAGAAATTACGACGACCTGATTCCCGAGATGGGATACGTAGGCAATTCCGGCTAGAGTAACATGAGTTCGATCTTAACTATGAGTGATAACATTTATGTTTAATTTTCCTAACTGAGAGTTAAATTATTAGTATTATAGTAGTGTAACCCAGAAGGTGGGTCGGATGTTGATATTTATAACATTATTATTTGGATAGCCATAAACATGATTATAATAAGTGTTCAAATCGTGTAAACTTTGGATGTGGTCAAAGGAAATGAGGTCCAAATAGATGATGACACAATTAAATATTATTTTATATGGGAATGAGTAACGATCTTGCATATTTTGATAACTTTGATTCAATGCCAATTAAATTTGAATTGGATTTTATTATTTATCTTGATTTTCTTATTCCCACACCGTCTGTCGCGAACAATTAAGTTAGGGGCGTGATAGGCATGGTCAAAGTTCCAGTGAATGGCAATAGAACATGCTACCTTGATAGCCCATGCATTGGTGGCAAGTGTTGAAAGGACTCGAATACGTTCATAATTGATGTTTAAGACTGCATTAATAGAATTACGAACGATAATGACGTAAGATGTAGTGGTAGAGGAAACATAAAATGCTGCCTCATAGTTAAACTTGAGTTTTTTGCCAGTTGGAGGTTGCTATGAGATAGAGCCATGCTGAGAAGACATATGAGGGGGTTTTTGATCCTTAGTTATAGTAGTTTCCAAGTAGTCGGTAATGACACGATAGGCTTTGCTAATAGTATCAGTGGGAATAGAATAGTGATATTTATTAACTATCAAAGTATATAGTCACTATCTTTATAATTAGAATACATACAATAATCGGAGTGATATTTCTTATAATGGAAGGTTACGTATAAGATTATTTTATGTCCCAACACAGATATTACAAGTCACATTACCTAGTAACTATCACTAGTAAAAGAGAGATTATTATCTATGTTGGAGGATCTAGTTATTTAGTCATTGCTGCGGAAGCTGACTTGCAGGGTTCGAAATGGCCACTTGCAATAGGTAGCTCCAAAGCAATCACTTTTGTAGACCCACCTTCTTTTGGCTACTTGCCCGACTCTCCATTTTCTTTCAAGGAAAGGAAGTGGCATATGAAAGTGGGAAAATGCTATTGTTTGAGGAAATTTAATAAAAAAGCATAAGTTGTAATAATGGTAGAATTATAATTACAATATATTTTTATAAGTACAATATTTTAAAGTAATAAATTTGTAACAATGTTACATTATTTTGGTCACTTTATTTGATAAAATTTTCTGATTTAATTGCATTATCGATGAAAATAATGCAGAAGTTCCACCTCCAACTGAGCTGGCACTGGTTCTTGAGGCAGAAATGGACATCACCTAAAGAAAATAAGAAAGGGGAAAAAAAGAAAAAAAGAAAGGGAAGCTAGTGACATGTTGACAATTCATTAATTTGATAAAAAAGGACACATTAATCCAATTATGGACTCCATGCTGAATGGGTAAGTGTTGACATTAATTATAGAGAAAGAAGACAAGCATCATCTACCCCCAGCTGAGTATAAATTCTTGGAGGGAGACAAAAGTTAATTTTCTCTTCTCTTTTTTTTTTTTTTTTTTGGCGAAGGAAAAAAAATTATTTTTATAGTAACTAATTTTTTTAACTTTTGTTAATTTAACATTTTTACCCCTTATGATTTATAAGAAATTTAACTAATTTTTAGCTAGCAGTTCCCAAATCACGCTCACAATGTTATGCAAACGATTTAGTAATTTTAATATTTAGATATTTATGATATAATTTTATAAGCATTTGAATAAATAGGATAGTTCAACGTACTAGGCTAAATATCTCAGTTCCGGTTTGTCTTGATAAAAACTAGTTTGAGATTGGCTTTTACAAAATTAAGCCAAGCACAATTTGCACTTCGATAAGTCTAGATTTATATAAAATATTAATATATATATTCCACCTTTGCTCAGTTAAAATTTCTATTTATAAACTAGTATAGACTTCATTGCTGTAGGAACTTGGATTCAAAATCCCTGTAACTGAGACATTTGAACCAATCAATGAAATATGAATATTGAACAACTTGTGCCTTGGTTTAAAATTAAAGAGCAAGCTTGGTGGACCACATGGCCTGCATATTCTTTTTTCTTTATATAGCTTGTTTCCAGCTGCATATCGCATTCAATAGGGAAGAAGCTGCTTGAGTGTTAAAGAGCCATGATAAATCTGGTGGTGTTTGGATAGTAAAAAAATAAATAAATAAATAAATAAATAAAAGTTAGCATAAAGGTAACACATAACGAAATTTGATTAAAAAATATTGAAAAAAATTAATAACTTTTTGTAATTTTTAATTAAATTTGATCTCCAGAACGATTATCAATGCAAAATATGGAGATGGACAAGCAGCTAGACACAACATTATTTATTAACTTCTCTCTGTGTTTTTTCATTTGTGTGTATTTTTATTTATCCATATCTGTTTATCTACTTTATTTATCTTATTTATTGCACCTCCATTTTCATGCTCGTCAAACTATAGTTGCAACAGTGTATGGTTTTTTTATTAGTAAAATACATGCAATATGAATAAGGTTTTAAAGACCTAAGATACGCTCGGCTCCATTAAGCTTAATTCAATCACAAGTTCGTTCAAATTTGATTTGAAATATAAATAAATTGAACTTGAACTATAATTTGAAGCCTATAGTACAATTGAATTTAATTAGAATTTGGTTCGATCAACTAATACTCAATAAATATAGTGTAAAATATTAAATTATTTTAGCTTGAGTCAACATTGATTTGATTAGAAATTTGCTCGAGTTCGATTGAAAATAAACAAATCAAACTTGGACCAAATTTTTTAACATCATTAAAAAAAAATACTAATGTATTTTACAAATTTGTGATTATAAGATTTTACATTAATAAAAAAATATATATATATGCATACCTACTCAAAAAGTATAATATATCACTCAATAAGTAAAAATGCTACCATGCGAGGATAAAAAATACACTCGTGCATTTTCACCACGTTAACGAAACTCACCTGTAAAGACTTGAAAAACAAAAGAATGTTAGAGAAAATGACCGGAGATAGTCCCTAACCAAGAATTCTCTAATGATACTATCAGAAAGAGAATAATTGCTTAAATGTAAGTGTTTAGTTGACAATAATAAGTATACCTAATTTTGCACACTAAGTGTTATATTTATAGGCAGAGAAAATAAATAAATTAATGTAGAAATGATTGAAAAAATAATGTTATTATAATCTTTATGCGTATATATGTATACGACGGTTTGCTTTTCTTTTAATACTCATAACTTAGCATTCAATGCGCATGGTAGGTATCAGAGTAATAGATTTGATGTGATAATGGGGAACATTGAAATGTCACTTCTTGCATGTCACTTATTGAGTAACAAACTAGCTAAATTAATGAAATTATAATAAATAAATTGAATTTATTATAATGCACCATTTATGGTCAGAATTAAACCAACATTTATACCTCTTGTCATGAGGCCCAATTGATATGGTTGGGGACCAAATGAACCCTATGCCGAACTCTCCCCTGCTTGGTACGTATGTGCTCAGAAATGATGTCACGTGTTCACAATATTCTTTGTACCAACAACTACTACTAAATAAGTGATTTTATATTTTTGTAAAAATGTTCATTTGTTGAATTAAATAATAATATTCATTAATAAAATAATGAATTTTAACATATTTCACATTTTATGTAAGACAATAACAAAATAAAGAAAAGCTATAGATGAATTATACTTTGTACTTGTCAGGTTTTATATTTATAATTAATAATTTATGAACAAAGTAATAATGTTAAAATCGTATCATATTCTTAGTCGTTAGTCTTTATGAGTTCGGAGAAATGAGAAGATTTTCAATCAGACAGTTAGGGATCCCTACTCAATATTATTTTTAGCTAAAAATTGTTCTAATATGATAGTTTTTTGCGAAAATGGTTGCCAAGGCATAATAAGACTGTTGATGAAACAGGTATGACGATTTTTATAATAATAATTCAGGTAAGAAAAGAAAATAGCAAAATAAAATTAAAATGGACTTATTTACTAGAATAGTGATAAAGTTGTCAATACTTTCTACGTTTTCTAAAATTCGAGATAAGACGTCATTAATGACATTTTTTATTATAAATTCATGAAAATTACTACTATTGATATTTTCTATCCTAAAAGAATTACGACTGATTTTACACCCTATATCAAGATTGCATAAATTATAAATTCCAAAATAATAAGTATTTACATTTATAAATTTTTTATAGAATAATAAGGATAAGTATTTAAATTTATAGGAGGTTTATAAATTAACAGAATCATAAATAGATAAGTGTTTAATTTATAAATAATAGAAAATAGAGTTGGTAGGTTTTATAACAAAAATCATAAATAGAGAGTGGGGAGTAAAATAGAAAAATATGTAACGACCCGCATCTTTATAGTACAATATTATCCGTTTTGAGTTTGGTAAGCTACTTTTCAGGAGGTCACCTATCCTAATACTGCCCCCACTAAAGCATGCTTAACCCTGAAATTTCCACTGAATCCAATGCCCTCCCGGCTTTAAAACGCATTGTTTTATATGGATATCGAATATTCCATATATGACACTTCCTTCCACAACTCAGGCATTGTGGGATAGAATATATTGTTTCTCTACTTCACCTTCGACTTCACTCTCTTGCAAACAGAGTCCCTCACAGGTAAATCTCTCACAATCCCTCACAAAATACTTAAAATTATGATTATTTTGACATTTTTGTTAAGTTTTAATAATTAATTTTATCGAAAAAGGATTACTGTTAATAACATTTAAAAATAAATGAGTTAATTATAACTTTTGAATATTAAGCGAAAATAAATATAATAACATGATCTCAAGTTCTCAATCACAAGATCAAAATAAGTAAAAATAACTTTATTAAAAAAAAATTACAATTACAACTAGTTACAACCCAAATCAAGGGCTCACGATAATAAAATGAAATTAATAACGATGGAAATCATTGCCTCGTTTCCTATCTTTTCGTACCGCCTTGGAACCCCTTCATTGTACGAAAACATTTGAATCAGAACTTCTTCGATAGTAAACATATCTAGGGGTAAGGGGACCGTGGATTCAATCAAAACTTGAATTAAACTGATGGAATTAAAGTTTTTAAAATAATTTGGTTTATTTTCATAAAAATTTTTTAAACAAATAAAAGAAACATTAAATTAAAAATAAAAATATATTTATTTGATTAGAACTTAAAATTTGACGAGTTTAATGACATGAATTGCACATTGAGAATACATACATAATTATAAACTATGAAAAATAACATATAGCTTCATTCTTTGAAAATTAAATAAATAAATTTTGGTTAATTTAGTCTATTTGTCCCAAAAAAAAATTAGTATTAGTCGAAATAATCAAACTGAGTATTTTAAAATTTTTGAATCGGACCAATCAAATTAATTAAAAATATTAAATCATTTTAACCGAATTTACAATTCAATGTTTTTAATTATTTTAATTTTTACTCACCCTTTAACCGAACCCACCCATCTCTGGTGTAGCCTTCTCTGAGCTCGAGCGGTGTAGAAGTCATCGATAGACAAGGACTCTACATGGCGCTGCAGGGTTGGTAGACCCGTCACTATAATTGGTGCCAGCTGCAGACTAAGTTTGGAAGCATAATTTTGCACAAAAATCAGTTATAAGTTGTAAAATTAGTATTTGGTAAAATATTAATTTTTGTTATTTTTCTGCTATGCTACACCAATTTACCCCACTTAAAAAGTTATCAAAATTTTTACTAAATACTTAATAGTTACTAAATATTGTCAATAATTACAAAAAATTGTCAAAAATTATTAAAAATTACTAAAAAGTATTAAAATTTTACCAAACACTTAAAAGTTTTAAAAAATTACTAAAAATTATTAAAAATTACTATTTATTTTACTAAACACATTAAAAATTATAATTAATAACTTTGATAAAAAATATCAAAAATTACTAAAAGTTATTCCTCCAAACAACACCTCACATAAGTCCTAAAAAAGCCTCACTGCCACTCGACTGGACTCGGAGGGTAGCAGTTAAGGGTTTACTGTCATCGCAGCAATAAACTCAAAACGACGTCGTTTAATCATTTTTCATTTAAAATGACACTGTTTTACTTAAGTTTTCATATTCAAAGATATCAATGCATACTCGAACATGATATTTTTTTCATTTGAATGTATATTCAAATACATCAATTTATATTCAAATATAAAAAATTTAAATAAAATAACGTAATATTAAAAAAAAAATCAAAATGACATCATTTTAAAATTATTATAGCGACTACAATAACCTTCTACTACTGCGGCCCCCTCACGTCACTCGACCCAGGGCGCAGATCTGATCTAAATATAGTTGGTCCAATCACTGGCCTTGGGAATGCAAATTTTGCCCGGTCCTGCCGGGTATTTTTTAAATTAATGAATAATAAAAAAAAGTTTAAAAATATAAATAAGAATAAAATATTATGAAGTTGAAAGTGGGTAAACATATTGTACCTATCGGGTCTCTCCATAATTTTCGAATTTCTACCTTATCGTGCCACAATTTTACAATAATATTAATTTTTTATATTAATAGTAATGGGTTAACATTTTGGAATGGCAATGAATTTAAATTATTTATTAAGTACGGATATTTTTCTTAATAATCACAAGTGTTTGGGGACGACCCTGACTAGCCTTTCTGGTGATCTCTCGACTCTGAGGTTCTCCCCAGTTCCCTTTGTCCAATTATTTTCAGTTTAATTTCAACTTTTCAATAGTTCTCCACCTTTTTTTTCTTTTTTCTTTTTACATCCAGTTTCTTTTCTTTAGTTTGCTTTATACAGATTTTTTCTCCTAGAAAATAAAATCGATAATGCTAGAAGAAATTTATTATAGTCTGAAATCTACAAGAATATTGTTATACAAATATATGTGACACTCTTACGTTAGAATTGGGAGGCTGGTATATGTTCCGCCTAGTTTGCTGTAAATCTGTAGAAATTTTTAAAAATTTCTGAAAGTTATTCATTTTTTATATTACTGTATAAATTATAAACTCACAACTTATTTCATTTTATCTCATCTTTTATCACTCTAAACGTACCCATAATAATGTTATATCAGTTTGGTAACTTGTGATCGAGATCATTGAATTTTAATTCAATAGTTCAAATGTATTCACATTTTTTAATTAAAATAATATAAGGTGGCATTTGATTTTTTTTTTTTTTGTTTTTTGCTTTCATTTCATGTTTTTAAAATCTCAAAATAAAGAAACAGAAAATACTCTATTTTCATTATTTTGAAATTTTTTTTATTTTGGATTAAAAACACTCAAAATGACTTTTTGTTATTTAAATTTTATGTGTAAACTAATTTTCTGTTTTTTAAAACAAATTTTGAAAACACAATGACTAAATATGTTTTGAGTTTTTTTCCTTATTTTCAAAAGCATCAAATGGAAAATAAGTTTAAAACAAAAAATAAAAAATAAAAATAAAAAATAAAAAATAGAAAAACAAACCAAATAAGCCCTAAATGAATCTAAACCATTAAATTTTAATCCAACAGTTCTTATTCTTAATATCACCGAACTAACATAATTGCTACATCAATTGTGCATTTGTGCAAGTATTTAGGCCTTGTTTGGCATGAGTTTGCTACTAGTGTTTCATTTTTATTTTAAATGACAAAAATATTATTTTATATCTTAAATTTTTTTTAAGCATAAAAGGTAAATATATCAAGTCAGCAAAATATTAGAAAGCTACTCACTAAAAAATTAACTTTCTTTTTCTTTTAAACATAAAAGATTACTTTTTAGAAGTTAATTATAAAATTACTATTTTTTTTTCAAACAAAGCTTTAATAAGGAAATTAACTAATAAAAATATAACTTTTTTTTTCTTTCAAACATAAAAAAATTAACACTTTTAGTAATCAATTATAAAAATATAACTTTTTTTTTCTCCCCAAATTAAGCATTAATTTTTGCTGGGGGTGGTGCAGAGGCGAGGGAACTCATCATTAATCGTTAGGAATTTCCTGTGTACAGAAATGCTTGTATGCGGAGGCTTCGTTTGGATATCCAATTTTCAGCTAAGTTTTGTTATTTTTTAGCAAAAGTTAGTAAGTGAATATTTTGCCGCATTTGGTAAAATAAATAGAATTTTTTTAGTAATTATTGTCCACATCTAGGTGTTTGGTAAAGCATATAGAAAATTTTTAGCAATTTTTAGTATATTTTTGTGTATTTGATAAAAAATTTGATAATTTTTAAGTTGAGTTAAATTAAAATAACCATAATACTCTTGATCATCTCAGTAAAAATTGGTGTATCAGTAACCTACAATGTAGAAAAAATAATAATTTTTTAGTAACTAATTTTTTGACTTTTCGTTAATTAACATTTTTATTCTTCATGATTTAAAAAAATTTAAACATGTAAAAAGTAAATATGATTATTTTAAAAAAGTAAAAAAATTAAGTAACTAACTATGATGGTCAAATGCACACTCAAAAACAACTAAATCAGCTACTAAATCAAATTGATTTGATTTTAAAGTTTTGAGGCTCTGTTTAACAAAATTTTTAATTTTCAATTTTTATTTTTTTAAATTTAACGTAAAACTCATTAATAATTTTATTTTTAATTTTTAAAAATTTTGAAAACATTAAAAAATATGTTTTCTCAAATTTTTACTTTTAGTTTTCATTTTCTTTCACAATAATTATCCACATCACCACCGTCCGCAAACTGCTGCCGCCTTCAACTACAACTATCGTCGCCTCACGTTAACTTTTGGTCACCTCCAACCGTCACTATTGTTGCCTGCCACTACCACCGTTACTACCTCCCGCCAATCATCGCTAGCCACTACACTATATCTGACCACTGTCATCACCTGCTACCTACTTTTAGTCACCACTTCCATTATTGATTGTTACTCACCTTTGATAACTTCAATCACAGTTGCTTGTTACCACCAACTCTCGCTGACAACACTCCCAATACTATAATTACTAATTAACAACTATTTTTATGAAATATGTTTTTAAAATTTTAATTTTTATTATGAATGTAAAAATTAAATATAAAAAATTGAACATAAAAGTAAACACAAAGATTAAAAAATGAGCTAATCTTCTGTTAATATTCATATATATATATATATATATATATACACGCATAAACAAATACATAGGCATCATGATTGATGTACAACTTTATTAAAGAAATCCAAAAAAACACCGATTGGTTAAGGGGCTAGTAAAATCTCTTTTACCGGGGTGAATCTCACCCACCAAGGGGCAAAATGATTTTTTTTTCTTTTAGTAATTTTATAAAAATATATTTAAAATATATCAAAGCAAATGTAAATTTATTATTTTAAAATAATAATTTGATAAAAGTATATTTTTTGTCATTTTATTTTAATTACAATTTTTGATAAATTTTCTAGATAAAATAGTATTTTTAATCATCATCGTTTGCATTACCAAAGGCCAAGGGTTGGCCTTATATTAAAATTAAAATAATAATAATAATAATAATAATAAAAGGTGATGGTAATTGGTATCCCCAAAAGAATCACTTGATGAAGAAGTAGGGCGGCCGACGTGGACGTCCCTCAAACGCAAAGGGTGAAAAAGCAACGGCCCAGATTCTTTCCTCACTTTCTGGCTCTCAGTTTATATTCCCAGCACCCCCCACACCTCACTCCCCCCCCCCCCGATCACTCTCTCTAGAAAGCTTTCACTTTCTCTCACTACATCGTCAGGCTTTACGAATAGCAGATAGACAGAGAGAGAGAAAGAGTGAGAGATGTTATTGGGTAAGAGACCGCGACCTCCGATGAAGAGGACAACAAGCATGACGGAGTTCACCTTGGATTTAAACATCGGGGAGGCCTCTCCTCACCAGCCGTCCGATCCTTCCATGGCTATTGGTGGCGGTAGCCATGGCCGTATAGATCAACAGGTATGGGCTGCGGCCGCCATCTCACCTCAGCCCCACCGTCGGAAATCCACCGATTTCGTCGAGACTTCTCACTTCCTGAGGGCTTGCTCCCTCTGCAAACGCCGTTTGATTCCTGGCCGTGACATCTACATGTACAGGTATAATGATTTCCTCCGTCATCTCTCTCTCAATATATATATATATATATATATATATATTATACCTCTGTATAGGCATATACATTTATTTTACTGGGTTAATTTGTCTTTCCCGAAGTTCTAAATTTTCCTGATAACAAGAAAGACTACACGAAATATGGTTATGTTGGATTGTCAAAGCTTAGCTTTCTCATAATTTTTTTTTCCATCAATTGTTTCGATATTTGTCATGGTTTGAAGATCCCTTCAGATGTAGATTCTTTGTACTCCTTTGCTAAGGTAAAAAAATAATAAATAAATAAAAAATCATTTGAATTGTTAGATTTTTATTTTTTATTTTTTGGGGTTTTCATTGTCAACATGACAATGATATGTTTCTAATAAAAAACTTCACCCTACACGTAAATTCGTGATTTACATTACAAATATCCTTAATTCAACGCAATACTAACCTTAGTTTTTTTTTTTTTACAGAGGTGATAGTGCCTTTTGCAGTCTAGAATGCAGACAAAACCAGATGAACCAAGACGAGAGGAAAGAGAAGTGCTCCTTAGCATCAAAGAAAGAAGCTCCGCCGGTCCCGGCCCCGGCCCCGGCCCCGGCCGCCGGTGCTGGATCCGACGTCTCCACCAAAGGGGAGACGATGGCAGCGGTGTAGATTCCTTAGGCTCAGAATTCATCCGTACCCACCCACTAAACATATACACACACTGATATATTTATATATATATATATATATATATGAATCTGTATATATATGTCATGTGTGGGGCTTTATGCAGCCATGTCTGTATGGTATGAGCCGGTTTTAAAAATATTATTGCGTGTGGATCCAAAATATATATATATATATATACACACATCAAGACGTACTTTCTTCTCCTGGGATGAATGAGCTTTGATGTGAATTATCACCATGGGCATTTTAATTTGAAAAGAATTACAGTTTTGGATTTTATTAGATTTGATTTGATTTGTTAAATTCAATTTGTTGCGAGTGATTAATGATTCATGGGTTTGAGCAGGTGGGGTTAATAATTTAATGGGGGATAGTTATAATTTCTAAGAGATCATGGTTGTCTTCATCTTCATCTTTCTGATGATGATGATGATATTCCCACGTCCTCCGGGTTGGAACATGACAGCATCAAACGCCCACTAAAATATAAAGCGGTGGACCTGCTGGTAAAAGAAGAATCAATAATTCATGCATTTGAGAACGAATTTTACTTTGGAATACTCCAATTGTGTTCCTCAGATATGTTTAAATGGTGAAAAATAAATAAAAATTAAATAATTTAGGTATCTGTGACCAAAATTATAAAGTAAAATAAATTGTGAATTTGTAATTCGTAAAATAAAAAATAAATAATTTTTAAAATTTTTCAATATTTTTACTACTTTTTAGAATTTTTTATTACTACTTTTTAGAATTTTTTATCATTTTAAATGGAGCTTCTATAAAAAAAATATGTATTTTTTAATGAATTTTTTTCGTTAAAACTCTGCAATAACTTGGGATACTAAAACTTGGAAAGATGGAGAGTTCAATTAAGAAATTGAGTTTAAGCTTCCTTCTCGTGATGCTCGTAAGATGAAGTTTAATTAAAAATTGAGTTTAGTTACAACTTTAATCTTTCAAAAAAATAAAAAAATTGTAGAAGATGTTTTTTTGCATGTGTGTGTATATTTTTATATATACATATGTAATTATTTCATATTAAGTATTTTTTTTTCTTTTTAGATTGTTGTAACTACTAATTTGTTTAAAAATATTAAAAATTATTAAAAATGAAATTAAGGCTATCTCAATGGTTTTGAAAAAGCATTAGCAAGTTTTGTTTGAAAAAATATTAAAAAATAAATAATATCATTTATTTTAGAAAGGCATTAATAAATTTTTTTCTAAAATACTAAGGTAAGAGAGAGAGAGAGAGAGAGAGAGAGAACATTAACATATACATTTGGTTTGAAAAAAAAAATGAACAATTCATACAGTTACTTAAACTAGAAGAAATGTTGATAAAAAAATATATTTTTTAAAGGTAATATTGGAACCTATTAAGAAAATAAAAATTTTTATTAATTATATTAAATAAAGAATTTAACTAAAATTAATATCAAAAGGACAAAAAAGAAAAAAGAAATTAGTTTACAATACCTAAAAATACAGAATGGTGTTGGAATAAAGAGTATCAAATTTGGATTATATATGTTTTCAAACAATAGTATTTTGGAGGGAAAAAAAAGGAAAAAAAAAAAAAACTTAAGTAGAATCTATATATATATACTAGAAAGGGCGCATACTATATGTCTATCTTTAACTAATTTTTTTTATTTTATTTAAAAAATTATTTTAAATAATAAATAATGAGTAATTATTTGTTAAAGATATTTAAGTAAATAGTAAGTAACTAGTGGACATTTAACAAAAGAATATTATACAAGTTGTGGATAGTTAATAATATTTAAGGAAAACAAAATATAAAAGGATAAAATTACTTGATAGCTCACAAAAATAAAAAATTTATTTACACACCACTTTCAAATTTCGAATAATTATTAGTGGTTAAGGGTTCTTAATGAAAAAAAAAAAAATAAGAAAGGTCTCACTTAGTAGTTGATTTCATAAACTTTATGATTTCACCACTATCTAACTTTATAGGTCTCGTTTGAAGTAAAAAAAATCTCCAAAAAATTCTATAAATCTTTAACAACTCCTTTACCTCTAATTTTTTCGCTATTACTAATTTCAAAAAATTTCAATATTTCGCTAAAAAAATAAAAAAATCTAAAAATAAGTTAACCGAATGTGTAAATTTTTTATACAATCACATTTTTTGTGTCGAAAACTTTCAAATGAGTACCATTGTCACTATTTTTTTAAATTTTTTTTGAATCCGTGGGAACGATTTTTCAGAAAAAAACGGTGCCAAAATTAACTCCAAACTACATTTTATCTCAATTTATCTTATTTTTTCTTACTCCAAACGAGCCCATAATAGTATAGATATAAATAAAGCACTAGCGTATTAGTGAAGATTAAAAATTACTGAAACATCAATTCAGTGAAACTTTTGTAATGTTCTAAAATATCTTTCAATCTATCATAAAATTTAAATTTTAAATCAAATAGCTTATAAAAATTACCTCTAAAAATTTAAATTTTTAGCTAACACATTTTTTATTTTTATATCCCTAAATAAAATTACACAAATAAAATGTGTCCAAACTAGTAGTTAAAAAAAAAAAAAAAGCTATGCTATTTAGAACACCAAAAAAACCACGCAAAAAAAGAAATCTTCAAAATTTTTTAACTTCTTTCAATTTTCTCCACAGTAAAAATTTTCAACTTTTATAAATTCTTTTCTAATTTTTTTACCTTTTACTAATTTTCTTTTACTTTCTTCAAAAATTTTGAATTTTTAGGAATCAAATACCAAACTTTCTCTAATTTTAACTATTATTTTTTTCTTTTTTCGGGTTCTCTCAACAGTCACAGAGTCTACAGAAGTCATCGGCTAGAATATGTGGCCTGGTCAGGTTTGCATGGAGTGGGCCCCAGATTACGGAATATATTCATAAAAAAATAAGAGCAATCAATACAAGGCGATACGATTGGTGGGGGGAGTCGTTTTACTGATTCCAGACTGTGAAAGTGGGACCACCGAAATTGATATCGCGGTCCCCACCAATTGTTGCTGCCCATTTTAATGGACACTTGTTATCATCGGGCCCACAAAATTATTTTTTATTAATTTAAAAAATAATAAATGACCACAACAATAATTCACACGTTATAAACCTTTGAAACCTTTTAAAAGTTGTTAAAAAATTTTAAAATTTTTTATTTTTTTATCTTACTACACAAATTATGAACTCATAATTTATATTAAATTATTTCATTTTTTATTATTTCAAATATGTGAATTACAAACTCACAACTTATATTAAATTATTTCGTTCTTATTACTCCAAACACCTTCTTAACAAATTGTTATTTAAAACTTTTTTTTTTAGGCACAAAGTAATTATATAAATTTTATAATGGAGATTGATTTAATTAATTACAAACTCACAACTTATATTAAATTAATTTATTTTTTTTTACTTCAAACACCTTTTTAACAAATGGTTATTTATAGCTTTTCTTTAAAGGCACATAGTAATTATATAAACTTCATAATAGAGACTCTTTTAATTTCGTTTTATGGTAATTTGTTGCCCCATGCTCCTAAAATTATTTTTTAATTTAAAATAATATAATATAAATAAACCAAAACTAAAAATGCAAAAATGGAACTAAATTAAAGTAAAGAAAGAGAGAGAGATACAAGCAAAATGCCCAAACAGTTGACAATGAACTTAATAAACCCAATCACCTTTTAAGCGGAATAATATCAAGAATAAGACATGAAGATATAAATAATCTCTTTTAACAAGTCAATTGTTTGTCAATTTGCCAAAGGAATTTTTAGATTATATTACGGCAAATGCATAGATTTTTTTTTTTGGGACATCTTTATGCTTTAATCTATACCACAATATAGATGAAACATGAGATGCATTTGATGAAATCTCAAAATGCTTAATTAAGTAAATTTAATTTTACATATTTTAGCATTTCTTAGGTGTCGTTTTTAATCAATCACTATTTTTACATTTTTTTTAGCTTTTCTAAGCACTATTTAATTGTAAACTATTTACTTAAATATTATTTAAAATTAATTATTTAATATTTTACAAGTATTTTAATAATTTTTTATTTTAAATTTATAAAAAATTAAAAAAATATTTTTATTTAAAAAAGTCACACCTAGAGAGAGTGTGTGCAGCTACATCTAATTAATTACTATGAATTTCTATAGTTGTATTATATAGTTTCATATATTAAGACTCCGTTTACAATGACAAAAACTCTGAAAAGTGGTAAAAAAATATTTAAAAATTTAAAAAGTTATTCACTTTTTATTTCATTGTACGGACTACGAACTCATAATTTATTTCATTTTATTTCACTTTTTATCACTCCAAATACAACCTAAATATATAAATTAAAAATATATATTTTACATACATTTTTCTCTTTCCTTGTCGTGTATATATATATATATACACACGCACCACCTCTTGTTCCTTGTAGTATTTTCATACCCATAAGCATGTGATTGCATAAGTGGTAACGTAAATGACAAACTAATCCAAAAACTTCAATAACGATCCTAACCATTTATAAAATAAGAATGTGTTCCTGGGCTGATAAAAAAATTCCCCTCCAAATACCTACTGAAGAAAATATACTGTTGTTTCAAATTCAACATCTTTTAGCGAATCATATCTTTTCAAAAAGCTCCTTTAAAAATAAATGAAGTTGTAAGTGTGGAATTATGAGAGTGTTGTCGTCAAATTTAAAAAATTTCGTTATTAGGAAAAGATAAATTGTGAAATTAAAATTAAAGTGCATTTATTAATTTTTTTTAAATACTAATCAACTTTCTCTGAATGGTTGAGGTGCTTTTTGGAAGAACAAAAAAAAAAAAAAAAACAAAAAATACTTAATTTTTATTATTTTTTTAAAACTTTTGGCTACTTTTGCATTTAGTGTGTATATATGAACTTTATCAATTTCTACTCAAAATTTTGATATACCATACAAAAATCATTTGAACGAGACATTTGAACGGGTCATTCAATCACGTTTAAACGGGTCATATCAACTTAAAATTCTGACAAAATATATAGAAACCATTCAAACAATTCTTTCAATTACTTTCAAACTACCACCTAGCCATTAAGGCAAATGTTTTAGACCCCACAATTTTGGTAAGGTCCTGTATATATATAATGATATATATATATATATATATATATATATATAAGGTATTTAGAGTGATAAACAGTGAGATAAAATAAGATTATTTGTGAGTTCATAATTTGTGCAGTGAAATAAAAAGTGAATAATTTTTAAGAATTTTTCAAAGAATTTTTAAGAATTTTTCAACGTTTTTTATTGCACCAAACGCACTCATAATTATATATATCATAATTTAAAAGTTTTTAATTGCCTCCATCTTGAGATTTTTAACATATTTATTTAAGAATTTCAATTATTTATTTATTTATTTATCATTTATCATTTATCTAACTTCAATTTTTTAATCAAACTTAAGCTCTTTTTTTACCATTTACCATTTATCCATTTTCTTAGATATGTCTTATCATTTTTTAAATACGTTTTTTTATCATTTATTTTTCATTTAACTTCAACTCCTTTTTTAACATTTATCATTTTTTTTTATCATTTATCCAATCTCAGATAGGCCTTATCATTTTTCTAAATAAGTTTTTTTATTATTTTTTATTTATTTAATTTTATTTTTTAGATAGATCTTATCAAATATTCCACTTTAAACATCAAAATTTTTTATCTCAACTCAAAATTCTAATATAATCTATGAAAACCGTTCATTAACTCATTACAAATTTTTAATTTTTGGCATTCCAATCACCTGTAATTAGGAAAAAATTGAAGTTGTTTGTACTCATTTATTAATAAAAAAAGAGTAACGTGGAATTGAAAAATCTAATGAAATAGTGAATTTATCATTTTTAAAAAAAATCATAATTTGCTATGCCTTGAGAATCAAGCTTTTGGTTGGAGGGTTAGGTTTTAAGAGACTGCAATACAAAAATACACTATAGGATGAGGTACATTGATCAATTTTAAAATAATATAATGATTTAAATTTAATTTAATTAAAATTAGTTTTAACGTAAGAATAAAAGTTCAAAAAAACTGATTGAAATATAATTAATCATAATTTGCTATGCCTTGAGAATCAACCTTTTGGTTGGAGGGTTAGGTTTTAAGAGACTGCAATATAAAAATACACTATAGGATGAGGTACATTGATAAATTTTAAAATAATATAATGATTTAAATTTAATTTAATTAAAATTAATTTTAACGTAAGCATAAAAGTTAAAAAAACTGATTGAAATATAATTAATCATAATTTGCTATGCCTTGAGAATCAAGCTTTTGGTTGGAGGGTTAGGTTTTAAGAGATTGCAATACAAAAATACATTATAGGAAAAGAAACTGATTGAAATATAGTTAATCATAATTTGCTATACCTTAAGAATCAAGCTTTTGGTTGGAGAGTTAGGTTTTAAGAGACTGCAAAACAAAAATACACTATAAAATGAGGTACATTGATCAATTTTAAAATAATATAGTGATTTAAATTTAATTTAATTAAAATTAATTTCAACGTAAGAATAAAAGTTTAAAAAAAACTAATTGAAATATAATTAATATTAAATGTAAAAAATTATATTCCATTAACATGCAATTAAATCAAAGTTGTTGATCGATGCACTTCAACTCTTCTGGTACACCGACCCTCCTAAGTTTGGGAAGGGGATAGGTTTAGTGCACCGAATTGTCCGATATATCGCAGATCGTCGGATCACCTGTATAATATACCGTATAAATGTACCTGTATGTATCCGACCTACCCCAACCCCTAGGTTTTCCTCCTCTGTCAGAGGCTCAAGGTGTGAACAAATGCCACCTTGTACTCTGCCGTGGATTAGGAGACAATTGGCACAATAATTTAAAGTGAAAAGAGCTGTACTTGAAAATTTTCACATCAACTGACGCGCATCAACAGCTCTATAAAAATGTTTACCCAAAGTTGCTTTGTTCTCAAAATCCCTCGGACTACCAAACAAATCTGATAATTATTATATTGTCTTATTAAACCCCTTTAATTTGCAAGTGGGCATGCATGTGTCCACTTCCCAAGTTAATTTTTAAACCACTTCACCGTACTAATATAAATAATATAAGGATTAATTAACTAAAAAAGGAAGGAAAGATCAGATATTATTATTGCATTGTGAGTCTGTCACTCGAAAGATTCCCACTTTGTTCCTGCAGAGTCAACTCAACCAATCAATTCTTGATTCTCATTCGATTTTCTGATTCATATGTCACCAACGCTGGTTTTTTTTTTTTTTTTTACACATATTAATTAAAATTTAATAGTAACATGGCATATTCTTTTAAAATTAATAATTGTATAAGTTTAAAAGCAATAATAGAGGGAAGGAATTCGCGGAAGCTTAAATTTAAGCTCCTTTTTTGGGTCAAATTTAGATTTAGAAAAAAAAATATAATTAATATTATAAATTATATTTAACAAAAATAAACTAACAAAACGAAGTAATTATAACATTATTGCATCTCTAAAAGTAAGTTTTATGCATTAGCATTCAAAAAAAAAAAAAAAAATTAGTTTCATATAGTTATCTTGTAATTTATCAATGAAAGTGACACCAAATGATTTATGGTGTCATGAAATTTATTAATAATTAAATCTATAACAAAATTTTCTTTCAATCTATAAAAATGACATTTTCTAAAAATACTATCGTCCATTTTATTCCAAAATTTTGTTTTAACGACACTTATAAAAAAATATATATCCACCTTCTATAGTTGCCAAAGAAGCTGTCAACTTTTGATCTTGCAAAAAGCAATTTTAAGTTTTTTTATTTTCCTTTTTAATTTTTTTCCCAACTTATTAAGTATTATTTAATATTATTTAATAGCGGTTTTTTTTTTTTTTTTTTTTTGTAATGGGTTTAAAATTTTAGAATATTTTTATATACTTCAATTTTTATGGTGGTTTAAATTTTAGACTTGATATTTATTTTAAATTTTTTTGTGTCATTAGGAATAAGTGGCGGATTGTTTTACATACCAATGGTAAAATTAATTATGCAATCAAAATTTTCTACTAAATATAGAACAATTAAGAAAAAATAGTTGAAAATTTATGAAGGAGATACATAGCTTAAAAAGTTTTTGGTTAAAAAGTTATATATGTATTTGTGATGTTTTCTCAAGTTGAATTGGTTTATTTTTTCAAAATCTTAGAAGAGGCTGTCTGTATCATAAATTTCTTTCGAATATATATATATATATATAAAATAGTATATTTCTTAGCTAACTGGACCATTTATTCAAATTTTAGAGGATCCTAATGGCATTTTACTGAGTTCAGGGTGCCATGACCACCCTCTCTGCCCTACTCCTGTCGTCTCTGGAAGGAATGACAAATTAAAGTTTGAACTTCATATTCTACTAAAAATTTTAATAAAATGAATTATAAGAATTATGTATGAGAACACTTTAATGAATTTAATTTTTCATTGTGATAAGTTCAAAAGACTACCACATAGCTTTCGTAAATATTCCTGATTAAGAAGAATTTTGATTACACAGCTATATATACCATTTAGTGGTCGTATAAGTGGTTTAGAAACTAATGGACTTCTAAAATATTATACACATACGTGGCTTTCAGTGGTATTTATCTCTTTTAAGTAACGTTAGCTTTTGAGACCCTCTTAAAATTTGCCAATTGAAATAGAAAACTTTCCTAAAATTGCATAGCAAACTTTTTTAATTAAGAAAGTTAAATTTAATTATTAAGAAGAAATTTATGCTGTATAAGATAGCAAGGATGGAAAAAAAAAAGTTAAAATTCTTAATATAAGGTGTACATTTCTTTTCTAACACAAATGGGATTTTTTTTTTTTTTTTGCAATGCTATAAGTGGAAGTTCAAATCTTCAACTTTTTTATTTATTAGAATGTTATTAAACTTAATTATTAAGATAAAGGAAGAAATTTGGAACAACTTTTTAGAATTATATATTGAGAAAAAGTAGAAAAGGTGGGATGAAATTCATAATATATACCGTCACAAATAGATATATAATTACCACTCTTAGATTATGTTCAGTACGTGCGAATAAAATCTAATAAGAAGTGGAAATGGAATGAAAGTGGGAATGGAACGGAATGCTCATTTCTTCTTTGTTTGATTGCCAACATAAAAATAATGATAATGGAATAGATATTCAAAATTTCATAATTTGATTACATATTTTAAACAAAATGAAATATAATAAAAAATACTAACATTAATTTTTTAAAAACTATAAAAATAAACTTTATTTTCAGATCACAAATTTGAGTAAAAAAGAGTTTAGGAGTAAAACGATCATTGTATAATTTAAGTTCGAATTGGTTCAAAATTTTCTTAATTATGAAGAAAAATGTCAATAAATAATTTTTAGTCTTTTGAGATGGCTAATATACAAATTTGGCCCAAAAACAGGCCTAAAGACAAAATAGTCATTTTATAGTTTGAATTCGAATTGGGTTGAAATTTGTTTAACTATTAAAAAATATGTCAAGGATATTTTTTTAACTTTTTGGGTAAAATGCGAATTTGGATAAAAAATGGCCCCTGGGTAAAATTATCATTTTATAATTTGAGTTTAGATTAAAATGATATTTTGTTAGTTATTAAGAAACACATCGATAAATATCTTTTAAAACTTTTGGGAAGCCTAATACACAAATTTGGGTAAATAACTAACCTAGGGGTAAAATGGCCATTTTGCAACATAAGTTTAGATCAAATCAAAATTTGCTTAGTTATCAAGTAAATGAATATTTTTATTAGCATTTCAGAAGCCCAAAATATAAATTTGAAAAAAAAAAAAAAAAACAAATCCATAAGTATAACAGTCATTTTACAGCCTAGGTTCAGATCTAGTTCAAAAATAATGTCAAAGGGTAAAATGACCATTTTATAACCCAAGGCAATAATTGAAATAAATATTTTATTACAAAATAGTTGCTTGTTTTGTAATACTTGGTATTTAATTTTGACCATTTATGTATTATTTTGGATCAGTAAAATATTTAAAAAATGAGATTGGATTGATTTATTTTATTTTCCTTGACCAGGTGTGGCTCGAATTGATATTGGGTTGGATATTTAGGTTAATGGCCCAGCCTTTTTCTTTCTTTTCTTTTCTTTCTTTTCTTCTTTTTCTTCCTTCTTTCTTTTTTTCTTTCTTGGCTCTTGCGGCTTCTAGAGAATAGGAAAGAGAGAAAATAGGAAAAAAGAGATAGTAGAAAGAGAAATTGAGTTTCGAGAAGGAAGGCCGGCGGATCGAGATAGTATTCAATGCCATAAACATTGTGATGGTGTCCTTTTTGCATGGTTTCGCTTGAGGAGGGAGAAATCGACATCGAAAGTTTAGAGACCAAAACTAAACTCTTTTTATTTATTCTTTTTTCTTCAGATTCGAGGTAGGTGGGACTTATATTTGTGTTCTAGGCATTGTTAGGATCATTTTTAATATATTATATGCTTGATTTGGTTGAGTATTGTGGAATTTGTGATGTATACATATATGTATATATGAATATGTATATATATGCATATATATATGTGGGGATTTTGCAAATATTTGAATCATTCTTCGATTAAATGTTGTAGAAACATGTGGTTTAAGTGTTCAAGCGTCTATATATGATTGATTGTTGAGATTGAGGTTTAGATGAGTGATTTGGGGTGTTTTGGAGTGGGGTTTCGTGGAAAACGAACCCAGAAATCGAGTGTTCGGCGCTGGCGTTTGGACGACATTTGGCAGTAAGGCCGGATGCTGGTGTTTGGTGCTAGTATCCAGACGGCAATCCTGGCATCCAAATGACATTGGGTAGAATGTTATAAAATGAAAAAATTTTATCTTTAAATGCCTATTTTGTGTTTAAACCCATTAATTGTTGATTTTTAAAAATTAAATAAACCCAAATCATAATCATCAAAATTAATAAGAATGTATTTATATATTGAGATGATATTTATTTACATGATTAGGCATATCATGTGCATGAGCTTAGGGTTTCATTATCCAGTTAATATTATGATTATTGATTGGTCGAGAGTGCCATGTTGATATTTTTACGTGCTGTGGCACAGGGTTATGTATATGGATAGAATCTTTGATTTTGAAGAAAAAAAATAAACTGAGACTTTAAAAATACCGAATGATCTCCAATCAATATATATGACTAGAGTTTAATTATTGGAATTGGACGATAATCTTGAGATGCTATTTATATTGATTTCTGCTTAAGTTAAGCAAATGCTTGACTAGGGTTGTAACACAGTTCCCTAGTCGAAGGGCCAAAAGGTGGGGGTGTAATACGATTCTCCACTTGTGATTGTCCCCTGCTTGAGTTAAACAGATATCTAACTAGAGATGTAACACGGTTCCTTAACAGAAGGGTCACAGGATGTAACACGGTTCTCCTGAGTCTCACATCGATAGGGTGTAATACAGTTCTCCACTTGTGATGTATATTGAGATTATCATTCGCCGTAAGTGTTAAATAGTGTGGTTGGTGATCTTACGTGCTTTGCTAAGCGTCCCCCGTCCTAGAATAAAGTTGGGAGTAGATGGAGATTAGAAAGTATACATTTGCATTACATTCCATTATTACACATTACATCGAATTGTATATATTATTGTTGTGTGTTGATATCCTGAGATTGTTAATTATAATGATATTTAATATGTGAATTGTTGATAAAGGGTTGAGTTGTGAACATTGAATAATAAAGTTGGGAACTATGGTAACCTGATTCCCAAGATGGGATATATAGGCAGCTTAGACTTGAATAGCCTAAGTTTGGCCTTAACTCTAGATTGTAACAATTTTATTGGTTCTTTTAAATTTTAGAGTTGAATTATTAATATTACAAATTGTGTAATTCAGAGTATGGGTCTAATACTTATATTTATGATATTATGATTTTGGAACATATAAATATGATTATAGTATTTGTTCTAACCATGTAGATCTTGGATGCAATCGTTGGGAATGGTGTTAAAGGGAATAATGTTATTGTTTAATTGATAATGATGTGTCCAAATATTATTTTATATGAGAACGAATAATGATTTTGGAGATATTAATGATTATAATTCATTATGAATTAAATTTGGATTAGATTTTGTTTATTTTATTTAGTTTTTCACATTCTCATGCCGTCCATCCTAGACAATTAAGTTTAGGGCATAACAAAATGATAACAAAGTGCTAGATTGTGAATATCTTGGGCCTTGGGTAGTGAGACTTACATGTTTCTATTGTGTCTTACAAATTTCCCTAGTATTTATTTTGTGGGTTTAGGATTAAGGATTATGGTATTTTGTACTATGGTTGGTTGTGGATGTGGTTAAGACCAACATTTTGCCCAAAACAGTGACTCTATTGGTGAACGATATGAAAATTTTGTGGAACATCGTAGTTAATAATAAATTTTGATGATTGGTAATGGCTCGACGAACCAAAATGTGAGATTTACAAAGTGTTCTAATAATAGATCTTATATTGGGAATGATAATTAGAAGAGATTGTGAAAATGATAAAGGTTTTGAATTCGAACTCGAGAGGCTTGAAGAGCCTAAATTAGTGACTCATGGTTTATTGAGAATATATTTCATTGTTAAATGAGAATAACGGTGAAATGATATTAGAGTTGTAATGTTAAATAGAATTGATAAAAATGTGAGAATGGGTTGGTTATCTACTTATTATGTGACGATTAGTTGTTACAATGGATTAATAACGACTAGTTTACTTAAAGACACTGTAGTCCAGACTTGGGTTGAAACTAGAGTAATGTTGCTCTTTTCTATTACTTGACGCTAAGTGCATTGAAAGAGTTTAGTATTATTTTTGAGAAGAATGTATAAATTGTGAAGTGTTTCTTGAGAAATAGTGAGGGTTACATTCTAAGAGAAATATTGACGTTTTTCTAAAGTTAATACCAGGTATTTCTTTTATTTCTGTTGTGACATGAATTGTGACACCAATTATGTTGAGGAAGTTAAGAATTTAATTGAATGAATTGTTGGCTAGTGGTTTTGTTAATATAGTACTTTGTCATGATTATAGCATTGCATTTAATGTAGATTTTGGAACGTAAAAGTAAATAAACTTTGGATTGTTGAGTGTTTAGTATGTTTTTCAAAAAATATAAAAAATTGGGAACAATTAAAAAATTAATAATTAATTAAATTAATTCGAAAAACACACTAATATTCAACAATCCAAAATTTATTTACTTTTACGTTCCCAAACTTACATTAAAAGCACTGTTAACCCCCTCCCCCCAAAAAATAAAAACCTCCAAATAAGTACTAAATTCATTAGGCACAATTCTCTAATTTAATCACCTAAAAACTATATTCTCTAATTTAGTCACCCCCTAATCAATCATAATAAAATAAAAAATGACTTTAAAATTGTAGGAATATTATAAATGGCTTATATTTTGATATAACTATATATATAAGTAAATGACCCCTTCTATTAAAATTCACTATAATAGTTTTGATAAATCTAAACTAGGGGTGGAAACGAGCCGAATCGAGCCGAGCTTTAACATGCTCGAGCTCGGTTCGAGCTTTTTATACTGAGCTCGAGCTCGAGCTCGATTCGAGCTTTTATATAGGCTCGAGCTTGGCTCGATAAAGAAGAAGTTAGGCTCGATTAGGCTCGCGAATAATTCGATTAAACCAAAACGACGTCGTTTTGATTTAAAATATAATATATTTAAAAAATATAATAAAAATATAATTAAAAATATAAAAATATTATTAAAAATATATATATTATTCTAACCGAGCCTGCTCGCGAGCTTTCGAGCCGAGCCTGCTCGCGAGCTTTCGAGCCGAGCTTCTTTAGGTTCAAGCTCGAGCTCGAATCCAAAACGAGTAAAAAACCGAGCTCGGTTCGAGCTCGTTTAACTCACGAATCGAGCTCGAGCCGAGCTTTTTTCGAGCCGAGCTCGAGTAGCTCGCAAACGGCTCGGTTCGTTTCCACCCCTAATCTAAACACATTAACCCTTGTTCAGGCTTTGTTTGGAAACAAAAACATAAAGCAAGCTTTTTGTTTTTCACGGAAATTAAAAAATATATTATGTTAAAATTATAAATATACCCTTATAGATACTTTAATTTTTGTGCATAATATGAATAAAATTGACTTTTCAAATACAAAAAAGTAAAAAGCTAATTTTTTTTTTAATTTGGCTTAGGTGCCATTTAGTTTGTATTTTTATTTTTCATTTTCTATTTTTGTTTTCTATTTTCTGTTTTCTATGTTTTATGTTTTAAAAATTTCAAAATAAAGAAAATAGTAAACTTACTTTGTTTGACATTTTTTATTTTTTGTATTTTGAGATTTTCTTTATTCTGAATTAAAAACACTCAAAACAACTTTTTACCATTTGCATTTCATGTGTAAACATATTTTCTATTTTCTAAAACAGATTTTAAAAATACAAGCGACCAAATATATTTTGAACTGTTTTCCTTATTTTAAAAATTGTAAAATAAAAAATGAGATCAAAATAAATATACCAAATAGCACCTTATTTGCCGCCAAACTAACCCTTAATATTGTTATTCTCATCCCGAAATATCAAATTGTACAATTAGGGTGTGTTTGGAGTGATAAAAGTGAGATAAAGTTAAATAATTTGTGGGTTTATAATTCATGTAGTGAGATAAAAAGTGAATAATTTTTAGAAATTTTCAGAGATTTTTCAGTACTTTTTAGCAAACAAAACGTAGCCTTAATATGAAATTATATTTTTGATGGACAACTTTAGGGTTGGTATTGACTTTGAAAACTTTAATAGTCAATAATTTATTTGACTACTTTCAGCATTATATTCAAGTTTTGTTTGATTTGCTATAAATTATTAAAAAATTTTAGATTTTTTTAATTTTTTATCTCATTGTACGAATTACAAATCTATAACTTATTTTTTTAACTTCATCTTATTTTTTATCGCACTAAACACACCCTCAGTATACGAAAATGGGGTTTTTGCTTACCAAGGTTTCTTCATACTATTTAGTTAAATTGAGAATTTTTTTTTCTTTTTTTCCCCTATTTTCAATTCTGCCTTCCATCATCACATAGAACAATTTATGGTAGCATTTGGAGTGATAAAAAATAAGAAAAAAATAAAATAAATTCAGATAAAACGTGATTTTAGGTTAATTTTAGTATTTGGTGTTTTCTTTCAAAACCGCGTTTTTCGGAGATGAACAGTAGTAAACCGTTAAAACGGCTTCCCAAATCTATTCTAACGGATTCAAAAAATCAACATTGAATGTTCTACACAATAGTTCTACTCTCTCTCTTGACAGTGGTAAACCATTAGAACGATTTTCCAAATCATTCTAACGAATTCAAAAAAATTTGTATAAAATAATGACAATGGTACTCGTTTGAAAACTCTCGATTTGAAAATTTTGATTGTCAAAAAATATTTACACACTCGGTTAACCTCCTTTCGGATATTTTTTTTCGCGAAATATTAAAATTTTTTGAAATTAGTAACGGTGGGAATGTGTAAATGCGTAATAAAGAATTTTACTGATTTATAGAGATTGTTGGCGATTTATTTTGTTTTATTTTGTTTCTTGGCACTCCAAACGGTCAGATAGATAAATAGAAAAATAAATTTAGTTGTTAAGGAATTATCACAAAACTTATGTGAGAAATAAATTGCATGAAACCCTTTGGGTGCATTTGGTACACCAAATTTTGGTGAAAATTTTTGAAAATCTCAAAAAATCTCTAAAAATCTCTATACATTTTTACACATTCTTACCTTTTCAAAGTTCAAAAAACTTCAATACCTTTCAAAAAAAGTCGATAACTAGAATTCGGTTAATCAAATAGTAAAAAATTTTTCGCCGTTCTTACCGTGGACTCCCAAACTACCGGATGATACTCACTTTAACTTTTTTTTTTTTTGGAATCATAGAAACCGTTTTGACAGATTGTAGAAACCATTCAAATGGATTCGCACGGCCAACTTCTATCCAAATGATTTCTACAATTCGTCACAATTCGTTTGGACAAATTATTGTGCAGAGAAATCAAAACTGTTCAAAATTTTGAATTCGTCAGATGAAAATTCAATCTGTCGGAATAAGAATCTTATTATTTATCTCCAAAAAATGCAGTTTGAAATGTGTGCACCAAATGCAAAAATTTTTCAAACTGCATTTTATTTCACTTTTTATCACTCCAAATACACCCGAAGTCTAAATTATTTATTTATTTATATTTTGGGTTAACTCAGTTATATAAACAATAGTAATTACATAGGATGTTAGTTGTTAAGAATTGATTTGATGATGAGAAACTTTTAACTATATCCATTAAACTAAAATTTAAGAGGAAAAAATATATTAATTTCATAGTCCATTCAACAAAAATTAGGATAGGTTGTTTTTCAAAATAATACTGTGGCATTTGATTTGCTTTTCTGTTTTTTATTTTATGTATTTTATGTTTTAAAAATCTCAAAATAAGGAAAAAGAAAATGCTCTATTTTCCATGTTTTGAGATTTTTCTTATCTTGGGTTGAAAGCGCTCAAAACGACTTTTTATCATTTTTCATTTTATGTATAAATTCATTTTCTATTTTCCAAAACAAATTTTGAATACACAAAAGACTAAACACGTTTGAATTGTTTTTCTTATTTTCAAAAATACAAAATGACAAATGCGCTCAAAATAAAAAATACAAAACAGAAACAGAAAACAAAAAATAAAAAAATAAACCAAATGACACCCAAGTAAAATAAATGTAAGTAGCTAATAATCAGAGAAGGAATTATCTAAAAAGTAGGTTTTTAATTTTATACGACGACGTGTCATTTTAGTCTTAAGTTTAATTTGGGAAGTAAAAAATTAGTTTTTTTTTGTAGGTAGCTACTGAAAAGCTAACTTTTTTTTTTTTTTTTTGTGTTTAGGAAGAAAAAAAAAAAACTAACTTTTTAGTGGCTACTTTTTTAGTTTTTTATTAATTTGACATTTTTGCCCTTCGAAGTTTAAAATGTGAAAGGATAAATTTGACATTTAAAAAAAACTAAAAAATTAGTAGCTAGTTGCTCTAACTATCAGTTATTTTTGGGGTTAGCTGCTTTTACGCCTCCTGTATTTAAGTTGATTTGCACTTTACTCCCAAACTTTATAAACTAGTACTAATACCCCATGTACTATGCACAACAGTGCAATAACCAAATCCGTGAATTCTAACTATGCGTAGTTTACACACACATCCGACTAAGACGTTGGCTGAAAATATCAAATTGAAATTACTAAACTACCCTTAACGGCTTAAAAATAAGGGACTGTCGCGGGACTCTCCATAACTGTTCTTCCTACGGCCAAAATACAGATTGTGAGCTACAAATCAAGCTTTTTAACATAGAAGGAAGGTCGCAGATTCAACACGGAAAGAAAGATGATGTCTTCTTCTTCCTAATCTTCTTGTTCAAGCTTTTCTATACAAAAATGTTATTGTGGTGTAGTGGCTCTCATACAAACATCATGGACTGAAGCTAGCATGGGTAAGAGAATTTTAGGTTGTGGATGATATGAAAGATCAGGGGTAAGTTTTTTTGAGTTTGAAATGTTTAATTTAAAAATTTTTGGGTTTGAAATTTTTAATTTTTGAATTTTTGAGTTTGAAATTTTTAGTTTCTGAATTTTCAAGTTTGAATTTTTGGATTTGAATGTTTGTATTTTTGCAATGGATGAGTTAGGCAAATTGGCATGGATGAGTTTATGCATAAATTGTTGGGTAAAATCCTGTTACAGAAAATGATTTCAAATATATGGGTATAGTTGTTATATAATGAATTTGTTATGGATAATTTTTATACAAACATTTAAGTTTAACTATTGTTTTTTTACTGAATTTGCAAGATGCTTCAAGTTGTTATTTTTTTAGATGGATTGACCCACAAATGTGTATGGAAAGGAGGTGGTTCTAAAACTTTTGAAGAAAATTCAGATATTGGAGAAGAAGGTGAAGAAATATAATGCAAGGAAAGAGATATATAAGCATGCTTTGGTTGGAACTTGGATAGGGATAGGGTTGCTGTTAATGTACTTGTTTTTCTTTTACAATGACAACTAGAGTAATAACATTAGGATAGGCAGTAGTATATTTTGATGATGGTAGTTGATTTTATTTTTATCTAAATTTTTTTGGCTAAGTACTTATGTACTCTGTACTTTTTTGTTGAGAAATTGGTATAGTGGATGACCACAACTATTGTAATGGATATACAAAGTTACAAAGTTATTATAAATGAAGAATCGCATTTCTTATTATTAATCCATGTGTTTGGTACCATTATTTTAATGTATTTTGTGCGTTGTGTTTTGCGTTTCACTACCATCAATTGACCAGCAACTGAGTAGCCATTGTTGCACTGCCCAGCAACAAATAGACAGAAAAACTGAGCAGAGGCATTAGCATCCATTGACCAGCAACAAACATCCATTGCTGCACTGACCAACCTACATTACCAAAAATTAGTGGTGCAAAACAGTGGTGTAAAATAATTTGTCATTGTCTGGTAGTATGAACACTGCCTTCATTGCCAAAAAATAGAGCTCAGAACATACCACCAACAACTGATACAACCAACAACTGGCATTTCAACCCACAACCTACATTTTATCATTTGATGTGCCAAAAGTAAAACAAAATAAAAAATAGCCAACACTTTGCCCAAATGAACACAAAATAAGCCAAATTTATGTACCTTCTAACAGCCAACAATTTGCAAAAACAAAAAACTGAGCAAATATCATATTGATGGAAATGTTTCAATCCTTTACACAACATGGGCTGCACACTGTGGGCAGCAAAGTTAACTTAATTCTACCCTTTATATCCATAATTCTATTACTTCTGTACTTTACAAAAATATAGTTCAAAACAATAGTTTTTGTTCCTTTACAAATGAATATCAGTTGCACAAAACAACATAGCAGTTTTTCCTTCACAAAAGAATATCAACTTCTTCACAAAAATAATACCAGCAACTTTACAAAACTCCATAGTCAGCAGCCCAACAACAAATAGTCATTGGTCCTCAAATAGTCAACTTAGATCGATCAACTGCTCAAATCTATCTCCATTCCCATCATCAGTCTTACTTCAAATTGGTCCAATTGGTCTCATTACTCTTATCCTTAATGAATACCTTTTCCCACCATGAGTTGGCAATTTAGTTGGCTATAAAAGTAAAAAACATTTACTTCAAACGTATGAAAACACAGTAAATACAATATAATGAACAACCAACTCCTAATTGTCTACCTGTGAATAAGATCTATCTTGGGAAGCAGAGGCAATTGTTGATGGTGACATTTGAAGAGTGGGTTATGTCTATGCACGACCAGCCCAAGTATGCCAAAAAACACACATTTTCAGTTTCAAAATTAACGGATTTTCAAAATAACAGATTACAAAAAAAAAAAAAAAAAAGAGAAACTCCTCATCATAAACACATTATGAAGAGCTTCAAAAATAGTTTCACAAATAATTTAAAACCAACAAATCACATTACAATACCTGAGTAGTAGTTGTCTGTGTCTGAGAGTCATTCATCACAGATGTCTGTCCACTAGCAACCTAGCTCAACACAACAAATCACAGTTTTCCACCAATTGAAAATAGATTAGAAATTGACCACTAATTAAAAAATATAAGAGAGATAGTTTTCAGACATTTTGGGATACCTGTTCAAACCTTTTTGATGTAGGCAGCACCTAAGGATCATTATGTGTCTGGGAACTTATTGGCACTTGAGGATTATTCTGTGGCACCTGAGGATCAACACAACAAAACAAATGACATCAAATTAAATGTAGAATGAAATTTATTAACACATTGTACAAAAAACAGAATTAAAGATCAATAAAGGTGTAGTTCACCTGCTCAATCCCTCCTACTGCTTGTTTTTTCGTCAACTTTGACTTTTGTTGTGGATCATTCTTGCAGGAACTAACATTATGGCCTTTCGACAGACATCGCATACAAACTATAAATCTATGCTTCCTCAACACTCTGTATGAATTTGTTGGCTTATCTGGATCTTTTCTCCTTATCTTGCGTGGTCTGCCAACCTGTTTGCTCATGTAAGGAGGGGAGATTGGCTCTATTCTAGTTTCACACCAATCATGCTCCCTAGGCACAGGATTAATCATGTATTTATAGGTGTTCAAATATACCTCTTTTCAGTAGCATATATAAACAAACTCCTCCGCAGTTTGCTTGTGTATGTAAATGGCACTAAAGGCGTGCTTGCATGGTTTACCGATTAGGTCCCACATCCTACATTCACATGTCCTTCTGCCTAAATCAACAGTGTAGGTTGTGCTCATGCAATCAGCTTCAAATTTCAGTTCACCGGCGAAGAATGGGAAACAATTTCTCATAGCTACCTTATTCTTCTCAAATTTCTCTTCAATCCGAGGACATAGGTCCCCATTGTATTTTTCCATCCCTTGTCTCTTGACTTGAAACTTGCTCATCAACTTTCTTTTAATCCATTCCAGCATACTGATAATAGGCTTCTCCTGGACTTGCACCTTGTGTTAAAATGAGACCTAGTCCATAGTTTGACATCAATTTTTCGAGTTTGGCATCAATCTTTCGCAACCACTCACATGCCTTTTTGTCCATGGCAGCCATTTTTGTTCACTAGCAAAGAATGAGAAACAATTTCTCGTAGCTACCTTATTCTTCTCAAATTTCTCTTGAATCCGAGGATATAGGTCCCCATTGTATTTTTCCATCCCTTGTCTCTTGACTTGAAACCTGCTCATCAACTTTCTCTTAATCCATTCCAGCATACTGATAATGGGCTTCATCTTAACCTCTAAGATATAGCTAGTGAAGGATTCATTCATATTGTTGACAAGGATATTGGACTTGCACCTTGTGTTAAAATTGGACCTAGTTCATAGTTTGACATCAATCTTTCGCAACCACTCACATGCCTTTTTGTCCATGGCAGCCATCTCCTTCATGTGCCTTTAAAACTCACTCATAATTCCTGTAGATAGTGCTTTCCAAAGATAATTTTTCAACTCATTGCCTTTGAACTTCTTTGAAAAATTGCATATATATGCCTCAAACAAAACCTATGCTCAGTATTAAGCATCAACTTCGTGAACGTGGCTTCCAGCCCTTTCTGTCTATCGATATAAAGCACCAGCCCATATTCTCAACATTACCAATATCATCAAAAAGTAATTCTAAAAACCAACTCGATGACTCTTTATTCTCGGTCTTAACAATAGCGATTGCAATTGGGAACATGTTCTCGTTTCCATCTCTACCAATAGCACTAAGTAGCTGCCCCCTCATAAACCCCTTTCAAAAAGCATCCATCCAGCCCAATTATAGGCCTACATCCATTCAAGAACCCATGCAATTGGGCATGGTATCTAACAAAAATCCTACAAAAAGTAGGAGGTAATTCAACACTTGTCTCTCAATCACAATCTTGATCTATGTTCGTGGATAATGTAGCCTAACAGTGGTTACATAATCTCTGAGCCTGGCGTACTGTTGCTTAACGTCTCCCTCGATTGTCACTTTCACCTTTTTCTTAGCTCTGTACACTTGATATCTACTTATATCAACTGTCAAATCCCTCTTAACCTTATTCTTAAAAGCCTCAATTCCGATTCCAAAATTATTCCTAAGCTTCTCCAAATACTTGTTGGAGAGATACCTAGAGTTTACAAGATGGTTATTATAGGACCTCCCGTATTTGTGTTTTGGTTGTAGTGACTAAATTTAAAATGTTCTCTCACCTTGCATAGGTGAAACATGGATACGAAACCCACACTCCATCTTGCAAATCACTGTCACTCTCACAACTTTATTTTTCATAAACTTTAGGTCATATCTCACCTACCACTCTCTCAATGTCTTCCTAAACATATAAATATTTTTAAATCTCATATCAACCTTTAAGTCTGGGTTGGCCGTGTCAACATCCTCATTGAACTCCGAAAAATGGACTATATCCTCCTTACTATCTGAGCCCCTGGGAAAGTTCAATTCGTTATTTGTGCCATGGTCAAAGAACCACTCTTCCTCTTGTCCAGGACGCTCCTCAACCTATTGCTATGGTCCTGGTTGAGCAGGAGTCTCATTATTCTTCTCACAAAAAAAGTCATCATCAATATCAATTTCTAAGTCTTATCTCCACCAACTAGGGTTGCTACTCTTAGTTAACTTGCCATCAACCCCAATCTCCTCAACAGGTTCATAGTTCTCATCACTAAGAGTTGTCCCTTCATTCACCTCATTCACACCACTCCTATCAGCTGGAGAAATCTCCTCAGCTACATGATTCCCCACATTCTCCACTTCACTTTCTACTTTACTCTCAATAGCTGGCCTCGGCCCTTCTATGGCCAAGGGTGCCAACCCTTTCAAGGTTGTGCCATCCCACAACATAACATGTAATGGCTCAGTATGCTCTACATTGTAAATTACCATAACACTACTAGCATGATAACAACTACACATTGCTAAAATATCCTTGTCAAATGAAATTTCTCTTAACCCCTTAGTCAACTCCATTCTAAGTATCCTATAATACATCCTACTAGTACGTGGATATCCTTTATCCAAAAAGAAAGACTGTGAATTAATAAAACCGAAAAGATCTGGATCAAACGTCTTTAAATACTCCACGATGCCCCATTTGTAAATGGTCCCCTGCAGAGTCTCCTCAAAAAAACCACCATGATGCAACTTAAGTGTCTTCAAATCAGCCAACCTACACGTAACAAAACAAATACTAACATAAAAAAAGAGTAATTTTAGTCTCCCAAAATCAAATTATCAATTCTGTAAATAAGTAATTACTGTACAATACAATTTTGACACCCATAAGGGCCCATGTGTTGGTCATATTTCTCCCACAAGAAAGCCCTAATTGACCCATTTGTCTCCCACAAGAAAGCCCTAATGGACCCATTTCTCATTCAAAAACAAACAACACAGAAGAATATTTTACACTACTTTTCTGTTACATGTGATACACCAAATAGATATAAATATGTACACACCTTTCTTGCTTTTTTAGTCGCAATTGTGCTCGGTCACTGTCGAAGTGTTTCGGAGTTCAAGAGCATCGCTATCAGGGTTGGAGATCGTTAATTGCTGAATCGTGCTTCGATTTTATGCTCGGAATCGATTCACTAATCAAATCGTCCTCCAACTAGGGCTTTTTTTGGGAGACCACCATCAAACAAAAAAGGTTTTTTTAAGAGAGTTTCGAAAGCTCCTAGCGTTTTTTTTCATTTATTTAAAGAAGAGCAAATTTGACCATTTCAACCTTTAACATAACGGCGCCTGTTGTTGCACTGTTGTGTACAGTATAGGGGTATTAGTATTAGTTTCTGAAGTTGAGAGTAAAGTGCAAATAAACTAAGTACAGAGGTATAAAAGTAATTAACTCTTATTTTTGCCAAAAGGTGCCTTAATTGCCAATCCACAAGCTTTTTCCACTAGTGGTGGATGGAAGATTTATTACTCCATAAAATTTTTATGTGACTAAGGGTGTTTGAATAACAAAAAATAATAATAATAATAATAATAAAAAAGTTAGTATAAAAATAATATATGACAAAATTTGATTGGAAAAAATTGATAATTTTTAGTAAATTTTGACAAATTAAACACTCCATAAGCTTTGTTTGGCAGCAATTAGAGAGAGATCATTTTCTTTTTGCTTATTTGTTTTTTTTTTTTTTAACTTTCGGTTATTTTTAGGCATATTATTTATATTCTAAATAGAAAAGATGTGCGCGGTACAACTTTTTTTTTTCCCATTATTATGCAGGTTCCCATGTTTTGAATTTTTTGAATTATTTTTTATGTATGTAAATAACATGGACAAATATTATAAAAAAATAAAAAAATTGACAAAAAAAAGTTATTTAAAATAAGAAATAATAAAAAAGGACTTTCCAAACCGTAGCCAAGTGAAGAGTTCCAAGTTTGGAGACTAACGCTTTGTTTGGAAACTCAAAAATCAATTTAAAAAAAATTATTTTTTTAATTTTTGAATTTAAAACGTCACTTTTTTATACATAAAAATCAAGGGTATTTATAAGAATATATTTGTAATTTTTTTTTTGCTAAGTAATATATCTGTATATTTCTAATTTTAATAGAACATATTTTTCCAATTTAAGTAAAACATTAAAAAATTAAATTTTTAATTTTGTTCCAAACAAAGCCTAATTAATACGGGATACTGATTTGAAGGAAAGCCTCCAAAATTTTTCCCATCACACACACACACACACTGACTCTCTCTCTGTCTCTCTCTCTCTCTCTCGTGATGGAAAAAAATTGATAGAGAGAGACACCAGGAAATGGTAGGACCCACTTGGGGCTTAGGGGCCCCACAAGTTGCAACCAATTCCAACTTTACAACTAGGACACCTCCACCGCAAGGCTTTGTCGTCAATTTCAGCCACTACTTTCATTGCTTGTGCGGACATCTCGGGTTACAACTAGCTTGGTTGCCGCACGTGCCCACCTTCCCTTTGGCATTGTTTGGTGATCTCTCCCTACTTGGTACCATTAAAACTCACAAATTTTAATTATTTTTTTTATTTTTTTTAATCAAAATTTTTTATGTTTCACTTTTCTGTCATATTTTTTTTATTTTTATTATATTTTTTTACCTCGTTTTTTTCAACCAAACATCTTCTGAAGAGTTTCTACTCTCTCTTTCGTTCGATTCCTCACTTCCCAAAACTCTCGTTGGCTCTTTATGTTATTGGCTCCTCACTTTGCTGCACCCATCGTTAATAGATTGTAAAATGAAATGGAAATAAATTTTGGGTTTGCCCTATATTGAATAGGTGGAAAAAAATTCACCCACATTTATTTAGATTTAGTTTGGAAAAATAGAAAAGTTAATTTTTTTTTTTCATGTAGTCAGCTAGTTAAAAATTTATTTTTTTAATATTCAAGAAGAAATAAATTAATTTTTTAACAATTAACTTATTAATTTGATTTATTTGTCGGAAGATTTAGGCCAAACGGAGTTTTAGTACTGGTAGTAAAAGTTTTTTTTTTTTGGGGTAATTTACTTGTAAGATCTGTTTGATCGATCAAAAAATACTAAAAATCATCAAATTTTAATTATTTTTTATACTTTCGTTTAATAAAATTTTAACACATATCATTTTTATATCATATTTTTATATTTTTATTATACTTTTTTTTAACTTTTTTTTTTTCAATCAAACAACTCCGCAATAAAAGTTTCTTGAGTACCATGAAGTGCATTGTACCACTCACATGCGCGTGACGTGATGTGGCACTTTACTTGTAGCACTTGGCAAGTGTGATAATTAATTTAATTGTTTATTTAAATTAAATTTATTTTTTTTTTTGCTTTTGCCATTTAAATTAATTCAATTGCTAACAAAAATTTATTTTTTTATTTCTTCATTTAAATTAATTCAATTATGATTTAGCAATATTTAAATTTGGCAATCAGTTAACGACAATTATCAGTTATTCTAGTTGGATACTTTAACATTTAAGAATTCAAATTCAACTGTCCTATGTTAACAAATAGAAGTCTCCATTCAATCTATATTAACAAACGTGTCTGCTTGAATAAAAAAAATTAATTTTTAACAAGTATTTGTTCAATTAAATAGACTTGATGATTACCCTTGAAAAAATACAAACTTTAATTTTTATAGTTAATTAATACAATTTTTATCATGTTATTAGTTTTTTTTGTTAGTTATTAGTATTAGTTTTATTGCTTTTGCAGATTTTTTTTATAGAAAATAATGAGAATAGAAAGTTACAAATAAGAGCAGCGTTTGATTTGCTGAAAACCAAGCAAAATTTCTAAACCAAATCAAACCAAACCAAGCCTTTTCCCACTAGGTGGGGTCGGCTATATGGATTTGTCGACGCCAATTAGATCTGTTTAGGGACATGTTCTTGGATAAATCTAAGTAGGTCAGGTCATGTTTAATGGTTTATTTCCAGCTTCTCTTGGGTCTTCCTCTATCTCTCCTCCTTCTGGCAATCTCCATACTTTCACACCTTCTAACAGGTGCCCCTGCTGGACGCCTTCTAGCATGGCCAAACCATCTTAATCGATTTTCTCTCATTTTATCTTCAATCGGTACTATTCTTACTTTGCCCCTAATCTCCTTGTTCCTAATCCTATCTTTCCTTATAATCCCACACATCCACCTTAGCATCCTCATCTCCGCAACTGCCATCTTTTGACCATGATTATGCTTTACTGCCCAACACTCTGACCCATATAGCAGCGCTGGTCTAACCGCTACCTTATAATACTTTCCTTTCACCTTGAGGGGGATTTTTCGGTCGCACAAAACCCCCGAAGCACTCCTCTATTTGGTCCACCCAGCTTGAATCCTGTGACTTACATTAGTATCAATCCCTCCATCTTATTGCACTATAGATCCAAGGTACCTAAATTTATCTTTCTCTACAATCTTTTGTGTGCCTAAACTTACTTCTATACTACCCGTTATTCTATTTTGACTAAACTTACATTCCATATATTCCGTCTTGCATCGGCTTAGCCTAAACCCTTTTGTCTTTAATGTATCCCGCCACAATTCTAGCTTAGCATTCACTCATTCTCTCGTCTCATCTACTAAAACAATATCATCTGCAAATAGCATACACTACGGCACCTCATCCTGAATATATCTTGTAATCTCATCTATAACTAAAGCAAACAAGTACGGGCTTAACGCTCAGCCTTGATGTAAACCAATCGTGATAGGGAACTCATTAGTCTCTTCACTAGTTGTCCATATAGATGTCATGGTTCTATCATACATGTCCTTTATCGCCTCAGTATATGCGACACACGCTCCTTTCTTTTCCAATACTCTCCATAGAATCTCCCTAGGAACCCGATCATATGCCTTCTCTAAATTGATGAACACCATATGTAAATTTTTTTGACCTTCTCTATACTGTTCCATTAACCTCCTCAAGAGAAAGATAGCCTCCATAGTTGATTTTCCAGGCATGAAACCAAATTGGTTCTCTGAAATGTTGGTTGTCCTTCTTAGTCTTCTCTCAATAACTCTCTCTCATAATTTCATCGTATGGCTCATCAATTTAATCCCGCGGTAGTTCGCACAGTTTTGAATATCTCCTTTGTTCTTGTATATGGTTATAAGGATACTTTTCCTCCATGCATCAGGCATCTTCTTGCTCTTTAGCACTACATTAAAAAGTTTTGTCAACCAACTTATGCCATCCTCTCCTAAGCTCCTCCAAACCTCAATAGGGATACCATCTGGCCCAACCGCTTTCCAATTCTTCATCCTTTTTAATACTTCCTACTGATTCTCCTATAAAACATAAAATTTAATTCTTCCCTAAAAGTGATAAACTGCCCCAAATGTATGTCACTAATACTGCTTTTGTTAAATAACTTGTAGAAGTAGCTCTTCCAACGCTCCTTTATCTCCTCTTCCTTTACTAATACCTTTTCATCCTCATCCTTAATGCATTTAGCTTGGTTTAAATCCTTGGTTCGTCTATCTCTAGATTTAGTAAGCTTGAATATCTCTCTTTCGCCCTCCTTAGTGTCAAGTCGCCTATATAAATCCTCAAATGTCTTTGCCTTAGCCTCACTAACTGCTTTTTTGGTTTCTCTTCTAGCTTCTCTATACCTCTCTAAGTTCGCTTCGTTTCGATCGTTTTGCCAAGATTTAAAACACTCTCTTTTAACTCTTATCTTGTCTTGGATGGCCTCGTTCCACCACATGCCTCTTTCTGTACCGGAGCACTCCGTTTGGATTCTCCTAAGATTTCTTTCCCTACCCTCCTAATACACTTTGCTACCTTATCCCACATAATATTTGCACTCTCATTTACCGTTCAAATGTTTTCCTCTAGTACTCTTTCCCTGAATGCTGCTTGCTTATCACCTTTTAAGTTCCACCATTTAGTCTTTGAGCATCTATGCGACGTCTTTTTTCTAGCCCAACTTTGAAGCTGCACATCTATGACCAACAACCTATGTTGGGTAGTCAAGCTCTCCCCTAGTATAACTTTATAATCTTTACAAGCTACACGGTCTCTTTTCCTAGTTAAGAAGAAGTCAATCTGTGTCTTTGAGGAGCCACTCTTATAAGTCACCAAATGTTCCTCTCTCTTTCTAAAAAAGGTGTTCGTCACCATGAAATCATAAGCCACTGCAAACTCCAAAATATCCTTCCCTTCTTCATTTCTATCACCGTAACCATATCCCCTGTGTACTCCTATGTATCCATCTATGTCGCGTCCTATATGACCGTTCAAATCTCCTCCTATGGAGACCATCTCTCCTTGAGGTCTCTCTAATAGCATTCTTTCCAAGTCTTCCCAAAACTTCTCCTTATTTACATCTCCTAAGCCCAGCTGGGGGGCATAAGCACTAATTACGTTTACTATCTCTTCTCCTAACACTAACTTAATTGCAATAATCCTATCTCCATAGCGTTGCACATTGACTATATCTTCCTTTAGGTCCTTGCTTACTACTATGCCAACCCCATTTATCGATCTATTAAGTCCCGTATACTATAACTTATACCCAGTCCTCTCAATCTCTTTAGCTTTCTGTCCCACTCACTTCGTCTCTTGCAAGTAAGCAATTGCGATTCTTCTCCTTTCCATTGTATCCACCACTTCCATAAGTTTCCCAGTTAAGCTCCCAATATTCCAAGTACCTAATCTCAACCTTCTATTTTGGACTAGAAGTTATTCATGTTTTGAAAATTTTTAAAAGTTATTCACTTTTTATCTTATTACACGAATTATAAACCAACAACTTATTTCAGTTTAACTCACTTTTTATCACTCCAAATACTTCCAAGATATAGCAAAAGCCAATGGAACTGAGAAGAAGTTAAACAAAGAGTTGAAAATTTTTCTCTGTCATCCGGACATTCATTTTCCCATTCGGATGGCAATGAGGAGGTTTTCCCATACTTGGTCAATTTTCGGGGTTCTAGAATTTTTTGGTATTTGTTACTTCTCTACCGTCTAGATGTCATGACTACTTCCTATAATTTTTAGGTTTTGTTTTTATTTTTGGAAACTCTATAAATAGTTAATGTTTTAGCAGTTTTAGGGGGTGGGTAATTTTATATTTTTAGGGTTCATTCAAATAATTTTAGAGCTTTTTTTTTGGGAGAGTTTCTAGAGCATTTTTACGTTCATGATTCGTTGTTTAAGATTTTCTTTGAAGAATACGTTTGATTGTTCAACATTATTCAAGTTTATCATCAATGGAATTTGTTTCCCTCTTCTTTTTTATTACTTGATGTTATTTCATTATTATAATGCTACACCAAACTATTTATCTTGATTCAACTTATTAACGATGTGTACATCTTGATTAGTTAGTTGAATGTGATCATAATCATGCGTTAATATTAAATTTTTTTATATTCTTTACATAATTCAAATTTTCTTTGTTTTAATGTTTTCAAAAATAATTAGTATTGACATATTTAATTGAAACCACTGATAATATTAGTTGATTAAAACTTTCAAAAATTAAATTAAAGAAATTTGATTTATATCAAAGATAAAATAACGATTATCTTCTAATTTTTTAATCCCAAACATGATTTCAAAATCTTGCTTTGGAATAGTATTTGGTCTTCACGAACTTATTTTTAGATTTATTTTTCCTAAATATGAATCTTAAGCTAAGATTTTATGTACATCATATCTAATTAATCAGATATATGAATCCACCTAGATTTTTAGGTTAAATCAAGGTTGCGCATAGGTTCAACTTTGTTGAGTTTTTTGGCCTATAATGGATTTTAGTAGACCCTGCAACCTAACTGATGAAAACACAATGGTTCGAGTTATATATTTTATGGAAGATTCTGTTTCTATTTAAGAAAACTGCTTTATTTAGAAAATCTGTTTATGTATTTGAGTCCTAATTAAAATAAAAATTTATAAGTCTATATATATGCACCTAAACTTAATGTACAAATAATAATTGAAGAGTTATATTATATAATCTTGTGAGAGAGAAAATTTTTCCTTGTGACCTTATAAGTCTTTATCTTATTTTTCCTTCCTTTTTGTTGATCCTGTTTACTTTCTAAATGGTTAGAAAGTTTGTTTCCACTTGATCTACATGTGTCGAGGGTTCGAGTAAGTGCTTGAAAGAAGTCATGCAAAGAGTCGTAGAGATTTCGAGTGAATAACTTATAACCTAATTGTAAAGTGGAAGTTTGGATGATTTTCGAAATCAAACTCGGAGTTTTACCTTTATTAATTGGTAAAGAGTTTCTTCGTCACCAATTTTGTATTCATTATTTTTGTGATTGGTTGATTAATTTAGGTAAATCGAAAAATTTTCAATCGACATAATTGGTGTCTCTTCAAACTTTATAGGTATTTTCATGAATCAAATATCAAACAATTCTTTCAAACACAAAGTCTAATGAAGATTTATAACAAATGGAGTATTTGTTGTATTCTAGAAGAAATGGAGTTTTCACCAGTAACCATGCAGCAACTTAGTTGGAATGAATAACTTCTTAAAGATAGAGTGCGCTAGGTATGCCTCAAGTCACAATACAATTATGATCGACTACAATTTGATTCAATAATTTTAATTTTTCTTTCCTTGTTCTGGTGTGAATATGTGAAATATAAACTGAGTGGAGAGTACTTTATTTTCATATATATATTTTTCAATTATCACCGTTTGGCTCGCCAAACACTACACTAATATAGATTCTAAAGGGTAAAGAAAACACGGAAGATATATAATTGATTAATTTAGTCAATGCTTAAAAGTAAGTTGTCAAAAGGAACGAAGCCTGAAACAGTCACAATCAAATTGTTTAATAGAATCTTGTTTGTTAATTTTTCTACTTTGGCTTTAAAGAATATATATATATATATATATATGTATGTATATGTAAAGGAGTGGTCCATGAACCGGGGCAGCTAGGACATTCTGTCAATGCTTCCCGAGAAACAAGGAGCCAAAAGCCATGTCATTGTCTTGCAATAGACATTAGAGAGCTCTCAGCTTTCTAATTCGGGAGCCCTTGAATGCAGAAGAAGACATCAGCAATCAGTGTTCTCTCACAACCTTCCCCTCAAGTCTAGAACCTACTTCTTTGGTTAGGGTAAGAGCCAACCTATATACATAACTGGGACCATATATATTTAATTATACAAAGATTAGGTGCGAAGTTGGAGCTAAATAAAAAATACAATTCTATTTCTGGGTCGGTTTGGAACTCAAAAAAAAAAAAAAGCAATTTTGTGTGTGTGTGTGTTTGGCAACCCCTCAAAAATTGCTAAAATTTTTAAAAATTTCTTTAATATTTTTTATCAACAACAAAAATTTCTAAAAATTTCTAAAAATTCTTCAAACTTTTTATCAAACAATAAAAAATTATTAAAAATTTTTAATTTTTACTAAACGTATAAAAAGTTACACCTAATAACTTGCAAAAATATTACCAAAAATTTCTTAAAATTTTCACCTCCAAACAAGTCAAGGGTAGTATTATACTCAAAATCTCTAATAATTAGAGTGTTTTTAGGTGCTGGGTGCTCCTACAAGTTTATTATTATTTTAGAGTGAAACCTTTATAACTCATTTATTATTTTTATTATTTTATAATTTTAGAATAATATTATTAAAATTTTATAATTTGTAACATGAGTGCAGAGTAGTTGCAGAATTGTTAGGGGTGGTTATAAGAATCCCTCAACCCAAATAAAATAAATAAAAAAATTACAGAATATTTGAAACCGAAGGATGATGTGCCCCTTGTGAAGTCCATTCAAGGCAAATTATGACATATTTTACATATATATATATATATATAGTAGAGTATAGCAACGATACTATATCACGTAAAATCTAATTTGCACTATAATTGTGATACTTGATACCTAATTATAACTATTTTGCGTCACGTAAGATTTAACTTGTACTACGGTTATAACATATATATAATTGTGACACGTGACACCTAATTATAGTTATCTTAATTATTTTATAAAAAAATTAGTATTTAACATTGTTACTATTTATTTACGATTTTTAATTTTATCGAAATAGAATGTTCACAAATATTATTTGATATTTTATGTAATCTACAATTTTATTTATCATATAACTTCTTATTTTTATTTTTATTCAAGACATATTTTTATTTTTTTATTTTTTTGTATTTAAATAAATTATTATTTACAACGTAATAAATATTATTATTTTTGTAAAAAAAATAATGCAAAAAATATTTATCCTTTTAAATAAATATTTTAATAATAAATATTATTATCATTAACAAAATAATGCAAAAACATAACTATCCTGTTAAATAAATACATGTAAGGTCTAACCTATATTGTAATTGTGACACGTGTTATCTAATTATAACTATCTTACACCATGTAGGATTTAGCTTGCGCTACAATTATGACACATGTATGGTTGTGATATGTGTCACCTAATTATAATTATCTTAATTATTTTATAAAAAAATTAGTATTTTACATAATTACTATTTATTCATGATTTTTAGTTTTATTCAAATTAGAATGTTGGGCATCACTTGATATTTTTTTTAATTTACACTTCTATTTATCATATAACTTCTTATTTTTTATCTTTATTTAAAACATATTTTTATTTTTTTATATTTTAATAAATTATTATTTAAAATATAATAGATATTGTTATTGTTATTAAAAAAATAATGTAAAAAATATTTACCCCTTTTATATAAAGGTTTTAATAATTAATATTATTATTAAACAAAATAATGCAAAAAAATTATCCTGTTAAATAAGTAATTTAATTTATTATTTACAAATTTATAATTATATAACCTAAAAAGAATTAGTATTATATATAATTACCACTCATTCGTAATTCTATTCAAATTAAAATATTCATTAATATCACTTAATATTTTTATTTAATCTATATTTCTATTTATCATATTTTTTATTTTTTTCAATATATTAATAAATAATTGGGTATTTTCAATTAACCGCTATCAAATGTTTGATATTTGTTGGATTAAGCAATATACTCTTATCTGAAATAGAATACAAATTCACATGAAATTCTAGTACACATAGCAAGTTAAAAAAAATGTATAAAATAGCATCCACACCCAAAAAAATTGGCTAGAATTTTATTATGATGGCTTTTATTAACATGGTTGAGAGTGATTATTTGTTAGTTTCTTTTAGGTCATTAATAATGAGGATGAATTTGCTATATTTATTTTTATTAGATGATATTCTTTTATATTGAAATTATTTTTTGTTTACGTATGTATTTTTGACTTATTTTTTAATTGGCTCATTAAAATATATAGGGGTTTAGTTTTTTTGATTTTATTTTGTCTTTTAATGTGATTGCTAAAATATATAAGTTTTGAGTTTTTTAAATTTTATTCAATTTTTTAGTGTAATTGTTAATATCAAATTTTAAATTTTGTTATAATTTTTAGTATTAATAAAATTTTAAATTTTTGTGTACCACAGGGAAAGCTTACTCCTTGCTATGTATTTAAATTTATTCATTCAAAAAAACAAGGTATGATTTTTTTTTATTATACTTTTTAATGTGATTGTTGACATAATTTTTTAAATTTTATTATATTTTTTATTGTTGTTAAAATTTAAACTTTTTGTGTATTATTCAACAGAAACCTCTTTTATGGTTATTTTTCAATTTGTTTGATATTTTTCTCCTATTTGTTATTATTTTATTTTTATTAGATGATATTCTTTTACATTAAAATTATTTCCTATTTATGTATTTTTTGGTTTATTTTTAATCCATCCATTTAAATTTATAAGATCTAATTTTTTATATTTTATTTTATTTTTATGTAATATGTAATTAAATTTATATTATATTTTTATAATTAGTAAAATTTTAATTTTTTATATATTATATTATAAGCAAAGTCTCTTATTTGACTTAGTTTTCAATTTATCTATTTAAATTAAAAAATATAATTTTTAAAATTTGTTCTATTTTATTTATGTGATTTTAAATGCAACTTTTTAGATTTTATTAAAATTTTCATTGTTCTTAAAATGTTTAATTTTTTGTGTACTAAATATTGACACTCTATTTAAATTCTATAAATTATACAAAATATAATTTTTAAACTTTATCTATTTTTAATTAATGTAATTTTGAATAAAGCTTTTTAGATTTTATTAAAATTTTCATTGTTCATAATTTGTTTTTATTATTTGTGTACTAAATATTGAAAGTCTACTTAAATTCTATCTTAATTTATAATTATCTAATTGAATTCTATTTAATTTGGGGTTACAATGAATCTAATTTTAGTATTTTATATAAATTAAAATTTTTATCTATATGATGATTTTATCCTTACTTCTTTCCTTATCTATATTGATTATTATGTTAATTTTTAAATTATTATGTCAACATTAAATATTCAAATTTAATTTAAATAAAAATTAAATACTATATGATCTTATAAAAATATAATTTCACTAAATATAATCTTATGAATTTATTTTAAATTTTAGTTACATATTTTAGATAGCTAGAATGCATTATTTTAAAATATATTTTGTTAAATATAATTCTAAATTTAATAATAATTAAATTATTTTATTATATAAATTTAGTATTATAGTTCAATTCAAATATTATCATCATCTTACTCATTCTATTGAGATTAAATAAAATTAAAATTAATAAATTTTACTAATAAAAAAGAGAATAAAAATAATGTGATAAATTAATTTTTAAATTTTTATTATTTTACATATCTAATTTAGTATAATATATCAAGTCATTCGTATTCTCAATGAATGTAATTAAATGATAATAATAATTTATTTATCATGTGATATTTTGATTAGTAAAAATAAATTGATTATACATGTAATTTATTAATAAATTAAATATTTATCTAATAGCTTATTTTTTTTGCACATAATTTAGTAAAAATTATTTTCTTAGGTGATTATTAACATAAAGTTTAATTAAAAATTAAAATAAATATAATATGATAAATTACGAATTTAATCAATAGTAAATAAATAAAACCAAACTAAAAACTAAAGTATGGGCAGCAATTATACACATATATATAATATCATGGAGATATGAATTATATGGGTCCCACGGCCTAATGTATATGGGGTGAGGAGGGATCTCAGGGGATGCCCCACACAAGGGTTCCACTCACGAGCCTTCTTGTTAACCGCAGATCCACGGGATAGCCTACTCTCTCTCCCTCCCTCTCTCTCTTTCTCTCTCTCTCTCTCTCTCTGTGGGTGGGGATTATGCATATTAATAGTCATAATCTATATTAGTTGATTAATAAATTTATGAAGCCAAGCTTTTCAATGATTTTTACAAGGAAAAAGAAGTTGCCAACACACAGTCGCGCAGCAACTGCTTGTAAATCTATTCCATGTTCTTTCTTTCCTTACCCATTTTTTTTTTTTTTTTTTTTTGGGTTAATAATAACCTCTCCGAAATTTTTTCAAAAAGTTAGATAGCTAGCCCTCGTGTTAACATACAGAGATGTAAGCTTAGCTCAAATTCTTACATCGGTATATTGGAATAGGTCTCATAAAACAACATATATAATAAAGAAAATCGTACAGGTAGATGAGGAAGAGGGAAAAAGGAAAGAGAGTGGTTGAATTAGCTTTGAACTAGGTGGCATGAGTACTTTTCTATTTCGAAACAAACAAGAAAAGACAAGTAATATTCATCTGTGACAAATAAAATTGCCATTGATCTTTTTCTAATTTTTTCTAAACCAATTTTGATTAGTTGTGATGGGAGAGACTAGAGAGTTGGAGGATCTCTCTCTCTCTTAAAATGTGAGAGATTGTAAGTACACTTATTAATAATCCAATCAGATCAGATCCAATAATAATGGATTTGGTCTAAATCTAAAAATTCAGATACGATTCATATATCTAGAGGTAACTTTTTTTGGAAAAATAATTTTTTTTAACCATGATTTCATTAAAAAGAATTATTTTATTCAAACTTTTAATTGAAATATAGAAGCAACTGAGAGATGAGAGAACGGAAGAGAGTAGATGAGGCGTTGCCATGAACAGCACACAGGATAAAGGAGCAAAGGTTGGAGAGTCGAGAGGCAGGGCTGCCCAAGGTGGTTAGGCAAGCCTGCAATCAATGCAGACTCATCGTTTTCTTCGTGGTTGGAGTCCATCTTTTTCAAGTATGCTGGGGCTTTGTCCATGGCCACCGTGGTGGTTCCGGAAGAAGTTTCACTCATTGCCATGAATGGTATAAAAATTAAGTATAACATATAAATATAATATTAAGGGGTTGTTTGGAGTAAGAAAAAATGAGATAAATTGAGATAAATTGTGGTTTGGAGAGAATTCATAATGCGTGCAGTGAGAGAAAAAAGTTGATGTGATATAAAGTTAACAGAGATTTATAGAGATTTTTGGAGATTTTTACCAAATTCTTACAAACCAAACAGGCCCTAAATAATAACCCAGTAAAAATTAAATGTTTTCAAAATAACAAGACTAACTAATCAATCTGATCCAAATCTATTAACCATTAAATTCAATGGATCCAAATTATTGGGTCTGTCAGATCTGATATAATGTTATCGGATTGAACCAGAATCAAATTTGAACCAAATCTAACTGATTAACAACCCGGCCCACTTCAGCATGGGTAGTCCAACCAATTCTGGAAGTGGACTGGTGTCAAACCAAACCCACAAAACCTCTGTTTCGTGCCCTCAGGAAGTTTTCATGGTCAATAGGTCTGTCCAATCCTTCCACCCATTATGGTACATAAATTGATATCGGGTCTGGGACATGGTACTATTAAATAGGTTTTCTAAACGAATCAAACGACTCAATTGTGGTTCGAATATAGTTAAAAAGTTTTTTGACGATCAATTTAAATCTGTACATAAATAATCAAATTATACGTAAAGCTCGACTGAAAAATTTGATAAATCAAATTTAAAAATATTTTTCAAGTCCGATAAAGAAGTTATCATATCACTTTCTCATCTTGTTTATAATATTAAAATCAAAGAGATAATGGACTCCTCTTAAGGATTAATGGGAAAACCCACTAAACCAACATAGATGACCTCTTGCAAACCCATGACACATGGAATTTATTTTTGTTTTTTTTTAAGGTTATAAACTATATAATTAAAAAGGGGTCTGCTATGTCTCTTGGATATACTGCTGGGACTCATCGACTGCTGATGTAACATTTTGCAATAAAAAAATAAAAATAAAAATAAGAGTGCTTCTTTGGATTCCTAATTTTTTATTAAAATCACTTTTACATTGCATCAATATCAACTTTTGATTTTTTTTTTTACTCCGTACACTTCGCAAATTAAGTAGTTACAAAATAATTTAGTGTACATACACAGGCATATGTATATCAAATGATGCTAGTCTATCCTCATAAGGTTAAGGGTCCTTAATGTTCAGCCAAAACACTTTCAAATTTTGACTACTTGTTTATATAGATATATATATATGTATGTATATCCACACATACGTAGATAACCTCAAGATCCTTTCCAACTCGAAAAGAGAGTTTGTTGAATCTCAAACGAGATATTTCAGGGATCTCAGAAACAGAACCCATAATAATAATAATAATAATAATAATAAAGGCTCTTCTTTCTTTCTTCTCTAAAAAGCAACTACGCCACTCCACTCGCAAAAAATCCTTCCTTTATCCGCATAAAATTGTTGATTGGTTTCTCTCCCAGGAAAATGAACTCTGTGAACTACTCTTTCTTTATCGTTACCTGCATTTTGGCTGTCGTGGGTGTGAGCAGTGCATGGCACTACTCCAACGAGTCCACGCCATCGCCGTTGCCATCGCCGGCGGTGGACTGCACGAGTCTAATATACAACATGGCTGACTGTATATCGTTTTTGACTGTTGGAAGTAAAGAAGCAAAGCCGACAAGCTCGTGTTGCTCTGGGTTGAAGACGGTGATCGACGCTGACGCTGAGTGTATATGTGAGGCTCTGAAGAGCAGTGCGGATCTGGGCTTTCAAGTTGATATGAAGAGGACCGCGGCCTTGCCTTCTGCTTGTGGGGTCTCGGCTCCTCCCCTAAGCATGTGTCACAGTGAGTTATATCCTCTCTCTCTCTCTCTCTCTCTATATACACGCACACGCACGCATAAACATACGCACTAGTACTCTACTAATAAATATGGGTTTTTTTGGATGATCGATCTGTTTTGCATGCAGTGGCCCCTCCTCCCGGTCCATCTGCTTGTGAGAGATTTTGATTTCGTTTCAAGTTTTTATTGATTTGATTCAAAATTTTTAGCCATGAGATTAAAAATGCATTAATTAGCATGATTCATGATTGATCCTTCCTTTGAAATGTGCATTTCTCTATAGCCGGTTTCGCACACTACTTTTTTTTTTTTTTTGGGGTAAATTTTAGTATCTTTCGGTAAAATAAAAAAAAAAATTACTGAAAATTGATTAAAAAAATTACTAAAAGGGTAAAAAATTGTTACAGAGTGCACCATATCAAACGGGTATAAGCCAACGCTAGAGAATTGGAATTGGTGAATTTTTTAATTTTTTTCAAAAGTAATTATTAATTATTCTACTAAAATTTATTATCAAAATGTGGTGACTGATTATGAACTAATCAATCTCACAAATTTAATCCACTAACAAGTTAATTTCGTATTACATAAATATTATTATCATATCATTCTGACTGTAAATTCTGATGTAAATTAATTTTTGTAGCCTATCGTTTTCTTTTTCATAATCACTCTTTTAAAAGTAAAGCTCTCAATTTAAAATACTCATACTACATTTTGAGATAGTTACTTAAAAAAAATTAATAATATTGCAGAGTAAACTTTCAAGAAAATTCTCCGTTATTTTTTGAAGAAGAAATTTTCCTTACGAGATAAAAAGTATCTCATACAAGTAGTTATCAATTTAATATAATTATTTTAAATATTTTTTTAAATTTTTTAGTCACAACACAGTTGTAGGCATTGCATAAATCTTCTTGTGCCAAGTATATATTAATTGCTTAATTCGCATGGTAATCAGAAATAATGGGCTTTGAAAATTCTTTCCTTGCCTATTAGTTTACCGGAAAACATGGCATGTATAAATTTTTAATTAGAAAATATTTATATATATATATATATATAGAACCATGTGCAAATTTCAGAAAATCGGATGCAGTATTAATTTATTTTTTAATAAAATAAATTAGCAAGTAAACACTCTCCCAAAAAAATAAATAAACATATTACTATTGACAAATTATGTGTGTGTTAGAAATGTTAAATTTTTTCAAAAATTTACAATTTTCTTCAACTTTCTTAGCATAAAAAAATCTCTAATTTTTACCCTTTTTCAATTTTTACTAATTTTTTAAATTATTTTCATTTTTTTAACACTTTTTAAAGATTATATCAAACATCTAATAATTTAAAATTTAGTAACTTTTTAATTTATTTTTATTATATTTGAGGATCCAAACAAGGCCTTTATCTGTCAACTAGTGGTGACAGAGGAAGAAAGACAATTCCAAACATTTTAATGACAGAAAACTTTGGATTTGGAGCCTTTGAGGGTTATAATCGTATATGATACCAGGTTAACATTTACAAACTTGAGGTGCGCGTAAACTTCTTAAAACGTAGATTAGAAGGGAATTGATTCGGGTTTGGATTCATAATTTCAATTACTTTGCCCCTATTTGTGTGTACATGTTAATGAACGATTCTTGTCGTGTTGAATCTATATTTTTTTTAATAATTTAATATTTATATTAACAATTTTTTTGTTGTGTTCTCCTATTACTGTTAATATTGTCAACTATTCACGTCCATAATTATAAGTCTACGCTGATACCTTAAGAAATTACTAGCCAATATGCAATTAGTTTTAAAAAATGATAACAGTTAATATAATAATAATAATAATAATAATAATAATAATAATAATAAATAGTGAGAATAACAAAGATGTAACAAGTATAATACATAAATTTAACGAGAATAAAAGGGCCTATAAACGTTACGTATGATCACTTTTTAATACTAGACGTAGCAACATAAAGTGAAAAAATGATAATCGAATATTATTGTATTATTATTTTGAATATGCAAAAGATAATTGGCTGTTTTGTACACAGATTATTACTTTTCACTTTGCTTTGCAGTTAACCCCCCACCAGGTCCAGATTCTCCTCCACTCCCAGCCCCAGACTCACCTTCTCCAAGTTCACCTGAGCCCCCGGCTCCGGCACCACCAGCTGCCACGGTTCCAGCAGTACCGGCCATCCCCGGAGGAGGAGGAACCAGCGAGGCTCAAGCACCATCTCCTCTCAACTCCAGAGCTCATTCCACAGCTCTTTCCTCCGCGCTTTATTTAATTACGGCGGTGGTTTCATTCTTCTATATCTTATTAGCATAAAATAAAACTAGCTAGCTAGGAATTTAACTGAGAGTTCGGATATTTTATTTTTAATTAGTTTTGAGACTTTAGTTTGGCATTAATTAGAGGAGCGGTCTTCTTAATTTGTCTAAATTATATATTTCCTTGACATATACAGGTAGCTGCTAGCGGCCGTTATTATTATTACCATTAATTTGGATTTGTGCCTAGTTATAAATTTGACATGTCATTTTCATTTAGTTGGCAGTTTGTAACTATGCGTTGCATATATATATATATATATATATTTAATAGGCCAAAATAAAATTTTCAGATACCAAATGAGAAGTGTGTTTGGAGTGACAAAAAGTGAGATAAAATGAGATAAGTTGTGAGTTCATAATTCATATAATGAGATAAAAATTGAATAATTTTTAAAATTTTTTAATATTGTTTTATCATTTTTCAGAATTTTTTGGTACTCCAAATAAAATCAAGGTGTTGCACAAGAGACCTGATACTTTGTTTATTTTAGAGTACGAAACATTAGTTGATAGTTCGACCTATCAGCTATTAATTTTTTGATTTTTTTTGAAATGATCAAACTTATCGTCTTATATTTTATATTTCTTTTAGACGTTGGAGAGTAAAAATGTCGCATTAACAAAAAGTTAAAAAAATTAGTTTTAGCTAGTTATTAAAAAACTAACTTTTTTTTTTCCTTCTTAAACACCCACCAAAAAAAAAAAAAAAAAGAAAAAATTCTTTTTAGTAGGTACTTCCTAACTTCGTTTTTTCTCTCCAAATTCAGCCTTAGATGAGGCGTTCCACGAAAGACCGAACCAAGTACTATACTCTAATAATTTTTTATTTTAACTAATTTTTATCAAAAGTCTAACTTCGTATATTAATTAATACAAAATTCAAAGCATCTAATTTGAAGATCATGTAAATTAATAAGATAACCCTTTATGAAGTGCAGACATAATAATTAAGTAAAAAGAAAAAAAAACTAGCAACTAGTAATTTTTTTTTTACGTTAATCTTTAAAAATTTTTAAAAATTTCTCCTAAGTTTTTATCAAATAAACCAAAAGTTAAATAAAATGAAATGGTTGTGTACTCTTTTAAGTATTGAAAATTCTTTTCCTCAATATTATTTGAATTGAGGTAAAGAATATGTGAATACATATAAATATATTATACATATTATTTTTATACGTGTCTGCTCCAGAATAAGGTTTGGGTTAATTTTGGGCTAGCTAAGTGATAATTAGCCAAGATATATAAGATTTGGAATAGATAAGTAATCTATAATTAACGAAGTACCTTAAGTGGGATAATGAAAAATAATTTTTTTTTCATAATATTCTTTTTCATTACGATAAAACAAGTATTATAAAAAAATAAAAAGAGGTACTTAAAGATAGTATTTTCCAATCGTAGCAGTCTTGTTGATCAATTTTGATTAATATAAGTACTCATATCCTGTGAAAATTAACATTTTGCAAAACTTATCCCCAAAAGGGGCAAAGCTGCCAAAACATTGTCTTCAAGCGACTGGGGTCTTTCTTAGAAATTTCGAACGTTGGATCTGTTGATTCATAGGTGAACAAATCTAAGAAAAGTGTCAGATCCAATGAGAATGCAACAAGAATTTTTGTTAGGTCGCCCTCTTTCCCTTTTCCAATCTTCATTACAAGAAAATTTGGTTATTCAAGGCTATTCTAGGATGTTATACAATTTTTAGAGGAAACAAATCTCATAAAAAGAACATGGGTTGCTGACCTACGATAATCAAACATATATTTCACCATAGGAATTAATTTTATCCACATATGCTTTAATCCCAATAAAAACCCAAATTGAAATCTTACAAAGTCGTACCATTAAATTTGAATTTTCAAGGGGTAAGATTAAAATATTATGTATAAGAAGAATTAAGTTACTATTTGATATTTTTGTTTTAGGTATATTTTTCATTTCACATTTTTTAAAATAAGAAAAATAGATAAAAACAAATGTAAAAAAAAAAAAAAGTCGTTTTAAAATTTTTGACTAAAAATAAGGAGAATTTTAAAACGCGAAACACAAAAAATGTCAAATCAAATGTATTTTTTGTTTTTAAAATTTTAAAAATTTCAAAATATATAATACAAAAAATAGAAAATAAAACACAAAAAAATAAAAATACTGATCAAATGCTAAGTTTTGAAATATATATATATATATATATATATATATATATATATATTTAGAGAGAGGACAAGTCTCTTGAAGTATTTTTAAAATTTTTACTAAAATTATATTGGCCTTCTAAGAAGCCTTTGAATTTTTAACACATTTGGACGTACCATAATTTGTACATGGCTAAGTTCTGAATAATTTAAGGGATAAGACAAGGGAAAATAAATAGAAAGACAAATATATATATATATATATATATATAGAGGAGTTAATGAAAGAGAGGTGGGGGAGGCATGGCTAAACCTAACTCCCACCTATAACTGAACTTCCATGCACATTTATAACCTTTCATTTTTTTAATCATATGATCACCTACTCTTCTTTATCACCAAAATTAAGACTCTCTCTCTCTCTCTCTCTCTATCTATCTATCGAAAAGAAAATCACATGGATGAGAACATAGGCGGATTAAGGAGTTATACCCATCGACGGAAGCTGATAAGTATAAATTTATTCTTACATATAATGCATTAGAAGTGAATGAATAGTATGTTTGACTTAAAAATAAAAGCAAAATTTATAAATTATTTGAAATATTTGGATAATTTATTTTAAAAAAAATATTTTATGGAACAAATTATAAAAATATCTCAAAAATTATACTATTCTCACAAGTTTACACTTACACACAATATATTGAAAAATAATAGGTAGTGTATCTGATATAAAAGTAAAGACAAAACTTGTAAATTATTTGAGATGTTAGAATAATTTATTTTAGAGAAAATATTTTATAGAATAAAATTATAAAAATATCTAAAAAATTATACTATACTCTACGAAAATCTTATTTCAAGTGAGGTCAATAAATTTTTTTTCCCCTTCTTGCGTCCGCCAGATAACGAGAACAAGTAGAATGTAATTGCATGATCAATGAATAGGCGCCTAGGTCGACATATTTGGAGAATAATTTTAGTATCACTTTAACAATTTTAAATGAAGTTAAGGTTATGTTTGGAAGAGTCAAAATTTACGAAAACTTACAAACAAATTATAATTTTTTTTTTAATTTTGTTCAATTAAATTTTGTCATGTTCAACATTTTTGGAGAATAATTTTAGTATCACCTAACAATTTCAAATGAGATTAAAGATATGTTTGGAAGAGTCAAAATTCACACCAACTTACAAAAAAAAATTATAAATTTTTTTTAATTTTGTTCATTTAAATTTTATCACTTTTATACTTAATTTTTTTTAATATTTTTGTCCATTTAAACACCACTTAAAATCGAATCAGATGAGTTGTATTTAATATATATATATATATATCAGGTTTAAACTCGAAATTAAAATAAACTACAAATCCAATCGAGTCAGACTACTTTTGAACCGAACTATAACAACAGGCGAGCTGCTCGATTCGTGCCAATCCCCAATTCCAAACCCAAGCAAGGGAAGGGTTGGTCGACCGTACCACCCAACGCTCAGTCAAAAACACGCAAAAAAGAAAATATCCACAGCAAAACAAGAAGTGTTCATTCATCGCCACCTTTGGGTTTCTTGCACTGATTGAATTGTTTAGAGAGAGAGAGAGAGACAGAGAGAGGTAGATGGGAACTACTACAGAGAGGTGCAATAGAGGAGGGGGCAGGTACCACGTGGTTGCGCTCATTAAAAGCTCGTTAATGCCTATAACCCAAACTCAAACCAACCACCACACTCTTCCATTCCTACACCACCGCATTCCGGGCTTGGTTGATTTTGGTTTTTAACTTTTTGGATTCCTGCATTCTTAGAGAGACCAATCAGATTTGAATAATTTGATCCCAATTTCGAAGATTGGAGCTTTTTCTGTACCTCTTCTTTAAGAAGGTCAGTCATCCAATTCTCTCCCTGACACTCGCCCGTTCTTTTGAAATGCCAATTTCGGTTCCCTCCCTTCTCCCTGGTTTCAGTTTTGATGAGCTTTTCTTGGTTTGATTTGGGTTTTACCATTTATTAGTGCACTGTTTGATTGGTTTGATCCTGGTTAAATTCACTTCACAAATTGCATTCTTTTTGTGGTAGAAGATGATTATAGGATACCCAATTCAAAAATTATACCTAGGTTTCGAGTTGTTTTTGTTTTCCAGTACTGTTAGGCAATGACTTGGGAACTGTGAGAACACAATTATTTAACTTCCACTTAACAGAATTTCCTTTTAGAGATACAAGATCATTGTAGAAGACCCAATTCAGAATTTGAATTACTTGTCATGTCTCGTTCAGTTTTATAGGACTTTTGAGTTGTGAATTGAATAGTGAGAACTCAATTCTTTACTTTGTAAATTCGCATTCTTTTCAGGAAACAAAATGATTATGGAACACGCCAGTGCAGCATTAGATTAAATTTTCATGCATCTTTTTCATGAAATGTTGAGCGGTAAATTAGGCCCATTTGTTTTGACGTAAAATATTTTTCAAAAAACTCTTTTGCTTATGGCTGAGGAAAATATTTTACATTGAAACAAATGGAGCTTTAGTTGCATAACATAATTCTCACTGGTAATGTTCAATCCCAGTCCCTTTTGATTTTACTTGGTTTCAGGTGGTATAACATGTCAGAAGCCCAACGGAGGACTCCAATGATGGGTATAGCCCGTGGTAGCAATGGGTACATAAATGGAGCAATTTCATTAAGGCCCCCTTCTGCAGTATCTGAAGTTGATGAGTTTTGTCATGCCCTTGGGGGAAAGAAGCCAATTCATAGTATCTTAATAGCAAACAATGGAATGGCGGCCGTCAAGTTTATACGCAGCGTAAGGACATGGGCTTATGAAACATTTGGCACAGAGAAGGCAATATTGTTGGTGGCTATGGCTACCCCAGAGGACATGAGAATCAACGCGGAGCACATTAGAATCGCTGATCAGTTTGTAGAAGTTCCTGGTGGAACTAACAATAATAACTATGCAAATGTGCAGCTTATTGTGGAGGTGTGTATGTCCATTGCCATTGCATGTTTGCACTAGTAAGATTTTACTTAGATGATGATTTTAATTCTCGGGCATACAGATGGCGGAGAGCACACATGTCGATGCAGTTTGGCCAGGTTGGGGTCATGCCTCTGAAAACCCTGAATTGCCAGATGCTTTGGATGCAAAGGGAATCATCTTTCTTGGACCACCATCTATATCTATGGCAGCCCTGGGAGATAAAATTGGTTCATCACTTATTGCTCAAGCAGCTCAAGTTCCCACCCTTCCTTGGAGTGGTTCTCATGTAAATTTTTTCAGCTCACAAAATATACCTTTTTTTATTTTTTATTTTTTATTTTTTTTAATTTTCGGAGTTCATCTCATATTCTATATTTTAAACTAAAATCGTTTTAGGTAAAAATTCCACCAGAAAGCTGCTTGGTTACTATTCCAGATGATACATATCACCAAGCATGTGTGTACACTACAGAAGAAGCAATTTCTAGCTGTCACGTAGTGGGTTACCCTGCAATGATAAAGGCATCCTGGGGTGGTGGGGGTAAAGGCATCAGAAAGGTTTGTTTACATGCATTACTACTACTATGCTCTGAATGTCAGAAAGATTTCCTTGATAAATTAGATTTCTAGATAATGTTGTAATTGATTTTCAACTTTCAACGTTGATGTCCGATGCTGATTATTTATTAAAATGAGATCGGAGAAGTTACTTTTCATGTTAAGAATCTTCGATTGTCACTCTTGCTGTCTTATCCTCGTGGTTCTTACCGAAATAAGACAACTACACTACCGTTTGAATGTTCTAGGTTCATAATGATGATGAAGTGAGGGCATTATTCAAGCAAGTCCAGGGTGAAGTTCCTGGCTCGCCCATATTTATTATGAAGGTAGCTTCTCAGGTAGGTGAAACTACGGCATTATGCCTTGAACTGATGCATTCTTTAATTATCCACTTCTCTCTAGGTCTTGCAAGAGTTTGGACTATATTCTCATTTTATCTTTGGTTTCTTGATAGAGCCGACATCTAGAAGTCCAGCTGCTTTGCGATCAATATGGCAATGTTGCAGCTTTACATAGTCGTGATTGCAGTGTCCAAAGACGACACCAAAAGGTAATTTCTGCCTTTGATGCTGATTTTAAATTTGTGAAACTACTGCTTATTGAAATAAATGCCTTTCTTATTTACACCTCACAAGAAGACTAGAGAAATTGGTTCTCTTTTTAGTTAGCCTTTTTTTTTGGGGGGGGGGTGTTTCTTGTTATTGAACAATAAACAATTCCCTCTTGTTTTATCACAATAAACAGCTCCGTCACATATGTTAACAGATTATTGAGGAAGGTCCAATTACAGTAGCTCCTCTAGAAACAGTGAAAAAGTTGGAGCAGGCAGCTAGAAGATTAGCCAAATGTGTGAATTATGTTGGAGCTGCTACTGTTGAGTATCTGTACAGTATGGATACTGGGGAATACTATTTCTTAGAGCTCAATCCTCGGTTGCAGGTTCGTTACCCCGGTTTCATTGTCAAAGCTGGTTTATCTCATATTCATTTTTCTGTTCTTGCTATGTGTCATCATATTATCATTTTAACTTTTTCCATTTTGGGCATTTGTTGCCACTGCGAACGGTGGAATCACTCACCTGGCTGGCTGCCACTGCGAATGGTGGAATCACTCACCTGGCTGGCTGCCACTTTGTTGTTACCTTGATAAAATTCGAGCACCTTAATCTTGATTACGGCTATGTTTGTCAACACACTCACCAGTCAAGGATATTGAAGTTTCATGAGCTTCATGTAGTTTGTGACAATTAATTATCTTTTCAAGGGTTGAAACACCTACAGTCTTAACACAACTCCTTTCTAGAATTAGCTGGACACATCAATTAGGCTTGGTTTCCCACACAATACACATGCATGAATTTCATATGGATCTTTTTATTTAGAATTAGATACGTACAAACAGCCTTGAATGTTTTGTGTTGATCCAATTTTGATTCCATTCTGATCCAAATGAGTTAAAAATGCATCAACAGTCCTTTATCATGTATGTAATCTTTATAAATTTCTTACTGCTAGTTCAACTTTAGGTGGAACACCCTGTCACTGAATGGATAGCTGAAATAAATCTGCCAGCAGCACAGGTTGCAGTGGGGATGGGAATTCCTCTCTGGCAAATTCCTGGTATGATCTTAAGATATTTGTGTTTATTATTTTGAATCCTCTATAATTTTATGTCATTCATGCTGATTTTTCTCTGCCAATTTGACTAGAAATAAGGCGTTTTTATGGAATGGAACATGGTGGAGGGTATAATGCTTGGAGGAGAACATCTGTTGCTGCTGCCCCATTTGACTTTGACAATGCGGAATCAACGAGGCCAAAAGGTCACTGTGTAGCTGTGCGTGTAACAAGTGAGGATCCAGATGATGGTTTTAAGCCTACTAGTGGGAAAGTACAGGTTAGATTATCCAGTATAGTTAGCAGTCCCACTTTTGTATTAATTCATTTCTTTTATTTGTTTATATTTTGGGGCTTTTCGTGATAAACAGCCAGTAAATCATTTGACTTTGTGCAGGAGCTGAGTTTTAAAAGCAAGCCAAATGTGTGGGCATATTTTTCTGTAAAGGTATATATATTTCTGTTTAATGTTATGGGTTGACAAACGTTGAATTCCAAAGCCTGATAATGACTGACTAGATAGCAATAATTTGCAGTCTGGAGGAGGCATTCACGAATTCTCAGATTCTCAATTTGGTAAGTGGACTAGAAACCTAGCAAACCAGTTAAATCAGTTGATATTGGGTAAACTTAGTTAGAACCATGCTTGTTTGTGTGAGAATATTGAACTCTTCCATTGGAAATGTGAATTTAACATTTCTGGTTACAAGGGTTTACACCCTTGTGTCAGAACAAAGGCAAGGCCCAAAATAGCCCAGACAAATACCACTCAATAACTATTCATAAATTAACACCCTCCCTCAAAAAGTAGACTGATCTTTGTCATGGACAATAACTAGAAATGAAACAGGTAGACTGGCTGCAAGAGTTCTTCTGCTTGACAATCAAATATATACTGAAATCTGCTCTGGTTTATGTGGGGATTGACATTGGAAGGACACTAATGTATATGCTTCTCAGCTTTGAAGTAGCTTTAGGACATTTTTAGTGACACTTTTGAGCTTATCAAGTACATATGCAGTCTTCAATATCTTTGAGTGCAGTTGCATGAGGGAAACACAGCCTACACATGCTCTATCAGAAGCATGAACCCTGTGGAAAGCTTCGCTAAGTTTTTCCTGGGGACCTTTTAATTTTCACCTTAATTCACCCTTACCTTGTCAAATAACTTTATATCCGCACATTTCTCATGCTTTGCCACCCAGAATTTTAGTTTGGATTATTTTTTTTTCTGACTCCTTAATTTTTAGATTTATGAGTGCATTATTTCGATTGTGTCACTTGTGTGCATTTCTACAAAAATGCTTGTTTGGCATAGTAAGGGAAGGTTCATGGCATCATCAGATATTTATGCCTTAATAAAACACTTCCAAGGATTTGTTAAGGTTATTTCTGCAAGTAAACAACTTCAAAGGGTAAATTTAACTTTGTCTGACCTTGAATAAATTTGCAGAGATCTTTGGAACTGTTTTTAGCGTTCACCAATGTCTACCATATATTTTTTTATTTTTATTGAATGATTCACAATTCTGTGATCACAAATTAAACTTTGTGCATATATTAGTACATATGTATCTCAACGAATTTATATTTTTGGACAGCTTCTTCTTTTAAAAACATTCTAAGCACAATTCTGTTGTAGATATATAGATGATTCTATAAATTTTAGTCTCTGCTGCTGAAAAATAAAATATCTTACCTCAGGTCATGTTTTTGCCTTTGGAGAGTCCAGACCCCTAGCAATTGCAAACATGGTTCTTGGGCTGAAGGAAATTCAAATTCGGGGAGAAATTCGTACAAATGTTGATTATACCATTGATCTATTACATGTAAACTTTCCAAACTTCGATGATTCAGGCTCTTAACAGATCTTTGTATTAATCCTATTTCTCTGCGTGTATATAATCTAACAATGTTGAAATTTTTGCAGGCTTCAGATTACAAGGAGAATAAAATACATACAGGATGGTTGGACAGTAGAATAGCAATGCGGGTTAGAGCAGAAAGGCCACCTTGGTATCTCTCTGTGGTTGGAGGGGCTCTTTACGTAAGTTTGCCTATCATGCAGCTGCTTTCAGTTTCTGAGGGTTTCATTGCTACCTTAATACCACTGATTTTCTTCTCTCTTATTTGTCAATCTCAGAAAGCATCTGCTAGCAGTGCAGCAATGGTTTCAGAGTATGTCGGTTATCTTGAGAAGGGACAAATCCCTCCTAAGGTGTTGTGCCTCAGATGCCTGCTTTAGGAGTTAGGACCTGATTTTTAGATTTTTCTTTCTTTCTTTCGTGAAATGGGATTTATTAATTAACAAGTTCCCTCCTTTCCCATTTGCAGCATATATCACTTGTCAATTCCCGTGTTTCTTTAAATATTGAAGGAAGCAAATATACAGTAAGTCCTCTAATGAGATTTTATGCTATTTGATCATACGGGGTCCATGTTTAAGTGCCTGGTTTGTGTTTGTGTGTATTCTTTTTGGTTCATGGGGTTGTTTGATTTCTCACTAATATAATGAAGATTATTTCTTAGATTGATATGGTGAGGGGAGGACCAGGAAGCTACAGATTAAGGATGAACGGTTCAGAGATTGAGGCCGAGATACACACTTTACGTGATGGAGGTTTATTGGTGCAGGCAAGCATATATTGTCCCTGTGATTTTCTTTTGTACTTATTTTTTATGTGACTGTTCTAAGATTTGCATATTCACAGCTTAATTTTGTACTATGGTTATCATCTTATGGCTGATATATCATGAAGTAAATGTGGTCTTTTTTCTACATTACAAATTCCATTATAAGTATATAACAGAATTTAATTGATCACCCCAGTTGGATGGAAACAGTCATGTTATATATGCAGAGGAAGAAGCTGCTGGAACTCGCCTTCTGATCGATGGAAGGACTTGCTTGCTCCAGGTGACCACACATATTTTCTTTCCTATCACTTCCTTCTATTTGTGTTGGCTGAGATGTTTTAGTAACATATCTTCATCATGGCCAGAATGATCACGATCCATCCAAGTTAGTGGCAGAGACTCCATGCAAGCTACTACGATATCTGGTCTCAGATGGTAGTCATGTTGATGCTGACACACCTTATGCGGAGGTTGAGGTTATGAAGATGTGTATGCCACTTCTTTCACCCGCTTCTGGCATTATCCAATTTAAAATGTCCGAAGGTCAAGCAATGCAGGTAAACTATACCCTACAAAGGACGTTTGAGCTTTTGTTCTCGGCAGCAATTAAGAACCACTTCTCCTGTAGGCTGGTGAGCTTATAGCAAGGCTTGATCTAGATGATCCATCAGCTGTAAGAAAAGCAGAACCTTTCCATGGGAGCTTTCCAATTCTAGGGCCTCCAACCGCAATATCTGGAAAAGTTCATCAGAGGTGTGCAGCTAGTTCAAATGCAGCACGAATGATCCTTGCAGGATATGAGCATAACATTGATGAAGTACGTACTGCTTGCCTTCTAGCAAGCTCAAAAAACACTGTTCTTGAAATAGTGGAGTAGTGATTCACTATCAATATTCAATTAGAGTAGACATAGGGAAATTATCTTCGATCACATTTGGTCAAATTGACAACTTTCAAAACTCAGTCAGTCAATCTTGCTTATCACTAACTGTAAAGTATCTCAGGTCGTGCAAAACTTGCTAAGTTGTCTCGACAATCCTGAACTCCCTTTCCTTCAATGGCAAGAGTGTTTGTCTGTTCTTGCAACCCGGCTTCCTAAAGACCTCAGATATGAGGTAACTGAAATGATGTTTAACTTTATTCTTTAACACACGAATTGCAGCTTTATAATTTACACTCATTTTTTTTCCAATTTGGCTGTGTCCAGCTGGAATCAAAATATAAAGAATATGATGGTCTTTCAAGCTCACAAAATGTTGACTTCCCTGCCAAAATATTACGGGGTGTTCTTGAGGTTGGTTTGTTCTTTCAAATCCTTATTGAAGACTGTTTGTTTGAATGGTATTTCATTTTTGTGGTATTTTCCTTTTTCCCACAGGCCCATCTAAGCTCTTGCACTGATAAAGAAAAAGGAGCCCAGGAAAGGCTTGTTGAACCTCTGATGAGTCTTGTTAAGTCTTATGAGGGTGGAAGAGAGAGTCATGCTCGTGTTATTGTTCAGGCCCTTTTTGAAGAGTATTTATCTGTTGAAGAATTATTTAGTGACAACATCCAGGTGAGTCTATCCTGGATAACATTTTATTTCATTGATACCAAGACTTTTATGTACAACTTTGATAGTTTTTTTTTTTGGGTAGGAAGTGTACAACTTTGTTTATGCATGAACAAAAACATAAAGTGTCTTTTACCTAGATGTACATTTCAGTTCTGCTTTCCTCTTCTCTATTAGTCTTTAAATTACAAGTTTGATTGACATTGGACCTATCTGACCAGGAAAGACCTTTTTTCACACAACCAGATGACCATTTTACTGACCTCTATTATCTACAATAGAAAAAGGCTTCTCATGTGTTCTCACATGAATGATACTTAGTCCTTTTCTCTTTGTAACTTTTCAAATCCTTAAATTTAAGAATTTTCTTGGCTGAACTTGTGGCTACATTGTATCTTAATTGATGGACAATATTTTCTGTTATTTGTTTCCAGGCTGATGTAATCGAACGGCTTCGACTTCAATATAAGAAAGATCTCTTGAAGGTTGTGGATATTGTGCTATCTCATCAGGTATAGCGCAAGACAAGTGTGTGTGTGCGCGCGCGCACGCTCATCTTACTTGCTTTTTTTGTGATTTCATTTATTTTTGCTAAGATAGAAAATATTTTTTAATGGCATCTTGCTGGTTCCCAGGGCATCAAGAGTAAAAATAAGCTGATATTACGACTCATGGAACAATTGGTGTACCCTAATCCTGCTGCATACAGGGATAAATTAATCCGATTCTCTGCTCTCAACCACACAAATTATTCGGAGGTTGAAATTCATACTGTGTTGTATTACTCCATCATGAATTTTCTTCTTCTTATTATCGTTATTATTCATTTCCTAACATAATCTTGTATTACTTTTCCATTTTCTGTATTAAGTGTTACTATTTGTTATTTAGAATTGTGTTCTAAATTCCAGCTTATTTTTCCAGTTGGCACTGAAGGCGAGCCAACTGCTGGAACAGACCAAACTGAGTGAACTCCGATCCAACATTGCCAGAAGTCTTTCTGAATTAGAAATGTTTACTGAAGATGGTGAAAATATGGACACTCCTAAGAGGAAAAGTGCCATTGATAAACGTATGGAGGATCTGGTAAATGCTCCTTTGGCAGTTGAAGATGCCCTAGTGGGTCTATTTGATCACAGTGATCACACGCTTCAGAGGCGAGTAGTCGAGACTTATGTTCGAAGACTGTACCAGGTACTATCATTGTAACTCTTGTAGTCATCTGGTTATCTTGCTGTAAGACAGTCCATGCCTAATTCTTTACATCCACCATTAGCCCTACCTTATAAAGGGCAGTGTCAGGATGCAATGGCACAGATCTGGTCTTATTGCTTCATGGGAGTTCTTGGAAGAGCATATTGAAAGGAAAAATGGATCTGAAGATCAAATGTCAGATAAATTAGTTAAGAAACACACCGAGAGAAAATGGGGAGCCATGGCTATCATCAAATCTCTTCAGTTTTTGCCAACTGTGATAAGTGCTACATTGAGAGAAACATCTCATGATATGCATGGCACCAGCCCAGATGGGTCCATTGAGCCAGTTAGCTATGGTAATATGATGCATGTTGCATTGGTGGGCATCAACAACCAGATGAGTTTGCTTCAGGACAGGTGTGGAATGTTCTTTTTGCTTTTTTAACTCGTGTAGCTGGATTATCATAGGAACATAACCCCTTGCTAATATAATTCATCCTTCAAATAGCAGTAACATAATCTCTCTTGGCCAAGCCTGCTTTTGATCAATTCACGGGTACGATAAAAATAGCTTACTCCAGAACCATCACTTGATGAAACCACTACACTCCAGTACCTCCCCAGATTGGTTTTTTTTTCCAGGAGCCACAATATGCGATCCTACAAGTTTTGCACTTTGTATAGAAGTGCATAGTTTAAAGTTGAGCTATATGAAAATTTGGTGCAGCAGTGGGACTGTGGGAGTGCGAAAGCGTCATTTGTGAAAATAAATTAAGAGTGGGAATGTCTTGAGAGCACATATATGTGTATATATATCCAATTAATTAGTTAAATTTTAATTTTATAATACATTATCTTGTAATCAATTTTCAAATAATGAAAATTAAACATATTTATATACTGTGGAATTATAATAAATAATCTACTGAAGAGCACGTAATGGCTTGCCAGTTTGTTGCTTGCTTGTGTAATACTTGGCCGGTGCTCAGGTTGAACCTGTGAGACTCCAAATGGTTTAAAATTTTACTTGACCTTCGTCCCACACCTCGATTTGCTCTTTATGCACGAATTGGGTGACTTAGATCATGAGCCACATGAATGATTCATTTTATTTTATAGTTTTGCTTTCCTCTTGAGGATACACCCTAGTTTTGTGCCACAGATGATTCTGATGTCCAATTTGTGAATAGAATCTCAAGTTACAGCCTTGCACCTTCTTTATTATCCTTTGTGCAGTGGTGATGAGGATCAGGCTCAAGAGAGAATCAAAAAGTTAGCCAAAATACTCAAAGAGAAGGAACTAGGCTCCAGCCTTCGAAGTGCAGGTGTTGGGGTTATTAGCTGCATTATACAGAGGGATGAGGGGCGGACCCCTATGAGGCACTCTTTTCATTGGTCAGCAGAGAAGCTCCATTATGAGGAGGAGCCCCTATTACGTCACCTAGAACCTCCTCTCTCTATATATCTCGAATTGGTATATTTTTTATTTAATGCTTCACTTCTAAAAAATAATGACAAAAACTAATTTTGTTACACACCTTGGGTTGACATTAAGTCAACTAACCTTTGTTCTCTAATCTAGGACAAGCTCAAAGGATATGAGAATATACAATATACGCCATCCCGGGACCGTCAATGGCACCTATACACTGTTGTCGATAAGCCATTACCAATCCAGAGGATGTTTCTCAGAACACTTGTAAGGCAACCAACCTCAAATGAAGGGTTCATGGGGCTGGACATGGAAACAAATAGATCACACTTAACTATGTCTTTTACTTCAAGGAGCATTTTGAGGTCCTTAACGACTGCAATGGAAGAGTTGGAACTTCATGCTCACAATGCTACTATTAGATCTGACCATGCCCATATGTATTTATATATCTTACGCGAGCAACAAATAGATGATCTTGTGCCTTACCCAAGGTAATGAATTCTATATTGTTCCATAATTTCTCTTTCAAAATAGACTTAGGGTGATTATGTTAACGGCATCTTACAATATATTGTATCCAGGAGAGTTGAAATAAATGCTGGGAAAGAAGAAGCTGCTGTTGAGACAACCTTAGAAGAGCTGGCACGTGACGTCCATGCATCAGTTGGTGTGAAAATGTATCGCTTAGGTGTTTGTGAGTGGGAAGTGAAGCTCTGGATAGCATCTGCTGGACAAGCCAATGGTGCTTGGAGGGTTGTGGTTGAGAATGTGACTGGTCACACCTGCATTGTGCATGTAAGTGCTTATATTAATTCTTCTCTTCAAGGGATTCCACCAACCATGCTTTGCGTTTGGGTGGCACCCTGAACATCAGTGTTTAAGAGTAGAGTCTTGACTGACACCTGCCATATGACATCGGCCCATACCTTTGAGTGCTAGAATCTAATGAAGGGTTATTAAGTTTCTAGTCTTCAATTTGATAGGTTTGAAGCAGTAAATCTATATTGCTGGCATTCTCATTTTGAGTGACCAAGCTACCACCATTCCCAATTTATGTGCTCTAGTAAAACCTTTATATTGCCTACCATAAGATGCTTCCGTATGAAGTGCGGATCTTCTTTTGTTTAATAATTAAAATGATAAAAGCTTATAGTATAGGTCAAATCTAACACTGCCTGGCATAAAATTTCAGATATATCGAGAACTGGATGATACCAGCAAACAAAAAGTTGTCTACCATTCAACCACTGGATGGGGCCCTCTGCATGGTGTTCCTGCAAATGCACAGTATCTGCCTTTGGGAGCTCTTGATCGGAGACGTCTTTTGTCCAGAAAAAGCAACACCACTTACTGCTATGATTTCCCACTGGTGAATACCTTCGAACCCTTACTGTTGACAAAGTATATATGTAAAACTCAGTATGTGCGTTCTTGAAGAGGAATACTGTTTGCAGGCATTTGGAACAGCATTGGAAAAGTTCTGGGCATCTCAGTTCCCTGGTTGCAGCAAAGTCAAGGGTAAAGTTCTCAAAGTCACAGAGCTCATATTTGCTGACCAAAAGGGTGACTGGGGTACTCCTCTCGTGCCTGTGGAGCGCCCACCTGGGCTGAATGATGTAGGCATGGTAGCATGGACTTTGGAAATGTCTACACCTGAATTTCCTGCTGGAAGGACAATTTTGATAGTAGCAAATGATGTGACATTCAAAGCCGGATCGTTTGGTCCAAGAGAGGACGCATTTTTTCTTGCAGTGACTGATCTGGCTTGCGCCAAGAAATTGCCTCTAATTTACTTGGCAGCAAACTCAGGTGCTCGTATTGGGGTAGCTGAAGAAGTAAAAGGTTGTTTTAAAGTTGGTTGGTCTGATGAATCAAATCCCGAGGGTGGTTTTCAGTATTTTTATTTGACCCCCGAGGATTATGCACGCATCGGGTCATCCGTGATTGCTCATGAATTAAAGCTGTCAAACGGAGAGACCCGATGGGTAATAGATAGCATTGTGGGGAAGGAGGACGGCTTGGGGGTTGAGAACTTATCCGGGAGTGGAGCCATTGCCGGTGCCTATTCAAGGGCATACAAAGAAACCTTCACCTTAACGTATGTGACCGGCAGAACCGTTGGGATAGGTGCTTATCTTGCTCGTCTGGGGATGCGGTGCATACAGAGACTTGATCAGCCTATTATTCTTACAGGTTTCTCTGCACTAAACAAACTACTGGGCAGAGAGGTGTATAGCTCCCACATGCAACTCGGGGGGCCTAAAATCATGGCAACCAATGGGGTTGTTCATCTGACGGTCTCGGATGATCTTGAAGGAGTATCAGCTATTCTGAAGTGGCTAAGCTATGTTCCCCCCTACCTGGGTGGTCCACTTCCCATTTTGGCTCCCTCAGATCCTCTGGAGAGGCCTGTCGAATACTTAGCAGAGAACGCATGTGATCCCCGTGGAGCCATCTGCGGTGCTGTGGATGGTAAGGGGAAGTGGCTAGGGGGTATTTTCGATAAGGATAGCTTTGTCGAGACGCTGGAAGGCTGGGCAAGGACAGTGGTGACAGGAAGGGCAAAGCTCGGAGGCATCCCAGTGGGTATAGTTGCTGTGGAGACTCAAACTGTGATGCAAGTTATCCCCGCAGACCCCGGGCAGCTTGATTCCCACGAGAGAGTTGTTCCTCAAGCCGGGCAAGTTTGGTTCCCCGATTCTGCTACTAAGACGGCCCAAGCATTGATGGACTTCAATAGGGAGGAGATCCCCCTTTTCATTCTTGCGAACTGGAGAGGTTTTTCGGGCGGGCAGAGGGACCTCTTTGAGGGGATCCTTCAGGCTGGATCGACCATCGTCGAGAACCTCAGAACTTACAAACAGCCGGTTTTCGTGTATATCCCTATGATGGGTGAGCTCCGTGGCGGTGCGTGGGTGGTTGTGGATAGTAGGATCAATTCAGACCACATTGAAATGTACGCAGAACAGACCGCCAAGGGAAATGTACTCGAGCCGGAAGGGATAATAGAGATCAAATTCAGAACTAAGGAGCTTCTGGAGTGCATGGGGAGGCTGGATCAACATCTGATCAATCTAAAGGCGAAACATCAAGAAGCCAAGAGTGCAGGGGGGGACCGTGGAGCTGTGGAGTCTCTGCAGCAGCAGATCAAAGCACGGGAGAGGCAGCTGCTGCCGATATACACTCAAATAGCTACGAAATTCGCAGAACTGCACGATACTTCCCTGAGGATGGCGGCGAAAGGGGTGGTCAGGGAAGTCGTGGACTGGGCTAACTGTCGGTCTTTCTTCTACAAGAGATTGCGACGGAGGGTGACTGAGGCCTCGTTGGTCAAGACAGTGAGGGATGCTGCCGGCGACCAGTTGTGCCACAAATCTGCAATGGACATGATCAAGGAGTGGTTTTTGGATTCTAAGGTTGCACAAGGAATGGAAGATGCTTGGGGAGACGACGAAGCTTTCTTCGCATGGAAGGATGAGCCGGTGAACTATGAGGACAAGCTACAGGAGTTGCGTATCCAGAAAGTATTGTTTCAGTTATCAAATATTGGCGATTCTCCGTTAGATCTTCAAGCTCTGCCTCGAGGTCTTGCTGCCCTCCTAAGCAAGGTAAAAAAAAAAAAAAAATGAAAGGACATTTAGTTCTTGCTTTAGAACATGTTTTTCTACTATATGTGGGATTGAGGTAATGTTAATTTTTGGGTTTTCAATGTAGGTGGAACCATCAAGTCGAGCAAAGTTGGTTGATGAACTTAGGAATGTGATCAATTGATCAGATCCATGCTTTTGCTGCTTGGGTTAAAAGTACGCATTTTGACGGCCAGATATAGACGTTCCTCGCCCCAGAAGTCAGAAATCCATTGGGTACATGCCCTGAATTATTTTCTTTTTTTTTTTTTTCCTTTTTTTGAGAAATAGTTTATGATTTTATTACGGTAAGATGAAAATTTCACCGGTAGACGGAGGAGCTTTCTGATGAGTTTCATTGTCTTGTCTAAATGTAATTATTGATCGTTCATATGTTAGTTGATCTACGATGGTAGTCAATTATTTAAGAGGAAGTCCAATACCTCTGCTTGGCAGGCTCGTAATGGATATCACCAGTGGTTAATTTCTTTCTCCTTTTTTTTTAATTTGTTCCACATCTCATTTTTCTTATCAAATCTTGTTTGGTATTATGAATTTATTAAGGGGGGGGAAAAACTAATGGAATTTTTAAAAAAATTAAAAATATATAATTTATTTGAAATTTTATTTTTCTCTCTCTTTTTTCTTGCTTTTTCTTTTCCATCATGATTCAAGCATACCTCAACTCGTGTACATAGCAAATTAGATGAGTGGGTTGGGAAGCAAAACAAGTGGAAAAGGGTGGTTCAACCCCATGACATTGATATAGAATCGTTGACATTGATATAGAATCGTTGGATTAAAATTTAACGATTTAAATATATTTACACTTTTAATTCAAAAAAAATATATAAATATATCTGTACCGTAGAATTTTAAGTCCAACAGTATTAATAGCAAGTCATGGGCAATATAGTTTTACCGGCCCCAAATCAAAACAAGCGAACTAATAAATAGAAGATTGTGATGCTCATCCTTTGAGCAATCTTTCCTGGTAGGACCAAGTTTTCTTAATAGCAGATAGATAATTATTATTACTTTGTATAACAATATTTTCAATTTTAACACATTTCCTGTACCGGGCAATTGAACTAGTTGGAAGATTGTGAGGCTATTACTTGCATGAGTCCACAAATTGGATAAAATACACACATTATAAAGATTAAATAAAGCATATATATTAACATAAAAATAGTACATTACAATTATCATTTATAAATATATTTAGAATTAAATAAATTTAAAAGAAAATTGAAATTCTAATATTCTATCTACATAAAGATTAAAAAAAAAAAAAACTATTTATCATAATGTATATTGTTACTTCTCTAGGAAATATTAAAAATTAGATAATTCAAATATTCAATTAAGTACACGTCAGCCACATCTCATACCCTTATGTTTCTCATATCCGAGAATCCATGTAACACTTTGTTAAAAAGTAAGTAAATGACCTATAAGCGCTCCCCAGGAACCCTTCTACTACAGCACCCATCAATCCAGAACCCAAACAAGATAACAAATTACAGAATATTTCACCCACAAATCCTTTACATAATTTTGCTAAAAGTTACACCTCTTGAAGTCTCGCAGAATGAGTTTCATCCTGTTTGCAAACTTTGAGGCTCCATTTGGGTACCTTTAACTTATTGACTTATTTGTTTATTTGTAAATGACCAAATTTACCCTTTCATATTTTAATTTTTTTTTAACTTTCAAGGACTAAAATATCAAATTAACAAAAATTAAAAAACCAACTATTAAAAAATTAACTTTTTTTCTTTCCCAAACACCAAAAAAGGTAACTTTTTTTTTTTAACTAGCTACTAGTTAACTAAAAAAAAAAAACTATTTTAGAAAGAAAAGTAACTGAAAATAGTTGAATCAGAGCTTCTCCAAGCAAAAAAACCAGAAAATCTCCAGCTTAAAAGTTGGGACTCTCTTGAAAAACAATAAGTCTTAATTGCTAAAATGAAGCCAATAAAGTAGACAATTTGTAAATTACAAGATATGCAAAGCCCGCTCACTGTTAAACTATTTACCAATACAGAATTTGCCAAATATATTTGACAAGACTTCCTCAGAGATGTCTTCACCACTTATCTGCCCAAGAGACAGTGCAGCTTCCCTTAAATCAATCGTCCAAAAGTCAAGAGGTAATTCCTCCTCTATTGATGATTTCAATCTCACCAGAGCTTCCTTGGTCCGAACAAGTTGCTCACACTGTCTCTGATTGGTTTATTCACGCACAACAAATAAGGATCAAAACCTCAAATCATTATAAAAAAAAAACAAAAAACAAAAAACAAAAAAAATCAATCATTAAACATCATAACAAGACATATGGATTGTGACAAAGGCCCCGTAGTGGAACATTGTTACTAATGCAAATGACATCTCCAGCTCTAAAATTGAAATACCAAATCGTCCAAAACAATTTTATATAACCCCATATTGACCTAATCAGTTAAACCAATAAACTCGTAACTTGTTCTAAAACACAATCCGATTCATAACTCAAATCAATTGTGACAAAAAACCAGTTTGAACCGCTAAAAACAGCGGTTGAACTGGTAACCCATGCAAACTATTGATAGTTCATTTAAGCCAATCAGTTCAACAATTCTCATAAATTGAAGCCATTATGTAAGATTCAATTTGTTATAAATTAAAATACTATACTTACAAAGTAAAGTCATTATAAATTCTTAATACACTTGTAAAACTACTATTTAATTATTGGGGTTTTGGAAGCCGGTCACTATTTATGGACTTACAAGAATTTTTGTCATACCCAAAAAACTTATTTGTGAATAAGTCACACTTGTAACAAAAAGACAAAAAATGACATCACACGTTTTTCACTACATTTCAAAACTGCCAGTTTATCCGAAAATAGTGCACATCTCACTCATAACTTCCGCGACTTTCCATCTTCTTTACAAAGCAAGCAAAACTGATTTTTGGAATAAAATCAAAACTGTTTGGGAAAAACCTAAATCGATCATCATTCCTAAGTATCTTTATTTTTTCTGATTTTAAAACAAGACTGGCACTGTTTTGAAAATAACTCAAAATACTGATCGATCCCATAAATTTCTCTTGCCCCGAAAACTCGTCATCTGCTTATAATTCATGGTACTGTCTTGAAAACAATACCGGTATTGTTTTCATACTGCCATAAAAAAGATCAATCGATACATAAACACAAACCAACCATACGAGCCAACATCATCATATTTTTTAAAACAATACCGGTACTGTTTTGAAGATAACTCAAAACGCCGATCGACCCCATTGATTTCTCTTACCCTTAAAACTCATCATCTGCTTATAATTTACGGTGCTGTTTTGAAAACAGTACCGGTGCTGTTTTGTACTGGTACTGTTTTCATACTGCCATAAAAAACATCAATCAATACATAACACAAATCAACCATACGAGCCAACATTATCATATTTTTTGAAACAGTACCGGTACTGTTTTGAAGATAGCTCAAAACGCCAATCGTCTCCATAGATTTCTCTTGCCCTTAAAACTTGTCATCTGTTTATAATTCATGATGCTGTTTTGAAAACAGTACTGGTACTGTTTTGTACCGGTACTATTTTCATACTGTCATAAAAAACATCAATCGATACATAACACAAACCAACCATACGAGCTAACATTACCGTACTGTTTTCATACTACCATAAAAAAATATCAATCGATACATAACACAAACCAACCATACGAGCTAACATTATCATATTTTTTGAAACAGTACCGGTACTGTTTTGAAGATAGCTAAAAATGCCGATGGGCCCCATGGATTTCTCTTGCCCTTAAAACTCGTCATCTGCTTATAATTCATGGTACTGTTTTCATACTGTCATAAAAAATATCAATCGATACATAACACAAACCATCCATATGAGCGAACATCATCATATTTTTTGAAACAGTACCGGTACTGTTTTGAAGATAGCTCAAAACGCCGATCGGCCCGATGGATTTCTCTTGCCCTTAAAACTCGTCATCTACTTATAATTCATGGTGTTGTTTTGAAAACAATACCGGTACTATTTTGTACCGGTACTGTTTTCATACTGCCATAAAAAAATCAATCGATATATAACACAACCAACCATACGAGCCAATATTATCATATTTTTTGAAACAGTACTGGTACTGTTTTGAAAATAACTCAAAACGCCGATCGGCAAAATCAATCCAAGAAGAAGATAGACCAAATAAGCTCTATCTTCTTCATATCTTCACGACTAAAACTGTAAACAATGAAACTGAAAACAAAGAAGGAAAAAAAACAAAAGAAGCGTGATTCTCGGTGAACCATATATTCACGTAATTCCCGGAAATAACTGGTGTAACTTAATTATAGAAATAAAGGGTATTATTGGTATATTAAAAACTATATTTAAAACAAACTCGTGGAATCCACTCAAAAGTGCAACCTAATCACAAAACTTTCTATACAAATATGACTTAAAAGCAATCCTTTTTTTTTTTTTTTTGGAGTAACTAATAAGCTTAAAAGATTACAAAGTATGACTTAAACACAATTTTCTATAAATTATTTATGTATCACTTATCTTTTTAGTTAAAATAAATTTCAATTGATAATAACTTTATTTTTAGAATTGGCATAAGACACATGTTTAATAAATTTTTTATTTTAGGTAATTTTTAATTATTTTAATATCTAAATTTATTTATGTATTATATTTAATCTATTTACGACATCATAGTTCAATTCTTGTTAACCTGATGGGTGAACTATTGTCCCTTAACCCATTCATTTTTCCATATCTGCTCAATCGTCTGTGTTTTAAAACATTGATCCAGAAAATTCATCCTCAGATTACATGCCATGGTGGAATTCGGGTGACTAGGTTGAGGCAGGGACCCAACCCACCCCCAACAGGATTAGCCAGTTGAAGATACGGAAATAGACAATAGGAAAAGACAGAATATGTTGGAAGGTTTAAATGAAGTAAATTCCTTTGTGATGCTACCAAAATTTACGAACTGAGAATAAAACTCTCCTGTACTATTTACCCAAAAAAAAAAAAAAAAACTCTCCTGTACTACCTGATATGTCTCAAGAATTGCATCTAGTTCCCGGTAGACAACTGAAAAATCAAAACCCATATCAATGAAGAGTCTGAATTGGTCGTGGAAACTTTGTAAAGAGGCTGACAGCTAGACAAAGGAAATATAACCACTTATTTTGAATTAGACTTTGAATGCCACGTACAGCTCACAAACCACAATAGATTAAAAGAAACATTTGCATCATCATCATCATCATCATCTAAAATAGCAAGATATCAACGAAATTATCATAGCCATAAAACAAAAGACAAGTTAAAAAAATGGAAAAAAATAAAGAATAACACACGGACTAACCTGATTCACAGTCCATTTACGTCCCCCAGAAGGAATCCTGTTAAGTCCCACAATCTCTAATATTGCATCCTCAAAATCTGGTATTCCTTGTCCAGAAACAGCACAAGTAAAAATTCTCTTACTGAAAGAACTTTCATGGGTATTAGCCCATTCAGAGCTTGCCAATGGAGCGCAGTCTATTTTGTTTATTGCAAGGATCACTGAAGAAGAAGATCCAATTGCACTCTGTATTTCAGCAAGAAGAAACATTACTAACCTTGGAGGCAATACGCTTACTTCAAAAACACAAGATACCATGATAGATAAAGCAAGCCTAAAATTTTTAAACAAAACAATTTGATAAGGAGATATTAGAATCCATAGGCGACTTCTCAAGGTTTTGGAGGCACTCAAGGATAGATAATGAAAAGGTGAGTCTTATGTGCAGCAGAGAAGAAAAGTGAAAGATGCAGTTGGATATCTTGCCCTACACAAAAACAAAAATAAATAAATAAATAAAAGGGCTGTTGTCTCCTCCCTACTTTAGCAAACTCATCCAGATATGGTGGAGATGTGCACGGAAGTGATCGCTTTAGTCAAAAAATTGAATTTTTTTTTTTTTTTACAGAAATAAATTGAAGATTATTCTCAACACTATCAGCAAACTGAGGTATTATACTCACCATTTTGAAAATAGATTCACTAATTCATCAGAGAACATTTGTTAGAAATCCGAATGGAATTGCTACACAAACTTTGGAGAATAGATTCTCGTGTTGGATGTTGATATTCTAATTTTAATGTGTTAATATTCATGTATCATTATATTTATGCATTTAGGGGTGATGTATGCAAGTCTAGGAGTAATGTATATATTTATGAATCATAGTATTTATGTATCTAAGGGTGATGTATGTAGTCTAGGTAATTTAAACAGTCTTTATTGTACGATTATAAATAAAAACCATAGACAATCCAATTGGGGTAAGTCATTCACCAAAATATCTTCTCTTTTTACATGGTATCAGAGCCATTTCACTTTTCTACTTCTACGGTATCTCTTATTGAATAAATCTTCTCTTTGCTGGTACAACTTCTCCTCTACCTTTAATAATGTCTGAAATTTCTCACATCCCAAATTTTGAGACTCAACCAAACCCAACAACTAGAGAACTACAGAATCTGCAACTCTCTTACCGCCTTAATGGCAGAAACTATTTGAAATAGTCTCAAATAGTCAAGACCTTTCTGAAGGGGAAAGGGAAAATCAGCCATATAACTAGTGATTCTCCAAATCCCCAAGACTCAAAGTTCAATTTTTGGGATGAGGAGGACTCCATGATTATGTCATAGTTATGGAACTCAATGATGCCTGAGGTGAGTGGCCCATATATGTTCCTGACAACAGCCAAAGACATTTGGGAAGCCGTCCGACAAACCTACTCCAAGATGAAAGATGCAGCCCTTATCTATGAGATTAAAACAAAACTGTCAAAACCAAACAAGGTACAATGTCTGTCATTGAGTACTATAATGTTATGAAAAGTTATTAGCTGGAATTGGATTACTATCAAGATTTCAAAATGAAGTGCAGTGAAAATGCAGCTACCTTGAAACAATATCTGGGAAGGGAAAGAATTTTTGAATTCCTTGCAGGGCCGAAAATTGAATTTGACCAAATCCAAATACAAGTCTTAGGAAAGGAGACTTTATCTTCTCTCAATGAAGATTTTTCTCTTTTTCGGGCCGAAGAAGGTAGAAGGACTGTGACGCTTGATACTCCTAATTCAGAAGGATTTGCCATGGTAACTACTAACGAAAAGTTTAAGCGTTCCAGTGAGACAATGAATGCTAATTCACAAAAGAGAAGGAGAAGGAGTTTGGTGTACCTATTGCAAAAAGCCGTGGCACATCAAAGACATTTGCTGGAAACTCCATGGAAAGCCCCAAGGAGTAGGACGCCCTGGTGGATCTAAAGGAAACCAGAACATGGACAAGCCAACATGACCAATCTAGAAGTTCAGTCTAATGAGAAACCAAGTTTTGATGGTGGAAACTTCAATAAACAAGAGATTAAGCGACTTAGGAGCTTCCTCATTACCCTTGACAAACCGATAGGTTCATGTTCTCCTGCTCAAAATGGTGAGACTTCCTATTCTCATGGACTTAGTGCCTTAAATACTATTCAGTCCAGCTCTTGGATCGTTGACTCAGGAGCTTCAGATCATACAACTCAGGTTTCAGGATCTTTTACCTCTTATCAACCATGCCCAAGTAATAAAAAAAACAATGTGCCAAATGCTTCCTTCACAACAGTTGCTGGTCAAGGGGCAGCGGATTTAAAATCTTTAATTTCTTTAAAAAATGTTCAACATGTCCCAAAGTTGACTGTTAATCACTTATCTATATATTGAGGCCGTTTTAAGGTTCAAAAACAAGAAAAAAAGTGAAATTTTTGATAGTTTTTTGTGTGTTTTTTTAGTTACATTTTTTTGTGTGTTTGGTGGAACAAAGTGTATTTTTTAGCCTTTTTTTTGCAACTTTTAGGTTTTTGATAAAATTTTTACTGTAGCAAATTAAAAAAGTGGTAACTTTTTGTGTGTTTGGTATGTTTTTAACTGTAGCAAATCAAAAAAGTAGTAACTTTTTGTTTTATTTTTTACTGTAACAAATTAAAAAAGTGAAAAAATTTTTAGTTCTACCAAACGTACCAAAAGTTGCACAAAACTTACCAAACGTTGCACAAAAGTTGCAAAATACAACTTTTGGTACTTTTTTGCTAGTTTTTGAGCCTCCAAACGGGCCCTAAATAACAAAGACCTAAATTGTTGTGGAATATTTTCCCTGAGTATTGTGTGTTTCAGGATCTAGCCACCAGGAAGATAATTGGGCATTTTGAGCTAGAGTAAAGGACGGGCTGCATGTTCTTGAAGCTCTTAAAGCGAGGGGCAGCCTCAATGATCAGTTGCCTAAAACCTATATTTCAATTAATTCCAATAAAGATGATATTTGGAATCATCATTTTCATTTGGGATAAAACCTATATTTCAATTAATTCCAATAAAGATGATATTTGGAATCATCATTTTCATTTGGGATATCCTCCTTTTAGTCTTCTTAAAAAAATGTTTCCTTCATTATTAAAAATCTTGTTGCTGAAAGTTTTCATTGTGATGTTTGTGAGTTTGCAAGAGACCACCGCGTGTCACTATTAGTAATACAAGGTCCTCCTTTCCATCCAATTTGATTCACTCTGACATTTGGGGACCATCACAATTTCAAATATTTCTAGTGCAAGGTGATTTGTAACATTTATTGATGATTGCGCTAGACTTATTGGGTATACCTTCTTAAACACAAATCCAACGTGAGCCACATTTTTCCCACTTTTTGTAACATGATTAAAAATCAGTTTGAAGTTGGAATTAAAGGCATTCAAGCTGATAATGCTAGGGACTATTTTAACCAAGTTTTATCTCCTTATTTTCAGAAAGAAAGTATTATCCACCAATCTTCATATATAAACACCCCACAACAAAAGGGGGGTGGCTAAATGAGATAATAGACAATTACAAAAGTCCAATGGATATATTCTCTGAATTCTTCCCAGCTTTCCAATTGTTGTCCAAACTTCTTCCAAAAATCTTTGGTTGTGTGTATTTTGTACATATTCATAAAAATCAGAGAAGCAAACTTGATCCGAGGGCCCTTAAATGTATTTTTGTTGGGTTTTCAAATTCAAAAAAAGGTTACAAATGTTACCATCCACCTTCAAGGAAATTCTTTGTCTCTATTGATGTCACTTTTGTTGAAAGAGAATTATTCTTTACTCGACCTTATCTTCAGGGGGAGAAAATACTTAATGAGGAAGATAAGGATATTGATACTTTTTTGCTTGATCTTCCTAGTTCTAAAAATTCTACAGGTTCTAAAAATTCTGCAGATTCTAAAAATTTTGCAGGTTCTGAAAAATCGTTGCCAACTGATCTTGTACACGAGTCTCTTGTTGAACCTGCAAGTCTTTACGAGTCTGATGAATTCAGATCTGAACCTATTTATACTGATCCGATTGCTGCCGTCTGCTTCAAGTCTACTCCAGAAGACAATAGCCTACTCTTAACACCTGTGCAAGCTCAAGATTCTGAAACGAGGTTAGCTATTGAATCAATTCATACTCGTATTCCTGTAATTGATGACCCTCGTATTCCTATAATTGATGACCTCGATCAGCCAATTGCCACTAGAAAGAAAAGGAGTTAGGAAAGGTACTAAACATCCCATAGCTCACTTTATATCCTACAAAAACCTCTCACCTTCACACAAAGCCTTTCTTTCAAAAATAAACAATGTCCAAATTTCTCAAACACTTCATGAGGCACTAGGAAATGAGAATTGGGAGAAAGCCATGAGAGAAAAGATGGAAGCCTTAAAGAAAAATCAAACTTGGGATATTGTTGAGTTGGCAAGGGATAACAAGCCCGTAGGTTGTAGGCGGGGTGTTTACAATTAAATGTAAGGCTGACAGGGCTTTGAAGAGGCATATAGCAAGATTGGTAGTGAAAGGATATACCCAAACCTATGGTGTAGATTATCAAGAAACATTTGCACCGGTTGCAAAAATGAACACCATTAGAATTTTGTTATCTTTGGCTGCTAATCTTGATTGGTGTTTGCAGCAATATGACGTAAAAAATGCATTTCTACATGATGACTTGGAAGAAGAAGTACATACGGACCCTCCACCAGGTTTTGATAAATTATTTGATGGTAACAAAGTGTGCAGGTTAAAGAAAGCTCTTTATGGCTTGAAGCAATCACCAAGAGCCTGGTTTTGAAGATTCACAAAAGTCATGCTAAAGATAGAATATAAACAGAGCCAAGGAGATCACACTCTATTTATTAAAAATTCAAGTAATAGAGAAATTACGGCCCTTATTGTATATTTTGATGATATTATAGTTACAGGAAATGACTTAGAAGAAAGGCAGCAACTTACGAGGAGATTAGCTACAGAATTTGATATTAAGGATTTGGGAAGACTCGAGTATTTTTTGGGATTAGAGGTGGCTCGTTTAGCAAAGGGAATATTTATTTCACAACAAAAATATGTTCTGGATCTTCTTAAAGAGACGGGAATGCTTGGATGTAAACCATATAACATGCCACTTGAACCAAACAATAGGCTAGGTGAAGTTGACAAGGAGACAACTGTGGATAGGGGGAGATACTAGAAACTAATAATTAAGTTAATCTACCTATCACACACTAGACCTGATATAGCACATGCAGTCAATGTGGTTAATCAATTTATGCATGAGCTGAACAAATCTCATCTCCAAGTTGTCTATAGAGTTCTTTGCTATCTTAAAGCAACACCTAAAAAAGGAATTCTTTACAAGAAAAGTGGAGGATTACAACTAGAAGGTTACACCAATGCAAATTGAGCAGAGTCATTAGTAGATAGAAGATTGACATTTGGTTACTGTACCTTTCTAGGCGGCAACTTGGTGACTTGGCGAAGCAACAAACAAAACATAGTGAGAAGATCAAGCGCGGAAGCTGAATTCCGAGCTATGGCACATGGTATTTGTGAATTACTCTGATTGAAAATCATTCCTGAAGGCTTAAAGGTGAAGTGGGACAATCCTATTAAGTTGTATTGTGACAATAAATCAGCCATCAGTATAGCTCATAATCCAGTTCAACATGATAGAACAAAACATGTTGAAGTGGGCAGGCATTTCATAAAAGAGAAATTGGATAGTGGATTGATTTGTACACCCTACATTTCAACTAGAGGACAACTTGCTGACATTCTTACTAAGGGACTGCCTAATCCATCATTTCATACTATGTTAGACAAGCTGGGAATGGAAAATGTTTACAATCTAGCTTGAGGGGGAGTATTAGATGTTGATATTTTGATTTTAATGTGTTAATATTCATGTACCATTGCATTCATACATTTAGGGGTGATGTATCTAAGTCTAAGAGTAATGTATATATTTATGTATCATAGTATTTATGTACACCCTACATCTCAACTAGAGGACAACTTGCTAACATTCTTACTAAGGGACTGCCTAATCCATCATGTCATACTATGTTAGACAAGCTGGGAATGGAAAATGTTTACAATCTAGCTTGAGGGGGAGTATTAGATGTTGATATTTTGATTTTAATGTGTTAATATTCATGTATCATTGCATTTATACATTTAGGGATGATGTAAGTCTAGGAGTAATGTAAATATTTATGTATCATAGTATTTATGTATCTAAGAGTGATGTATCTAGTCTAGGTAATTTAAACAGCCTTTATTATGTGATTATAAATAAAAACCATAGACAACCCAATTGGGGTAAGTCATTCAGCAAAATGTCTTCTATTTTTACATCTCGAATAGAGTCTAGGGTGCTAACAAGTTAGAGCTCGGAGAATTAAATAGAAAATCCTGACAGAGAGAACAAAATTGGTTGAATTGTTAGACCTTATTGGACTGAATCCTATCCAGAAGTCTGGCATCTTCCATCGTCCACCCATCAAGAGCACTAACTACAAAAATGATAACATCAGCACCCATAGCAACTGCTTCAGATCTCTCCACACCTATAAACAAAATAATCACAGCATTTTAAGGATTTGCACATCTTCAGTGCACTAAACGAAGAAAGAAGCATCACAAACAAACTGGCAAGGGAAAACCCATAAATAGGCTGCTAATCTGAAATTTGTAATCACAAACAGGCAGAAGTCGTAGTTATGAATAGCATAAGGTATGTTTAGACCATAAAAAAGCAATGCTCAACTAAACCAGTTGGGTAGTAACTATGTTACATGGACTCGACTCGAGTAAGAGTATCAGTGTGGAGTACAGTTCTAGGTGTTAGGCCTCTCATAATTTTAAATTTAGGATATTACAATATGTGCCTAAAAGTGGGGTATGGATATGTTACATGTCGTGAATATTTAAATATATTTATAGTATATTAATATAATATTCAGAACCATACTTGAAATTAAATGAACTTTAGATAAGAAAATAATATTTTCACCTTCCATCCACATGAAAGACAAAAAACTTTTGTTACCATCAAATGGAAGTTACTTTTTTAAATATTATTAAAAATTAGAAGATTCAAGTGCTTAATTTGGGTACAGGTGTTGAATACTTATCTCCATATCCTCACGTTTGTTATATTTGATGGACAAGTATATTGAAAGAAATAGAATAATTCATGTAACACTAGGTTGTAGCCAATCACATATTGGTCACATATTTTAATGAAATAATATATTTTTATTCTTATTTTTATTTTAATCAAAATAAATAACCAATGCTAGACCATAGAGCATGAAATTGCTTGTTTAAGTAATCCCTTCAAATAACTTGCTCAACCCACAAAATTAAAATAAAAGCATATATCCTCTTTTTTCTTTTGTTATTCCAAAGTGCTTTGGAATAGATCAAAACTTATTTCATTAATATCTTAAGAAAAAAGGGAAAATAGCAAAAAGATTTAAAACTTAGGGTGTTTTGGTTGTACAACATTTGAACAAGAAGTTGGTAAGATGATGCTAGGGCATTCACATAATCAACAAATAAACTAAAATAAAAATAAAAAACCAGGTTATCGAATGATATGTTTGCTTGTCATTATACAATGCCATATGATAAAGTCTAGTTTAAAACATTAATCATTAAAAGCACTTCTCCAACAATTAGCATAAGCAAAATGAACTACACAAGTTTCCATGGGAACTTGGATAAGTCCACATTCCAACTATACAGTTATAAAAATAGATGACGTTTCATAAAGTGCAAGAAAAGAAAATGAAGCCAACTTGGTGGTATCCATCCTCTTTCTAAATATGATATCATATAAATTCTAGCCAAAAATATTATGCAAAAGTAGATAGTCCTACCAATCTTCTCCACAACGTCATTAGTTTCCCTGATACCCGCTGTATCAAGGAGAGTGACAGGGATGCCACGTACTGAAATACTGGCTTCTACAACATCCCGTGTGGTTCCAGCAATTTCTGTAACTATTGCTCTCTCACTCTGCATGCTAAAAGGTAGATAACATGCTCAATAAGATGCAATGCTCAGGTGATTATGAAACAAATATAAAAATATCCAGTATGATGAAAGACTGCAGTTGATAATGAAACAAAGGCACCACAAGAACATATAAAGTATTGTAATTACATTTATCACATTGTTAGGGTCAAAGCCAAAGGCACCAGTTGAAATACAGGATTTCAGAAAATTGGTGAACACTAGGCTAATGATGGCAGGATCAAGGCAATAAAGCATGTCATAAAACCAAGTATATTGCTAGGTGCAGATTGTCAGTGTATGAGGAATCAAAGTTAACTTAGTTAATGGGATAAGACAAAGATGGATAGCTTCAAACTATGTTCACATATGAATGCAGTGAAATCCATAAAGCTATCACTCAAGCAAAATATCAGCATATAAGAAGTGATGAAATAAGCAACTGATAGAAACATACTTTGCTCCATGCATTGAGTAGGCTTGACTTTCCAACATTTGGGCGACCAACAATTGCTATCTGGAATACTTCAACAGAAGAACATTAACAAAAATTCAAATTTCAGGAAGAACAGAAATGACTCAATCAAAATAATATCACAATGTGAGATGTATACATAATGATTGTTTTAAAACATTCCAGCAAAAGAAAAGAATTGTTTACAAAACCATAGCATAGAACCTTAAGCATAAATAAAAAGTATTTATCTATTGAGGAATTCCATGACACTCAAGCTACAAATATATTAACTATGAACTGTGATGAAGGATATGAATCACTGGCCCCTGATGAAGCTATGAGAAAGTCCAACAGCAACACTGTGAGCGACCGGAATAGTCATGGCCATCATTATCCCACAGAATATAATGTCAACTAAAAAATTATTTTAAACATGCAAGGAAACAAATCGATGAACTTTGCTTCACATAATACCTGTATTCCAGATTGCAGGAGCTTGTCATAATTGGCCGTTTCCAATGCATTCTCCACCTCACCCGACATGGCATGTATTTTTTCCATAATTAAGTTCAAGTCCAGAGGTGGCATTTCATCATCAAAATCCAAACGGGCTTCAATCTCAGTAAGCAACTCAACGCACTGCATTCTAAGTGATTTAACTAAAGAAGAGAAACCGCCCTGTTATATAAGTTTAGGATTATTTACAGCAATGTCAACCAAGGCCAAAATAATGGAAAAAAAAAAAAAAATATATATATATATATAGAGCAAATCCAATCAATCCTCACTTAAAGAAATATCAACTGCTGGAAGACTTAGAAAATTAAATCAGAGTCCTAAAAAGAAGACATGCCTGAATTCCTGCTAAAGCAGCTTCTGCAGCAGCTACAGACTTAGCAGAAATAAGTTTTCCCACATTTTCAGCTTGCGAGAGGTCTAAGCGACCATTTAGAAATGCACGAAGGGTGAACTCTCCTGATAGAATAAAAAATAAAAATTATTGAACATACAATGTGATTCAACATTTGCACCTCCCTTTCTATGTTTAATTGTGTGTGTGTGCACATGCATATCCACACGTTTACCTTATGTATACTTGAGTGTGCCACAGTTCTTAATAAGATATATAGTAGCTACCAGCCACTAAACAACCAACTGAAATTAACTTTTGAATTGGTTGCAACCGCATGGGTGGATTATGAGCCAAATTGACCAATCCAAAAAAAAATTCCCATGGAGATTCAAGCTCAAACATCACAATCACTTATCAATTTACACTCAATTCAACAAAAGAAAGTTGGGGACCTCATGTAGGCCTTGAAAATATAATGGAATATTAAATTATCAAAATTTATGCAAGTTCACAACAATTGTAAAATATAGATCTTAATATATAAAGTTTCAGACATTAACCTGATTTAGATGTTAAATTTTTTTTTTTTGGGTAAGTGGATGTTAAATTGATATGTAATGATCATATGGAACTGTATATTTTTATCTAAGATTAGAGTTTCCTATATTTTATCTTTCCCATATGCATAAATACAAAAAACGAGTTGAATATTCATAAAATTACCCGCGTAAATATTTTATTATTGGAGCATGTTGTGAACCACAGTTCAGAAACTACTGCAGATGCTCATCGCAACCATCATGAAACTGAGTTATTGGCCTTTAAAGTACAATTCTAACTCACGTCTTATTCCAACTCCTCTATGTTATTTTCATTTGTTTATAATGATAACAAAATGTGAAAAAGAGGAGTACAAACAATTCATTATTCAAAGTTCAATCATTCTTCTAAGAGATGAAGTAAGAAAATTGACCTGGTTCAGCAAGCCTTGCCCCAGCTTCTAAACAAGCTCTCAGTACACGGCGCAAGCACACTTCACTCCCGTGACATTGTAGCTCAACCACATCTTCTCGTGTGTAAGATCTCGGAGCCAACATGGGTACCACCAAAACCTAACGAAAGAAGCAGCCAAAAATCACTCACTTAACACTATCGCAAACCAAACACCACCTTCAATGCTTCAAGATACTGTCCCAATATCCTGACCTATGGGACATAAACAATGTAAACCCAATCATAGATTCTAAAATTCTATCAAACCCGATTCCGTCTTTTCAACAAAATTCAAGTATCATACATTAAATCGACAGAACAATGAAAAGGAAAAAAATTTAGGCATTTAAAGTTCAATACCACAGATAACAATTGTACAGCTGATGAGTTCTCAGAAGAATCCCATTAATACTCCAATATATTTGAAAAACTGAAGAGATGGAAATTTTCAGAAATGATAAAGTTTTTCCATCTACGTGTGTGGAATTTAATTCCAATGCTATGAGAAATATCAAATGTACCTCGTCAACGACATTCCCATGGCGGTCCGAGACCACGCCGTACTCCACCACATGGCTCTTCGGCTGCCAACCAGAGCAATCCCTATTCTTTTTTTTCTTCCTCTTCCCAGGATGAAAGACACGGCCAACAATAGCCACCGCCGACGATCCTGATAGCCGGACAATCCCCACCGCAGCTGGCGGACCTCCCAAGGAAGTGACAATGGCCGCAATCGTACTCGAACTTGCCGCAACCTCGTCGGGGCTCACAACAGTTGGTCCCAAGCGTTCATCTTTCGTAAGCACCAGCGCTGTCTCTGCAATTACAGCGACAAAAAATTAGGAGGATCCATAAGAAAGTATGCAAATATTATGTATGTGTATATATATGAGTGGAGAGAGAGAGAGAGAGAGAGAGAGAGAGGATGGGCGACCTTGAGTTGCGAGATGGGGTTTTATTAGGGTTTTGGAGATGGGATTGAATATGGGGGTGGGAGAGAATAGGAAGGAGAGTTTATTTGAGGTGGGAATAGAGAAGTAGGGAAGCAATGTGAACATGGCTGCTGTGGCTGGCCTTGAAGAAGCTGCCCAGCAGACATCGGCGAGGAGATAACGGAAGGCTGGCAACAGAGCCATCAAGGTCTTGATTTTCTCTGGCTCCAGAGGGTTTAGAGGCCACTCTCCTCGAGCGGGTGACCTGAAACTGTCACAGCGCTGTGTTTGGTTGGTTAGGGAAAATACTTTCCTTTTCCCTTGTTAGTTTGCCACTCTGAATAAAGAGAAAAGAGAGGACCCAAACGTAGTATCTTCTGCAAACTAGCACTGCCTTCCGCATCATAACATACGAACAAAATCCATACGCTTCGGCGATGTGAAGTTACATACATAGTGTTTGGTTTGTTTATAATTGAAACAAAACAAAAAAACAATAAATAAAACAGTTAAAAAAATTTATGTGACAATGGTACGTGAACAAATTTAAATGAAAAAAGTTAAAAGATTAATCAAACTTGAAAATTTTTATATTTTTTAGAATTTAAACATCTTATTCTTGGTGTAAAAAATATATTAGACATGTGATACCATCTCTCGAGCACACATGACTTTTTTTCTACGTGTAGATGCACTGAACATATTTGAGCTCGGCCCCAAACATAATTAGTTTTCAACCACATTGATTTGGTTCCAGAGTAAAAAAGTTAAATTTGATTTAATTTCAATTATAAAGTGATATTGCAATTAATTAAGTTCATTTATTATAATTTAGTTAGTTGAGTTAATTCATTATTTTGTTAGTAGCAAACATAAAATAACATTTGAAAGCTGTCCCGTCTCACCTATTATTTTGAAAATAGCCAACGTAAACATTTACTGCAATTCCTAGGGAAAATAGGTAAGTCAATGGAATTAGAGGGTGTTTGGAAGTTAAAAAAAAAACTTAAATTTTGGTTTTTTTTTTTTTTTTTTTTGCACTTTTTTGTGTGTTTCGTTGAACCAAGTGGAATTTTTAGTATTTTTAAGTAACTTTTGGGTGTTTGGTAAATTTTTTACTGTAGTAAAGTAAAAAAGTGATAACTTTTGGGTGTTTGATATGTTTTTTACTGTAGCAAATCAAAAAAGTGAAAAATTTTGTGATTTTACCAAACACATAAAAATTAATTTTTGATATTTTTTTACTAATTTTTGAGTTACCAAACACCATCTTAGTATTATTATTTTGTCAAATTAATTCTTCATTAATTTATTATTTTCATAGGGTCAATTAATTAAGGTACGCTCACTACTGCAAATTAAATTCTCTCTATCAATTGAAGACAATTGTCTTAATAAAGTAATAAAGTAATTTGGCCGAATTGAAGTTGGACGTTTGAAAAACAATCTATGATTGGAGGTGAATGGACTGTTTGACTATGACTTGCTGTAAATCTTTAGTTAAAAGTTTGTTTTATGTTTATATGTATATATATATATATATGTACGAACTTGCATTAAACGTCCACTACACGTTTGCAAACCTTAGTAATTTTTTTTTTTGTTTTTTTTTTTCAGTTTTTTTTCTATTTGTCTTATATGAAAAGGATCACAGCCATAATAATTGTAAACCCTTCACTTTGGACATAGTTTTAAATCAGCAATTGACGGGCCTCGGGTAGATGGACGTTTGGTTGATGAATTGGCATTAAATTCATAATGTATGTTTGATAATTGTTTGTTTTATTTTATTTTAATGTTATTTTTAAACTTGTGGATGTGAAATGTGAAGCATGTCTAATATAGTGTGTTTATCTGCAAGATTGTTTGTTTAATAGGATCAAAGTTTGTGTTATCTAATAGGTTGGTGTGTTAATGATTAATAAGGTCTAAAACGTAAATTTAAGGAAATTTTATTTAATATCTGTTTAAAATGAAAGTGGATGCGTTTTCTTTGGATTTAGGGTACTAAAAATATCGAGTATACGTATCCAATGATTAAAAGTCTCGAAATCCGCGCAAGATTTGTTATCGATTCCAGTAGGCTAGTAACCTACAAACGAGCAGATGCCTAAGGGTGGCATGTTACAATCCTAAGGCTTTAGCTTAGGAAGCAGACACTGAAGAATGGTGTATATTAGTTGGGTCTTGTTTCTACGGGACAACCAAACAGACATCAAAGAATGATGTATATTGGTTGGGTTTTGTTTCTACGAGACAACCAAGCAGCAGTATCTTGAAATCAAATTGATTTTCTTTGATGTGTTATGCGGTGCTAAAACACAATTAATGGTAATAAAATGCGATAAATAAATAAATTTAAATTATTGTTTGAAATTGCTACTTATGCATAATTGTTTCACATAATAGCATGTTAGGACATACTGCATTTATATTATTATTATTATTAGAGTTCCGAGCACACGTGGTATTAGTGCTAAATCCATTGTAGCTTGTAATACAGATAATAAATTTGAGTCACGTGCTAGACCTTCTGAACATAGGAATTAAAGTTTTATTTATTATTTTATGTAATTGTTTTTAGACTCTAGGAAATTATTTTTGAGTGGATTGTGACAAATCTCTATTTTTGAGGTGAATGTTAATTATTATTTTTTTTAAGAGATTGGTTAGGTTTAATTTTGGAGTTTTGTTATCTAGTGGATTTAAACTGTGGCATTTATCTAAACTTAAAGTTCAGTTTTATTTATTTTTATATTCATTGCTCCATAGTGTGTGTTTATAACTCTGATGTGGGATAAGGAAAGTTATTTAATGTTGTATTATATGTTCTTTTGTTCACATTCTCGGGTTGTGAAACCCAGGGTGTGACAGAAATGATCCAAAAACTTTACAGGAGTTTGAGAGAAATTTGGTTCTTTAGTTTGTAAAAGATTTCATTGAAGAATAAAACTTAATCTCAGTCTTTGAATTTTAATTTATAAGAGAGACATTTTTAAAATGTGTTTATTATATAGATATAGTTAACCTTACCTATTTAAATCTAAAATTAGAATTTAAAAAGAATCACATCCCAAGACTAATTTTATTCAAATATTTGTAAAATAAAAAAAAAGTAGAATGATGAAATAGAGAGTTCCACGTTAGATTTGATAATAAGTTTTTAATTAGTTTTATAAAAATAAAATAAAAAATATTATTACTAATCATATGTGTTTTATAAAATAAAACAAATATAGTCAATGTGACTAATTTAAATTTAAAATTAAAATTTAAAAAAATAACTACTTCCGAGCTTAATTAATATTTAGTATTTTTTTGTACTTTTAAAATTTTAAAAATACTAAGAGTCATTATATGAAATCTAACTTATTATTATTTAAGTTTTTTTTTTATTTTTGTTTTTTAAATCAACTCCATTTTTTTTTAATTTTTAAGTAAGTGATCCCCCGTTGGAACCCTACAAATGAATTTTTTTTTGTAACCCAAAAAAGCGGGTCCCTTCTATGAACTCATAAATGTTTTACATTTATTAAAATTATATACTACAATTCTAATATTTTTATAGGTAAAAAATAAAAATTAATTTATAATGTTTTGGCGATATAAGACAAAGAAATAAAAATTTTGTAAAAGATTTTAGTCATTCGTTCAAGGATATTTAATCTCAATTTTTAAATTTTAATTTGGGAGAAAAATATTTTTAAAAATAATCCTCTTTTATTAAACAGATACGCAATAGAAATAGGAATTGTATTTGAAGGGAGGAGGGTATAGAAGGTGTTTGGCAACTCAAAAATTAGTAAAAAAATACAAAAAGTTAGTTTTTGTGTGTTTGGTAAAACCACAAATTTTGTCATTTTTTTGATTTGCTACAGTAAAAAGTACCACTCCATAATTACAATTTTTTTGATTTGTTACAGTAAAAAACATATCAAACACCCAAAAGTTACAACTTTTTTGCTTTGCTACAGTAAAAAAATTACCAAACACCCAAAAGTTACTAAAAAAATACTAAAAATTCCACTTAGTTCAACCAAACACACAAAAAAGTACCAAAAAAAAAAAAACTACCAAAACTTAAATTTTTTTTTTAACTTCCAAACACCCTCTATGTCGTTCAGATCTGTTTATCTATTTCCGTTATATAGGCATCTACTGGTTTGTTGCGGCAGCAACCAGGCAAGGATTGTAAGATTGTAGAAGCATTGGGAGATGGGTACTGAAGCTTTTTCTGCATTGGACCATGGTGAAGTGAGAAATTTTGGCAGTTAGATTTTTTTTTTTTAAAGAATTCTAGCTAAAATCAGTAAATTTATTTTTTTAAGGATAAATTATATCTATCTCTTTTTAATATTTAAGAAATTATACTTAGTATCTATAATATTTAAAAATTACATTTATCTCTCTTATTTCGAAATGTTATTAATGTTGACCTCCTTTGATAAATCAATCGTTAAAATTTAACAGAAAATGTTAAAATAAATTAAATTTTATGTATTTTTTCTATTTTATTCTTCCCCTTCATATTTTTCTTGGTTTCTTTATAAAAATCTCTAAAAATAAGTAAAAATAAAAATCTTTTAAGGATTTCTGTTAAAAAAAAAAAAACTAGTGAGATGTAAGCAGAGAGTAAAATAAGAAAAATTGCTAAAATTTTAATGATTATGACATTTTATGTTAAATTTTAATAATGAATTTTATCGGAAGAGGTGGTTAATATTAACAATATTTCAAAATAAAAAAGACAAGTGTAGCTTTTAAATGTTATGATTGTTAAGTGTGAATATCTAAATGTTAAGTGAAGGTAGGTGTAATTTACACTTTTTTCTACTTCTTTCTTTTATCCTTTCTCATTGATCCCCTCTCTCTTATTTTATTAACATTTAAAATTATTTTTAAATTATAATTTTTTAATTAATATAAATTTGAATACTTTAAAAAAAATAATAATAAAATAATATACTAATAACTAAAAATAAAGAAAGGGTATCATAAATTTGTCTTTCATTAAACAAATCATGTAGAAATGAATTTTATTTTATTTTATTTTTTGTAAAAAATGTGGGGGCTCTCATATTTAAACTTTTTTTTTTATCTATTTAAAAATCATCAAAATAAAAAGATTTTTAATCTATTTTATATACTTTTAAAAAAGTCACTCTCTCATTGATCTCCATTCTATTATTTTGATGATTTTTAAAAAGATACAAATATTTTCTAAATATAAAAGTCCACATAAAATTGTGATTTTTTTTATAAACAAATAAAATAAAATAAAATTTACTTGTACACAATTTGTTTGATAAAAAACACATTTACTATATCTTTTCTTTATTTTTAATTACTAGTTTATTATTTTTATTTTTTAAAAAATATTCAAATTTATATTAATTAAAAAATCATAAATTAAAAAAATAATTTTTAAGTATTAACAAAATCTAGAATAAGAGAGAGAGGATCAACGAGAGACCGTGGAAGAAAGAAGAAAAAAATGAATTTAATGATAGCTGTTAGACTCAAGAAAATCTAACGGTCAAAATTATCTTTAATTAAGTTATTTTATAAATTTTAAAATTTTAAACAACACATTATTTTATTTTTATATCCTTAATTAAATTACACCAACAAAATAATAACACCCGCATTATATGCGCACACCTTTAATGAATATATATATATATATATATAGAGGATTTTTGACTCAAATAGGTAAATTAAAAAATATATATATTACATGTTAATTAGGACACCTCTAAACCTTTTCATCAAGTACAAGCACCATCATTTATTAAACATAATAAACGCTTTTCTACTATAAAAAATGTTAAAATCATTTACTAAATCAACAACTCCTCCAATTCAATTTCACCACGTGTCACTTTTACATCAATTTTTTAAATTTTTATCATTCAAAAACCACCTTAATTGATATGTTTAAAGCATTCACATATTTTTTTAATTCTTCTGGGGTCGGGGAGAAACCCGCAGCCGCTACCCATGGGTGCGCACTGGGTGAAACCCGCCCCGTGGCCCTATCTGGCAAAGAATCACGAGAATGTAAACCAACTTAGGCAAGCCCTGGCTGACCGGCTCAGCCGAGAAGGCTGTTAGATGGCCCTCCACAATTAGAGGAAGGACTGCCCCCAAGAGGAGTCGAACCCGAAACCTATTGGTCTCAGGCCCTTCAGCCCGCCATCCGAACCAACTCGACTACCCCTTTCGGGGCCACATTTCGATCAATTATAAATTGTCACATTTCGTATATATACCTAAATAAATAATAAATTTTACAAATTAAATATATTTTCAATTCTTAATTGATATGTTTATAGCATTCACGTAGTAAACGACTAAAGACACATAAATTTCAAAAATCAATTATAAATTGACACCATTCGCATATATATGTAAATGAATAATAAATTTTACAAATTTAATATTATCATGCGTCTGGGGAAATCATAATAAAATAACACAAAATGGACAAATCATGTGCCCCCACGTTAAAAAGGTTGCAGCCTTGAAGATGACAAAATACGACCGATCAAATTTAACCACGGGAAGATGAATATTCTTATTGGATTTACTTTGCAGTTTGGAATAATTTTCAATACCAAAATACAAGCTAGCACATCCACTGTCTAATAGATAAGAGTTATCGTTCAAGGTAACAAGGAATTCGTCTGGCCTTTCTTTTCCTACGGGCTTTAACGATCAATCTTTCAATATATCTAATTCATTCCGACAGCATTATGCAGAAATCAAATCCAAGTAATAGAAATTCAAACTTCACATGGATAAGAAGATTACATACTTGTCCAAAAATAAATGTCAACTTTCAAACTTCTAAAATTACAAAAATAATAAAAGTAAATTTCACTAACCTCCCCTGAGATTTCTGACACCAACAAAAACCTCCCCTGAGATTTCTGAAATAACACTACCCTCGCTTCTTTTACCGGGTACATTTCACTAACTTCTCCTAAAGTTTCTGAATGTGTAAATTTTTTATACAATCATATTTTTTATATCGAAAATTTTCAAACAAGTATCATTATCACTATTTTTTGTGAATTTTTTTGAATCTGTAAGAATAAATTTGAAAAAACGTTCTCACAGTTTGTTAATTTTCAAAAAAAAAAAATACCAAAATCAACTCCAAACTACATTTTATCTCAATTTATCCCACAGTTTGCTATTTTTCAGAAAAAATGACCCCAAAATCAACCCTAAATTACATTTTATCTCAATTTATCTTATTTTTTCTTATTCCAGACGGGACATTTACGAGAAAAAATAAATCAGGAAAGGTTAGTGAAATTTACCTGGTAAAGGAAGGGAGGACAGTGTCATTTCAGAAACCTCAAGGGAGGTTTCTGTTTGTGTCAAAAAACTCGGGGGAGGTTAGTGAAATTTACCCAAATACTAATAATAATAAATAATGATAATAATAATTGTAATAAAGTAATTTGAAAAAGGCCCTTTTGGGGGGGGGGGGACAGGCGACATTTTCCAGAAAATATTATTTGCAGAGAATTATTTTTCTTATATTTTTTGGTGCAATTCCGTCAAAGCCCATTAACAGAAAGCTAAACAGATACGGCGTTCATTGACACACAGACAGTGCAATCAATTATCACAAAACCCCACCAGCCATTGCCACTACTCAAATGATGGGGCCAAGCCACTTCTTCTCCGTATTCTCTATACATAGTAAACGTATCTTTGCGTCCATTATGGTAACTACTATACACATCATCTTCTCTCACCTTTAGTTTTCTTTTTTTCTTCTTAACTCGTTTTCCATCCGATCAAACAGCTTCGTCTGTTGGTTTTGGTGAGCTGCAACTGCAGGTTACAACTGCATCTGCTGCTGTGAGGAAGATCTTGTCCTCCCCGATCAAACTTGGAAAATTGGCCGCATGAAGTTTGTCAAGCACCACTTGCCCGGGATTTGCAAGAACAAGCTGCTCAATAAGATTGGAAAAATCACTTGTTTTAAGGCAAGCACTTCCAGGTATATATATATATATACATATGCTATGCTACCATTATATATATATACCCACAAATTTTACATAGCCATAATTGATAATATAGATTTAGTTACCTGAACCTCTCTCTTTTGGAGACTCTTGTGCAAGTCTTCCAGGGCATGGATGCCGCTGGTGTCAATGTCAGTAACAGCTGGGATGAACAAAAGACACATCACAAAAGTGATTTGGGGAAAAAAAAAGCTGTCCCAGCTACTAACTTTTTAACTGTACCAGCTACTAACTTTTTAATTTTTTTCTAAAATGATCAAATCTATCCTTTTACATTTTAATTTTTTTTTTTTTAAATCTTAAAAGTGAAAAATGTCAAATTAATAAAAAAAACTACATAGATAGCTACTAAAAAGTTAGTTTTTAAACTAAAAAGCTAGTGTTTTTATTTTTTAAAACTAATTTTTTAATAGCTAACTAGTAACCAATTAAAAAAAAATCTGATTTTTTTCTTTCCAAACTGAGCCCGAGTCTAAATCTAAGAAATGGCCCCAACATAGGAATGCATGCAAGGTTCGAAGACAAGTAGAAAAATTTATACTTACGTGACATCTCAACAATCAAAAATTGGATTTTAGGTAGAAGTGCCGCTTTCAATTGCTCTTCCTCATCAGTCAACCATCTCAATATCCTGCACATGTTTTATTTTTAGATATTAATTCCACTAGAACTTTACCCTTCTTAAAGGCTCCTAGATTCTCCATTTTAAGATTCCCAAGGTGAGTAAAGAGGGATTCTTACCTTTCCTTGACATAGTTGGAGTTTGAAAAGTAGATTGCAGAATCAACTCTCACAATCAAAACACCAGGGACCTTAATTGCTTCTGGGTATTGCTGGATGTTCCTGTAAACATCTGTCCTGGGGATCCTCCCTAGAATAGCTGTCCGTGGCCTCGTGACTTGTAGGATGATTTTAGCAAATGATATTGAGACCTATCACCATGAAGGACGAACATCTATTAGTTGAAATAAATTTTAGATGAAAATAAAAGGACTACAATGGTTCATATATATATATATATATATATATATATCTGAATCCTTACCGCAATTAAGAGACCTGTCTCAACATTGGAAAAAACCACGCCAAAAAAGGCTCCCATACAAGCCAAGAAGTCGAATTTATCGATCTTCCATATCAAAATCGCTGCCTCAAAGTCGATTAACCCGATGACTGCATTTATAATGATGGAAGAAAGGATCGCATTTGGGGTGTACTTAAAAAGGGGTGTGATGAATTCCAAGGTTAGGAACACAACACAAGACATTAATATGTTAGATACAGCAGTTTGGCAGCCCGCCATGTAATTTACTGCAGAGCGAGAGAAGGAACCTGTAAACATCAGCAAATATCAACAAAATCGTAAATACAATACTGAAATTGATTAGAAATATGAATACTATGGAGTTTGTAGGCTTTTTCTTTATTCCCACCCGTTGCTACATAGCAGGAGGTCATTGAGCCAACAACATTCATTGCTCCTAGTGCAACCATTTCTTTGTTTCCATCGAGCTGATAGTCCTTCATCGCAGCAAATGTTCTTCCGATTGCTACAGCTTCCTGATCCCAAACCCAAAATATAAATACATGAAATATAAGGCAGTAGGCACAGGAAGGTTTATTAAGATCAAGTCTCTATTGATAAGGCAAGATCGAGGCAAATTTGGCTCACCGTTAATGCAATTATACCAGACACCATGCCAATCTTAAAACCCTTTGCAAGGTTTTCACCACCGAAATATATTTCTTTCGCGGAAGGAGGATTGATTCCTTTTTCTATATGCTTCACCTGAACGTGTGCATCAATGAAACTATTAATCTTTTGATGAAAGCAAATTACTTGTTCATGAGTTCACGATTTAGGAATAAGATATGTATTTCTCATATACTTACTATTTGAACACCTTGCTTATCTGCACGCGTAATGTACACAAAGAAGGTGGACAAGATCACAGAGATTAGCGGAGCTATTGCAGGTACCCAGAAAAATTTCTTGTTCTTCTTCCCCTGTTATCATCAAATCAAGTGAGAATCTAGAAATAGTTTTCAAGCCCAAAAAAATTTTAGGAAAATATATAGAAAATTAGGGACTCTTACGATGAACTTAGCAAACAGAAGGAAAGCCAAAAAGGATGCTCCTATGATTATAGTCTCCCAATTCCACTGCAAATGTTGCAAAAATAAGATTCAAGTAAACTTGAGTGAAAAATAAAAAGAACAGATTTTGGTAAGGGTTCTTGATGGGGTAAGCAAGAGATTGCAGCCCTTGTTATATATATAACCTACTCCATGGTGGGCTGCACCAAAAACTGAGTGCACGACAGAAACAATATCAGTTTTCTTCATGAATTTCTGGCGATAAGATTGTAAGATTATAAGTAATATATATAACTTACTCCATGGTGGGCTGCACCAAAAACTGAGTGCACGACAGAAACAATATCAGTTTTCTTCATGAATTTCTTGCGATAAGATTATAAGATTATAAGTAATATATATAACTTACTCCATGGTGGACTACACCAAAAACTGAGTGCACAACAGAAACAATATCAGTTTTCTTCATTAATTTCTTGCGATAAGAATATAAGATTATAAGTAATATATATAACTTACTCCATCGTGGGCTGCACCAAAAACTGAGTGCACGACAGAAACAATATCAGTTTTCTTAATGAATTTCTTGCGATAAGATTATAAGATTATAAGTAATACATATAACTTACTCCATGGTGGGCTGCACCAAAAACTGAGTGCATGACAGAAACAATATCAGTTTTCTTTGTGAAATTCTTGATGCCAAGAAATCCTTTAAGTTGTTGCAAAGCAATTGTAATGGCAGCTCCACCCATAAAACCAACAATGGCAGCATGGGATAGGAAGTCGACTAAAAAACCCAGTCTGATACGAAACACAAACCACGATCATAAAATAACAGTATTAGCTGCAAAGAAGACACGGGAACATGAAAATATAAGATTTAAACAAAGAATACAACAGATGATTAAAAACCTTGTCTCTGTTACCTGAGAAAACCGAGGCTTGCTTGGGTGATCCCGGCAAAGAAAGTAGCTGTAAATGCAAGGCGATGATATTCAACTGGATTTTTAGCAGGATCAATCTCATCCCGAAGCAGAGTCCCTATCAGGAGAGACACCACAGCCACTGGTCCTATGGCTATATCTCGTGAACTACCCATGAAGGCATACACCAATGGTGGAACAAAGCTTGAGTCTGCACGAGTGCAGGGGCAAACGAGAAAGAAATCAATAGAAAATCTCACAAAATACAAACACATTATATGCCAAGGCAATTGCATAGTTGATGAGTACTATGATAACGTACATAACCCATACTGGGGTTCCAAATTCGCGAGCTTCGCATACCCAATGTCCTGTTTTAAAATTTCAACCAATTGTTAGAAACATCAAAATGTCAAATATTTGCTTTCTTCATTACGTCGATAATTATTTCAGTATCTAATCTACCTGAGGAATGCAGAGACTTGCAATGGTTAGACCAGCAATGAGGTCACCTCTAAATTTGGACAAATTGTAATTTCGCCCCCATTCAAGAATGGGGAAGACAGCTTGCATGCCAAGGATAAATTTTCGAGACCTGGGCTGGTGCTTGAAGTGACGTAAGGGATCATCTGCAAAGAACGTCTCTTTTACAGTGGCCATGAACTCCTTGAAAAGCTTCTGCTTTGGGGGCACTCCTACCTTGTGAATGTATGGGACGTTCTGCACGTGATGCTGTGAGGACGACAACGACAAGCTTTTAATGTCCATCTCTTTCGTTTCCAATTCCTCATCAGAGTAATGAGCCATTGAAGAAAGCTGTCAGATTCACCAGTAACGCAGAAAAATAAATGTAAATAAATAACTCAAAAGATGGTTGTGATCAGTTTAACAAGTAAAAACAAATAACCAATGCTGACTACAATAGATCTAATAATGGCTTACAAGACTGAACTTCCTGTTCTTAATTTTTTGAAAAATTAAATTGCTCCCCAAAAAAAAAAAAAAAAAAAAAAATTAATTACTATCAGATTCTAGAAGTAACAAAACAATATGATCCAGCGGATATTAACGATTAGTGGAAATTAAAGCTAACCCCGACAAAGTGAATGGAAGCAAACTAAAGAAGAGTGAGAAACAAAAGCTTCAATGCCTTCTTGAACACTTGAATAGCTTGGGAATTACGCTGATATATAAATCCCAGCCAAGTCAAAGGTCAAACTATCCAAGCCAGAAGAGAGGCTCAACATCAGCGACAAGCTAGCCATGAATGTGGATCTCTTCGCGGTCATATGCCAAGTTGACAAACGAGGGCAAGTTTTATAATTATAAGCAAACAGCAATTGGCAAAAGTTTTATAATTATAAGCAACCGACAATTGAATTATTTAATAAGTCTGTTAATGCGATGTAAGCAAATCATCACTTCCAAAATCGTAATTTTGGAGCAGAGGATAAAAGAGTATTGAGGACTAAAGGTGACAGCAAGTAGAAAATGGAAAGTCGCATAGCAACCTTCTCTTCTCCCTTTATATTCTATTCCTTTGAGCTCCTCGTTATCAACCTTTTTTGACTGAAACAATGAAGTGGAAAAAGGATGGAATCAGCCTCGGTGCACAATCACAGGCCATCAGAAAGAGCATGTTCATTGCTCACTGTGAATGGAAATCTTACGCGATAAATTTTAGATCAGATTATTTGTTTTGCAACACACTGTTTTGTAGGTAAAGTCACCAGCTTTTACGTTAAATAGTTTTGGTCAAGAAGGTGTGGTGCAATTTGACTAATCCCCAAATCCCCAAATTTTATTTAAAACTCCTAATAGCCCTTTTTGTCCATAATTTTTCAACTTTTGCCCATTAATAATCAATTCTGATTTGTCACTGCTAGCAATGAAGCTATTTAGAGGATGATATTACTTTGAAAGGAATAGGTCACTGACATTAATTTCCCAAAAAGTCCAAACCCATGTCCCCCTTAGCGAACTGCAAAAGCCAACTTGACCCAGTTAGTCAAATAAATTATAGGTTCTTGTTACATAATAGAATACAGCCTACAAACAGTGTATTGCATACACCTTTTGCAATTCTTACCGAACGTTCAAGTTAGCATGTCCTTCTAGAGAATATAGTCAAAAAAAAAAAAAGTCTTTCACGAATGCCATTGAAAGTGGGGGGGGGGGACAGAAAACACAAACTCAAAGGAGCCCCTTTCAAGATTCTTATTATAGGTATATATACACACACACAGAGTACACCAAATAAGGTAAATTTAATTAATATGTTAACACACCTGATGGAGGGTCCTCAAGTTTCCCGAATAAAGAAAAAGGAACCCAATGAAGAAAACCACAGAGAAGAGGACCAAAATCCTACGGAGGCTCCACGTATCAGAAAATTTTGAGTCACCGAGAAAATAACCATATCAAGGGAGAAGACATTTTCCACATTAATTATACGAAAGAGGGGAGCTACACTGATTTGTTTGGTTGGCGAGAAAATTAGTGAAAGTTTTCCCAGTAAGCGAACAAGAGAGAAGTGAGACAAGCTCGGTTGACCCACCACCAAGATATACAATTTTCCAGGACACAACAAATGGGCTGTCCTGACGAAACTGCCCTCCACGTGGAAGTGAAAAGTCAACGGAACATGTGTTGGGTTCCTTCACTTATGATTGAATCGGGACGTGTTCGCGTCCCCACTTCGAACCGACTTTTTCGAGCTCGCGTGTGCCCGCAGAGCTCTGAGAGGGGGACGTTTTGGCAAAATGAATCTGGACCAATTTGCGTTCCGGTTCAGTTCCTGGAAGGGTTACAATAGTAATTTCCTGCCTATAAACTTAACCGGAAAAAAAAAAACCGATTAATTAAGGGAAAAACTAGTATTTTGCAAATTTTTTCTAGAATAATAAGTTGAAGGATGGTGTAGTAGGTAGGTTGTGAGGACACTGTAGTGTTTAAATAAAGAATCAAGTTATAATTAAGGTTTATTGATTTTATTAAATAGTATTTATTAATTCAATTAAATTATATCGTGACGTGAAATCTTAACAAAGTTACTTTTAAGGGTTAAGGGGACTGCAGTGAAAAATGAATGGTTGAGATTTTTTTACACTTAATCCAATGATTGCAATTTATTTTAATTAAATTTATTTTCAAAATAAAAATAAAAGTTTAAAAATTTTGATTGGAGTATAATTAATGCGGAATATTAAAGATCACGTGTCATTAAAGTATAAAAAAATCTTAACCGTCCATTTCTCTATTTCTCCACTGCAGGCTCCCTTAAACCCTACTTTTAAATTCATAATAACAACACGAAAGAATCAAAAGTATTTCTAATAAGTAAATAAATGAAAAATGCTTAAAAGAAAACTAATCTAATCTTGCTTAAAATAGGTTTCTTAAAAATCTTTTAATCAAATTTTAAAATAAATCTTTTCCTGATCATTAATGGTTAAAAAATAAATTAAGATTTGTTTTTAAAATTTGATTAGGAAAATTTTTAAGAAATAAATAAATTAAGAATATAATCTAATCCAAAATGAAATAGCAAATAACAAATTCTTCTTCTAATCATTTACATATCTTCTTAACTAGTCGTTTAAACATATATACTAGTGATTAGTTCCATGCGGGGTATGAATTTTTTGTATTATATATTTTTAAATTATAAAAATAAAATAAGTTTAAATTGAAATAAATAATAATTATTTGTATATTTGAATGAAATAATTTTATGTTCATATTAATAAATAAAAAATATAATATTTAAATATAGGTAGTCAAATAAAATTGTATTATTAGAAGAATTCAAGTGTATATAACCTAATTTTTACGAGAATTTTAATTAATGTACAATTTAATTTATATAAAAATTATAATATAAAGTGATAAGTAACAAAATAAGCGTCTGCCGTGGAGTCTATTATACTAGATAATTATAAATTACAACCACAAATAATTATTCTTATTATTTATATAGAAAACATAAACATTGAGAGATTTAATTTTTAAATTAAGATAGTAATATAGATAAATTGGGATAATCATTAATGTATAATTTATATAGAAGCATGAAATATTAAAAATATAAAAAATAATTTATTATGTTATTTTTATTTTTTATTCATTAAATTTATTAATTTTAATTTTATTTTATCTCAATTACCAGAGCAAAATTGGTTAAGATTTTATTTAATAATACTCTTATTATGTAAATATTTTAAAAAATAATAAAATAACTATTGATATATTATACAAATCATGAGAAATACTAAAAAAATAATTTATGATAAAAAAATTATGGTAAATTATAATTAGAATAAATATAAAATTTTTATTAAATAATTATATATCTCCAAATTTTATAGTTTTCTTATGAAATTTAATAGTTTTAAATTTTATTATATCTCATATGTTAAAAAATTTAAAAATAAAAAAAAATTGAGTTGTCTCTAAGCCTAAAGTCTCATAAGGATTTATCTAATAAAATGTGATCTAATTTTATTATTTTTAAAATAATAATTTATTAAAATATAGAAAATAAATAAATAAAAGTATGAAATTATATGATAAATCGAATTTTAGGTTAAATAAAAATAATAATTGCAAGTGATATCCATGAAAATTTAAATTGTAATAAAGTTGAAATAAGTGGTAATTACATACAATCCTAATTCGTTTCAGATCAACTCGTCAATATTTTCAACAACTCTGGCTCATCTAGAGTGGAATTCAATTTAGATAATGATAATATTTAGGATTAAAATATTAAGTGATAAGTATAATTTATTTAGATAATTATAATATCTATAGATAAGTAGTATTTAAAATTTATATAATAGAATAAAATTTAATTATTATTAGAATAAAAATATAAGAAACGTATATGGAGAGTTTAATTCCACATTAATAGATTAAAATAAGTTGATTGTCATTTATTATAAAATTAATAATTATATATTTTTAAATTTATAAATAATATGATTTAAAAATTAAATACAAATTAATTAAGATAAAACTTTGTATAATTTAATTTATAAATAAAGATAATAAGAAATGTAGAATTTAAATAAGATAATAATTAATATAGAATTTAATTAATACATGGAATAAATAAAATTTTTTGATTAATTAGAATATGGTAAATAAAATTCTAAAATTTTAATAAAAGTTTTTGAAATAATTATAATTAAATGTCACTTGTTACAACTATAACATGAGTTGGTCTTTTGTGGTGCAACGTTCCCAAACTCTACTTTATATATATTTAATATGATATATATATATATATTTTAAGAAGTTTTTAAATCATTTTTTATACTAATAGATATTTTATCGAATTAGATCAAAGTCGTAGTATAATTATAATCATAACTCACCTCTAAATTATAATTGAAACTTTTTGTTTGGTATTATAAAGCACAGGACCTATATGTTGTCATGAGTGCTGAATTATTTTAGCCGGGAGATATTTTTATTTGTTTCAGATTCGTACAAGACATCGAGTTGATTATTTAGGAGTTGTTTGGTTTGCTGAAAAACTTCAAAAAATTCTATAAATCTCTGTTAATTTTATATCACATCAACTTTTTCTCTCACTGCACGTATTATGAACTCTCCCCAAACTATAATTTATCTCACTTTTTCTTATTCTAAACAACCTCTTAGTGGGATTAAAGTGCCTAGTTCTCTAATTTGCAAGTTGAGTTCAGTGACGCTGGGAGCACGCTTTTCTCTTTTTATTTTCCCATAATCCCGGGTCTAATTTGTTTGAATCAGAGTTTGTTAATTCGCTAGCTAGCTAAATCATCATGCAGTGACCTAATTACTTGTGTTATGTATTCGAAAATGATGATGCTAGACGGCGGCGAAGCGATAGCAGGCAAGGGGTGGTCATGGGCCCCTAGGTTTTGTATTATAACAATTGTTATATTTCTATTAAAAATAACTATACCATTAATAATGGTTCCCTCACAAACGAAGAGTCTTTTGTCTCTCTACGAATAATGATCTCCTTTTTACCAATTAAAAATCTCTCCATTAATAATGGGCCTTTTCACAAATAAAAAAATTAATAAAAAAAACTAATTTCTCTCCTTTTTAATATAAATCCACAAATCTCTCTGGTCCCTTCTCTCTCCCCCCTCTAAGATTTCTCTTTCTTAAACTATTATTTATTATTTTTTCACATTCTCCCTTATACGCTCCTTATTCCTATTATTTTTTTATCTTTCTTTACTTTTTCCTATCTTTTTTTTAAAGTGTTCCTTATCTCACTCTCTACAAATCTTTTCACATTCTTCCTTATACACTCCATATTTCTATTATTTTTATCTTCTCTTACTTGCTTCATTCTTTCTTTCTTTTTTTTTTTTTTCTTGAAAAGTGCTTCCTATCTCACTTTTTGCAAATTATTTTTCTCAAAATAGAACCATAAAATCATTTTTCTCAAAATAGAACCATGAAAAAAGTCTGAGCTTTAAACTACTAGTAAGGACACAAAGTAGAAGAACTTTAGCGACGGCAACCATAGTATCTGAAGAAATTTTTAGGTTCCAGTAAAAGTAAATATTGAATAAATGATTAGTATTTTTTGATTTGCAATTAAAATTTTACTAAAATTTTTTTGATACCCCATCATGAAATCCTAGCGTCCCTGATGTTGCATGTATAGAAAATGGCTCCCGGGCAAATTCAGATGCAGCACGCACAGGTTGTAGGAGTTGAAATCGAATGTACGTTACGGGTTTGAGATTTAGCAATGAAATTAGTTTGCATTTGTGTTTTGTTTGACATTTGGCAAAACTTTGATTACCCTAATGGTCCCGAACAGGCCTATGATTTACTCGAAGTTGTTGCATTTGCCATTTTTTGAAGGAGTTTACACTCTAAGAAGTCCTAAGGCTCCGCCTTGAATTGGTTTTCCAACATCCCCCCCCAAAAAAAGAAAAATACATACCCACGTCATCCCCCAAAAAATAAATAAACAAATAAATACATATATAGAAAATGAATATAAAAGGCTCTGTCTTGGATTGTTCTCCAACATCATCTAAAAAAAAAAATACATACTTACATCATCCAAAAAAAAAAGACATATATAAAAAGTGAATATGAATAAATAAAGGATAAGATTGGATAATGCAATTCATTTTAAATTGAAACATCAATGCAAAACCAGAAGCAATTCTTAATATATATATATATATAACTAGTGGAGCATTTTTGAAGTAAAGTCAACTTGATATCCCTTACTTAATTTGTTGGTTTTTTTTTTTTTTACAAGTACATCAAATACTACATTACAAAGGGGTGAAAGTCAGATGAAGTTTATGAATGCTTTGGACCATTGCCACGTGATCTAATCCTAACTTCAGTTTGTTGGTGTATTTGAAAGCGCGCGCGCGCATATACATATATATATATATATATATATATAGACTTAACTGCGTTTGTCTATGCGATGCACAAAATAATATAATAAGTTTTTATTAACAAAAATAAACTTTTAAATATATTATAATTATTTCAATAAAGTTGTATAATTTTAAATGATAGTTATTAAATTATCTTTTATATTTATATTTTTTTTATTTATGTCAATTTTAATAAGTAGATAAAGTTGATTAAAATCATGTTTTTATTTAAATATTAAAAATTTATATTTTATTAAATCTCAATTTGACTGAATTTTAAAAACTCAATTTGGCTCTAGAATATATATTAAATCTTAAATAATATATATTAAACCTCAAATCTACTACCTTGAGCTGATCTTTTTTATTTTAAAATATTTGTCAAATTTTTAATATACACTTCTATTTTTTAATTATTCATTTGAATTAAAAATATTATTAAAATAGTTTTTCAATCTAATTGTCAACATGACAAATTAAAATTTTTATAAAAACTATTACCCCTAAACCTAATTATTGATATTTAGGTATTTTTATTAATATTAACATTTAGATATTTTTTTGTGCTTTTAAATTTAAAATATATTAATTTTTTCAAATTTAAGTAATATTTAGTAATTTCAATCCCTTTCCTAAATCAATATTTAGATACAAATTTTATAAGTATAACAAAATAATAAACAAATGGGTTCAACTATAATGGACCAATAAGCAAATAGACCTATTTAATGAATTCATGAGTTTTCACATTAATTAAGATCATTTGTCACAATCCTAATAGTTTTATACACAAAATAAAATGTAAAGTTCTATTAATTTATCAATGTGAGATAAAAAAAAAAAAGCCAATTCTTTGTAAATGAATAAGAAGAGACTATTTAGAGAATGAAGAGTATTGAAACATACTACGTAAAATTAAGATGAAGCAGGAGAAGAGAAAGAAATTACATTCTTTTAGTATTATAATATAGATGCAATGGGATCAAATTAGTTCCTTTTCAGAGATTGATGACACTTCAAAGAGAGTGACAATGGTCATATAAGGGCACTGTCTTCACCTTGGTGTGCTCCCTTACCATCTGCGCTAGGCTAGTAACCCCTACTTCATATATTTGTAGATATAAATCAATATGAATGATAGAATAAACTAATCGATATACAATTCATTGATTATGCAGATGAATTTGTTAGCTTTGTGGTGATAATTTGTTGCACTGATCGGATGGAGGGGAATAAGTAAATTAAATCTAAAGGAAAATTATATATGTATATTTTAATTTCAAGTCTGTATTATTTCTACCCATGTACAAATGATGGATGATGCAAGTTTGTTGTCTTAGGCCAATTAAATTTCATTATCAATTATTTCAAACCAGTTGGCCGGTTTAATGATGTAATGCTAGAGATTTGGAACAGTAGGGAGGCTGACATTGAGGTCGTAGTCCATGCATTCATTTATTTTTAATAAAAAGAATATAAATATATTTGAATTATTAAATTTTAATTTAACAACTCCAAGTAGCACTGTTTGGTCCTTCCCCAAATGTGTTCCCTCAAATGCGTTTGGAGTAGTATAAAATAATTGTAGTTGATCTATAGGTCGGTTCTACTTCTTTTCTTTTTTTTTTAACTCATTTTTTATATTTTTTTAACAAAATTTGATTTTGATATTTTTTAAATATTTTATTCACATATAAAAAAATTATAAAAAGTTCTTAATAATAAAAAAACTCATGTTACGTTATTTAATATTAAATTTTCTATTTTTAAGTATTTTTATTAAAAGAAAAAATAAAAATTTAACGAAAAAATTCGTTTCCTAGAAAGCAGAAATAAGTCGCTGGTGGTTTACCAAACTAGCGCATATAATTAGTTTACTACAACTGAGACAACTCTTATAATTTGTTTCAGATTCTTATAAAGACATGATATGATATATATATCAAATTGAGCGTTGACTTTTTCTCAAGATTATTAGATAACTTATCTCTTAACTTCAGAATCGTATGAGATATCCGTAAACTAACCTAAATACCCTTCGTATTAAAAGAGGAGGGGGGGATTTGAGCATTTAGTCATTCTAAGTTTCTATTCTTTAATTTGCAAGTTGAGTTCAATTAAGGCTAGCGCTTTCGTTTTTTCCATTCTCCGCTGGTCCAAGGTGTAATTTCTTTAGCTAAGTCATGCAGTGATTTAATTAATTAGTTTTATGTATATACAAATATTTAATGCTTTATTTCAGTGAGTATTTATCTTGGATATTTAATATTGAATTGGTTAAATATTTTATATTTATCTTTGTTTTAAAAATTCAGAAATTAAAAACAAAGGGGTTACTAATAAATCTTTTTTTTATTTTATCTATTACTATTATGCAACGAGTACTGAGAATTGATAAACCTCGTTTGGTGAAACTCATCCTTTTATGAAACGGCAATTGGGTTAAATTTGTAAGATGGGATGAAGTTAGGGTTAAATTTGTAACATAAAGATAGTTTTAAATTTAAAAAAGTCGTTATATACTATCAACCAAGTTAGTTTTTGTACCGCCCATAACATTATCACAAAGAATTTTCAAATTTACTCCAAACTTCCTATCAAACTGATAAACAATTTTCAAATATGATGCCTAATGAAAAGATTCACTCCAAACTTCCTAACAAACTGATAAACAATTCTCAAAGATGATGTCAGATGAAAAGATGAAACACTTCTCAAAGATGATGATTATCCTAAGATGAAAAGATGATGACTATTATTGCCATTTGCATGGTCTATAGGAGGTAATTCACCCCTTAAGTGAAATTTTGATATAATGGTTTGATATGGATGAAAAGATGAAACACTTCTTAAAGATGATGATTATCTTAAGATGAAAAGATGATAACTATTATTACCAATTGCATGGTTCATTAGAGGTCTACTATAGGAGGTAATTCATCCCTTAAGTGAAAATTTTGATATAATGGTTTGATATAAATGAGTTGATCGTCGGAGGCATTGAGATGATAAAGTTTAAGAAACAAAAGCAGAAAAAAAATCATTGTTTGTAATTTTTTAAAAGTTATTTTTACATATTTTGAATCTTGAAAAGATAGAGATGATAGAATATCATAGAGATGATAGGATATAGTAGAGAGAAAAAGAAAAATAAAGATAATTTAGGGAGAGAGATTAGAGAAAAAAGTAGATACGAGAGATGGAGATCAAGAATAAATAGGAATTAAATATTTGTTAAATATAGATAAAAAGAAAAAAAAAGAAAAGAGAGATGGATTATAATTATAATTATAATTTTATATTGTGAACTACATATGTTATGCGTTACAAATAGAATAGCAATATTTGTTTTAAATTGTTTATTACAAATTTAAATAGATTTTTTAGATTAATAAAATTATGTACATATATTATGTAAATTTATTAGTATTCTATACTTAAAATATTAATAAATTTAAAATAAAGATAACTTGATACTATTTATTTTTTCAACTAATTAAGTATTTTTAGATACTTTAGTATTTGTTTGCTTTTATTTATTAGGTTTTATATATTTTTTTAGTTTTTTTTGGTAGTTTTTAAGTAATGGGTTTTTAATTTTTTTAATTCTATTCTTTATTTATTGGGTTCTTGTATGTTTTCACATTTTTAATTTTTATATAAATTAAAAAATTAAATTTTTACAAAAAAAATTATTTTTCACACACATCGCGCGTGCAAGTGCTGCTAGTATATATATATTGCTTTAATTTGGCATTTATATTCTCAATTATGTAATTGAAGTAAGCATCTTACCTTAAAATGGTGGTTGAAAGATTGAGAGTAATAATATCCATTAGATATATTAACTAATGAGGTGTTCCTTTAACATTAGGGTAACCTTTGGCGTGGGGTAAAAAATTTGAGAGTGAAAGGTTATAGGGGCAATTGTTATTCACGTTTGGCATTTGGTGAAAAATTTGGGAGTAAAAGATTATAGGTGTAATTGTTATTCGGATAACGGTTACTGGAGTATCAAGTTTATTAGAATGAGAGAATAAATATTATTCGGTAATAATTATAGATAATAATTATAATTAAAAGGGTAAAAGTTAATAGATAATAATTATATTTAAAAGGGCAAAAGTTAATTATGTTTAGAAAGAAAATACATTTACGAAGGGTAACAGTTAATATTTAATTTTAATAAATAATATATTGTCAAATCTTTCCTTCCAATATCAATGTTTTTATAACAAGTGGTAATAATTATAGATAATAATTATATTTAAAAGTGTAAAAAGTTAATAGATAATAATTATATCTAAAAGCGTAAAAGTTAATTATGTTTAGAATGAAAATAAATTCACCGAGGGTAACAGTTAATATTTAATTTTAATAAATAATATATTATCAAGTCTTCCTTTCCAATATTAATGTTTCTATAGCAAGTTGATAGATGTTGATAAATAATCATTGAATATCATTTATATTCTTGACTTTTGAAACATATTTATCTTTATTTCTCAATGATTTTTTTTTTCAGAAAAGGATGTCACAGATTATTGAAGATTGCAAACTGTCACTCTACATAAAATCCATTCCGTTCCCAAAAAAAAAATCATTACAGGGAAATGAGTCAATAAGCACAAACAGAAATCCATTAAAAAAAAAAAAAAAGTTTTGCCAAAGAATCATAGCACATTTAGGGCTCGTTTGGCAACACAAAAATGTGTAAAAATCTGCCAAAAGTTACAAAGTGAGTGTTTGGTAAAATCTCAACTTTTGCCGCTTTTTTACTCTATTACAGTAATTTATTCTATTCAAAAGTTACTAAAAGTTTCACAAAACACACAAAAGTTACTAAAAATTGTTAAAAATTTTACTAAACACTCAAAAGTTGCTAAAAATTACTAAATATTGCCAAAAATGTTACCAAACACCCAAAAGTTGCAAAATTTGCTAAAAATTATAAGTTGCTTCACCAAACATACCAAAAATTACAACTAACAACTTTTGACTAAAAATTATTAAAAAATACTAAAAATTGTGCTACTAAACGCCCTCTTAGTTGTAGTAGAAACTTGAGAGAATGTTGACCAGAGTTTTACAGGAGGGTAAAAAGGTGTAAAGATATATTTTACGAAAGTAATGAGAAAAAGGTAAAAAATTTTCATTATGCTCCATTATACCCATCCCCGAGTGTTTTATTACTTATAAAGTTTGTTATGTTATATATGATATTCACTGATAGATATTCACTGATAGTATTCGTAAAAGCATTTAATGATATTGTTCCTTAATTCAATCCTTATAAGCTAATTCTTTCATTATGTTTGAAAACAAAAATTACTAATGACATTTTAAACTTTTCATCTTTAAACTAAGTGCATCTGCCCATCTATTTATCGAGAAGAATGCCAAAAAAAGAAACCATTGATCTGATGTGCACAGTCGCCTGTTTCAGTGACATAGCACCTTTGAACAATTAAAGGCATATGACTTGAGTCTTGTTTTCTCATGGTGTCTAGTTGAAGTTGATAGATCACATTGGTTGATAACTATATATATTGGAACGTAAAGAGTTGCAGAAGCTTTGGTAGAATTAACCTATCTTCTTCTTCAATTTTGTCATTAATAGATTTAGTTTTGTTAATATTTTAAACTTATACGTACGTACGTTTTTTTTTTTTTAACCAAGTTCACTCTTTCGAATTTTATCAACTTTTTAGATTTTTGCATTAACATTGATTTTCAAATTTTTAGATATTGTTTTGAGGGGAAAAAAAACTAATAGCTGAGATCAATTACTAATTCTTTAGTTTTTTTTAATGACTAAATTTATTCCTTCACATTTTAAACTTTCAAATTTTGAAAGGTAAAAATGTCAAATAAAAAAAAAAGACAAAAAGTTATCTACTAAAAAGTTAATTTTTTTTCTTTTTTTTTTTAGTCTCAAAATGAAAAATTAGCTTTTTTCTATTTTCGAAGACAAAAAAGTTAACTTTTTAGTAAATAGCCAATAATCAGCTATAAAAAATTAGTTTTTCTTCCTAAACTCAGCCTAAATCTAGGGGGTGTGCTACGTAGAATTCAAAAAATAAAAACAAAGTGAGATTTAATTCAAAAATTTGGATAGAGAGTGAAAATGTCAGGCCTCAAACCTTGTAGGCTGGGACAGATGACATGAAAATATAAAATTAAATAAAATAATTAGAAACTTATTCCAAAGTTAGGCCAGATCATTATATATCAATCAGAACATATATTATCATCTCTTGTTTCCATATTAAAATAATAATCAACATCATCATACAATAAACTTGCATGGTTATTAGATATGTTACTTATGCAATATTCAAATGATATTTGGAGCTCATTATGTTACTTATGCAATATTCAAATCAAAGGAAAAACTAGGAGAAAGAGATCTAAAAGGCCACAGGCAAGTTTAACAAGAAGACCTTGTCAAATAATATATGTAAACTGGCTTGGTTAGCTGCAGTCTACCCCATATGAATAGAGAGGAATGTCAGAATTTTCAAGGGTGTATCTCAAATTCTATTGGCAGCATAATTGCAACTATAAGGCATGAAGTTCGAATTAAAGTTGTCAAGAAAAGAATGCAAAATATACTTTTTAAGATAGTACTTTATGTCTAACTAGGGGATCCCAATGAATGTAAATACATAATATTTCTTTTATACAGCGGGGTATGCCCCTTAAATACATGTAAAATTTTATTCCATTAATCCAAATTATCCTACTTACCTAAAAAAAAACCGTTAGTTAGAATAAACGTCACACTCCTGTGACATCCAAAGCCTCCATAACCACAACGTAAATTATTATCATTACAATAAAAATATTAACATCAGTTGGGACCCACACCCCGAGTTGCTTAAATAAGAATACGATAATCCAAATAAGAAACGCTTGAAGGGCTTATAGGAAAATTTTTCCTCGTTACAAAAAAAAAAAAAAAGATATAAATCTAAGTCATCTCCATTGGTCTCAATTTAACTATGGGTGACTGCTTCCTAGCCTCGTGCGATCGCCTGTTATATGGAAATGGTGCATGAGTGTACATAACTTAAGTACGTAATATAATTCACAACAATCTCAATGAAAGATAATATATTCAATACAAGTGTGATACAATGGTCAATGTATGCTTTAATCTCTATCTAATCCCAACCTTATCTTAGAACGAATGACACTCAGCAAAGCATATAGAGTAGTCAATCACACTGGTTTACGCTTATGACAAACAATTATCTCAATACATCACTAGTATAAAATCGTGTTACACCCTTGGTCTTTCTTCTAAGGAATTATATTGCATCTCTAGTTAAGCATCTACTAATCTTTAGCAGGGTTTGGTTGTTGTCCAGAGAAATAATCTCAACATATATATCAGGATTAATGTCACAACTTCAAAAACTAATCTTTAATCATATACATTGAGTATAATCATTTGGTATTTTTAAAAATATCATTTTATCAATTTTTTTTTTTAAAATAATAGATCATGTCTATATACATGACCACGCCTTAGCATGTCAACAATAATCACATGGCACTCTCGGCCAATCAATACACAATATATCCAGATAATGCCATCCTAACCTCATGCATATGATATGCTTAATCATGTATAATCAACAATAATATCTTAATATTATAACAAAGGCAAGCTATATTCAAGTATCCAAATATACATTTCATAAGAGGCATTTGGAAGTCCAAGTTTTCCAAAATTTTTCAAACTTTTTATAAATTTTTACTAATTTTTAACTATTTTCTTTTTTCGTGAGTATTTTAAATTTTATAAACTTCTGTAAACTTTATCAATTTTTACCAAGTTGGTTAACTTTTTGCGATTTTTCTGACCAAAGCCATTCGAACGAGTTTGTATCAAAAATGAAAATTTGCCTTCTAAACAAAAGAAAAAAAAGAAAAAAAAAAGAATGATGCATTATACTTTTTCTAATTTTTCCCTAAATTTTGCTCTTCTAAATGCTCCTATAATCTTAGGAAACACATAATCATACTATATATTCGTAATATATCACATATCATCCAAGTGAGTTAAATTAACACAATAATAGAAATGGCCAGACCTTCTCGCAAGAAGGTTGTTGGCACCCATTGGATGGTCGTGGAAAGGCCGCTGCTATGCACGGGAAAATACCGTGAACTCCTTAAGACAGTCAAGCCACACAGAAAGCTTACTGGAAGTTTGCTCTGATTTGGGGGAAACTACCGTGAGTATACACTACAGTCACAAGCCTTGTGGGAAGCTCATGAGTAGCTGAACTCATTAAACCTGCAATCTCTAGCGTAGATCTGAGCTGAATCTAACACAATTCAACCCTTTTGGTCCTAAATTCAAACAACCTGAGCCCTAAATTGGAACCATAATCATCAACAACTTAACATATATCAAATATATTCAACAAATCTCACAAATAACCAAGATCCAAATGCATATACAATCATATATAAATATATATACACAAACATATATAAAATCTCACCAAGAATCTACAACATATAATCAACATGCTCTAAATCATTCAAGAAATCACAATATAAATATAAGTTCGCCCCTTATTTCAAATCTGAAAAAAAAAAAAAAAAAGAAGAAGAAAGTGAAGAAATCCTCAAAACTTTAAACTTTTATAACTTTTATTTCTCACCTCAAGCCAAATCATGACAAGCTGACACCACGATGTTGATCACAACATTGAGAATATCCAGATTCATCAACTTTCAACCTCCAATCTTTACTTTATCTCTCTCTCTCTCTCTCTATCCCCTCCTCATTGTTAGTTCCCCCCCCCCCATTGTTAGTCATTGTAGGAAGAAAGGAAAGAAGAAAAACTAAATAAGGAAAAAAAGAAAGAAAAACGAAAAAAAGAAAAAGAAAAAGGAATTGAGTCCTAAACCCAACTCTAAGACTACTAACAATTTCGAGCTAAACCCAGCCCTAAAAAATAAATTAAGATCCTGTAATCTAGATCAAATCTCAAATCTAAGTATTTAAATTATTTAAAATTTAAATAAATAGTCAAAAATAAGTGCAAGGTATACACAAATAGTAACAAACAGAAAATGAGAGACGTCGCGATCACTTGAAATTTTGTTAAGGACATTCGCATTGAACGTGCCAACACTTGAGTCTTGCTAATAGCCCAAGAAAAATACATAGAAGAACTGTTTAGCAACTCAATTTTCAGTGATAAATTATTAAAAATTGCTTTTTAGGTGTTTTGCAAAATTTTAAATTTTGTTAGTTTTTTACTTAATTAAAATAGATTACTTAACTTAAAAGTTATCAAAAATTACTAAAAATTATTAAAAGTTGTCAAAAATTTTACTAGACATATAAAAATTACAAAAAATTACTAAAAATTATTAAAAATTACTAATTATTTACCAAATATACAAAAAATTGTAACTTGTAACTTTTGATCAAAAAATACTCAAAGTTATTAAAATTTAGACTTACGATACTTAAATATGATAAGTATGTGGGTGCATCAATTACACTCCACACACAGTGAAGGGAAGCGACTCCCCAGATTTGAAGAGTTAATATTAATAGTTTTTAAATATTAAAATTATTATTTTTTTTGTTTTATTTTATTTTCCTCCACACAACCAGCTGTGTTGACTATATTGTCCCCTCTCCCTCATCTCATCCCTTTCTCTCTCCCTCTTCGGATGCAACGATCCACGTTTTTGTCAATGCACGTATATTATAGAAAATGGGTTACAGAATGTGACGTGAGTTGTTATTAAATTGAGACTTTGTAAAATTGAGAAATAGTTTTCTTATTATATTTTAGCAAATTTTTTAAGATAAAATGGGTCGGATGGCTAAAGTGGAAGACAAAAATGGAAGAGTTCGGATTACGAGTATGGCAAGTGAGTAAGAGAAAAAGAATTTATAATTGTTGGAAAATTTAGAATTAAATAGGAAATGGTGAATGAGAAATTGCATTTCCATAGAGTACTCTTGAATTGGAAAGTGTGAAAGGTTAAGTGGAAAGTGTGAAAACACTTGTCCCACATTGGAAAAGAGGTTAGAGGTTAAGTGCTTCATATATGGTTACACTTTTTATGAGTGGTAACCAATATTAAGTATACTATACCTCGCGCGCACGCACAGGGGGTGCAAATCCTACGCCCCGACGGAGGCCTGATAAACTTCTGTTGTGTGCAAGCGCGAGACCTACGGACACGAATGTCGGTCCGAAAAACGGGTCTCGCGAATGGTCTAATTTTTAGGCTTTTAATTATCCACCAGCGGTGGCAGTTATAGATACTGGCTTAATTATGTAACAGGTTTAATTGAGTTTATTACAGAATTAAATCAATTTTGTAACTGCAGCAGGTTAATTCCTGTTTGCCCCTCTTCCCCACAGAATTAAATCAATTCTGTAACTGCAGCAGGTTAATTCCTAGTTTGCCCCTCTTCCCCACATTATCTATATATATAGTCTTTTCCCTGCTTACAGAAGACACACCAGCAGCAAAAGACTCTCTCTTCATCTTATTTCTTCTCTGCGTATTTGAAGACACACCAGCAGCAAAAGACTCTCTCTTCATCTTATTTCTTCTCTGCGTATTTCCTCTTCCAGTGATAGTGTTCTGCGTTTGTTCATTGTTCGCCGAGAGTATTGAAGTGCTGTGTTATCTTCGGTGCTGTTAACCGTTGTATCCTGGGAAACAGACGTCCATATAACCTCGCGCACAGGTAGAGGGGACGAATCTGTTTTAAGGAAATTGTGTACATCACAGTCCTTGGTCTTCTTGCATTTTCTGTTCTATTCTGATAATATATATATATATATATATATATATTATTGCAACTGTTATTCAGAAAAAAAAAATATAATAATAAAATAAAAAATATATATATTTTATTTCTGCCTCTCATTTCATTGTTTCGTGGAAGTCATCTTTTCTTTTAATTTAATTTTAATTTTGTTTCCTCCTTCTTCTTTTTACTTTCGACAATAATTTAATTTAAAATTTAAAAAAATAAAATGGCGAGAAAAAAAAATGATGTTAAGTAATCATCATAAAAATTAGCTAATTACATGATTTCAACATATATATATATATATATATATATGTAAATATAGACGTAGACTTGTGCGATCGGTAGGCAGCGGCCACTTGCTGTAGTCATGTCATGATGGATATATAAGATGCCGCACCGCGCGCACAATCGAAAAAGATAAATAAATAAATTAATTAATTAATTAATTAATCATTAATGGAGCTTGTTGCTATCTTCATTGGTTGACGCAGACCATTCAATTTGCAGCCGACCGGTATTATTTTCTATATCCAGAAAATTGCGTTCTCTAAATTTGGTTAAGACTAGGAATTGTTGGTACCCAAAAGCATAAAACCATAATTTGATCGATAATGAGTTGAAGTGCAAATTAGTAAATTATAAAAAATAGTATAAAAATAAAAATTACTATTCAAAAGAAATTAATTAACAGTAATGCAATTATAATCCAGAGACACTTTGATTACAACTAAATTTACAAAAAAAAAAAAAAAAATTGTAAAAAAAAATGTAAAAATAAAAACTGCTAATAAAAAAAATTACAAATTATGTACATTATTATAACTTAAATATACCTTAACTTAATCTTGTAAAAAATGATAAAAATAAAATAAAAAAATATTAATCAATTAAATAACGAAAGTCTAAACTTGTTTAACATATATATATATATATATATGTACACCAATCAAAAGAGATAATGAGTAATGCATATCAATATAACTCGAACGAACCTTGACTAAATCAAGCTGGCTACATTTGAAAAAAAAAAAAGAAAAAGAAAAAAAATCAACTAATTCAATAACATGACCAAGTAATTCTTTCATTTTACTATATATATAAATAACAAAATGTTAGTATAGCGTACAGATAATTTATGATACAAAAATACAATATTCATATCACTTCATGTCTAAAGGCACTTCTTTAGGCACGGTATCAGCACAACCTATACCACTTTGAATAGCAAAAAAATTATTAAAGTCCACAACAAAATAAAGAAAAATAAATTCATGTACATAACTTTGCAAATAATATTTACACATGATCTCAAATCAACTAGAACTTGAATAATTTGACTGCATCCCAAACTAATATTCGGGCAAAAATTGATACCTATTTAATACACAATTTGAGGTGTATTGACATATATTAACAATTAAAAGTTAGAATAATCTTTTAACTAAAATGAATTGCAATAATTAAAAAATACCTTGGAGACAATAATTAAATGATTTGATTAATTCTAAGAGGCAATTCAGAGAGTAAGGATCCGTTGAGTTCGGTTATCAAAAATTAATAGGTGGGCATGGCAAGGGGAGAGAGATGAGTAAGATGTGGTTAGAGAAAGGTAAGATAAAGAATGAGGTTCAGTGAAAGTTTCAATTAGTAATGAGATTAGAGACAGATGATGAGATTTAGTGATAAAAGGTACAACAGTTGAAATTAAGGAGGGAGAGAGGGGGGAGAGAGAGAGAGAGGGGTCTAGCAACAGTGCAACGGTGAGATTGAAGGTCAATTTCCGAACGGCAAGTTAGAGTTACAGTGGGGTTAGAGGACAAAATTCTTATCGAAGAATTATGGTTTTGAATGAATGAAATGGATGGATGCGATGGTTTTGGGAGGGATAATTAAATAATTAAGTTTAGAATGAATTTTTTTATATGATTTTTTCTTCCATTTTATCTCGAAACTTTATTTTAATATCATTTACAGCTAAAAATGTAAGCTCTATATTTGTAATAGAATTTGACATTTTTTTTATTTGCAACAAACTTTGTGTTTTTTTATTTTTCTTCTTTATTTTATTTTATTTTCTTTTTCCCAATTTATTAGATATTGCTTAATATTTGATTGTTCATTATTGGCTTAAAATTTTTAAATATTTAGACTACAAATGTTTTATATGATTAAAATTTTTAGGTCATTTAAATTTTAGACAATTTCTTTTAATTTTTTTGTGTTAGTACCAATATGTGATAAATTGGATTATGTATAGATGGTGAAATTAGTTGGCATTTCAAATTTTAGACTATATAATAATTATGAAAAAATATTTAAATTTTAAGTATATTGTTTTACAACCTAAATTTATTTTTAAGTCAAAATTTTATATATACTAGTAATGGGGTTTTTCTAAATTTAAATTTACCATTTTGAAAATTTTTAAAAGGATCGAATCACAACATAAACTTTTTTTATCCAAAAAATTTTGTATGTAAGGATAACATTTTTTCGACTTCAAGAGGCCATGCCTCCATGCCCTACCTAGTTTTGTCCCTTTGTGAATTACTTTTGGATTGAATGTTTTAATATGATCTTAGAGTTGGAGTTTGAAAAAACTCATCACTCACTCTAGATTAAATACTTTAATATAATATCAAAATTGCAGTTTGAGAGGACTCGGGTCATCTTTTTTCACTTTTTGATTTTTCAGTTTCTTAATTTTCCAATGCTTTTGTTTTTGTATATAGTACTGATGTAAATGAGTCAAGTCAACTCAAGACTCAGCTCGGCTCAACCCAAAATTTGCCCGCCTACAATTCGATTTGTCTATGTCCTGCCCTGACCGAGTAAGGGGTCTGGTTTGTAACCCACCCTTTGACCCGACCCGCTCGGGTCCTTACGTTGGCCGAATGCTGAAACTTTTCCCCCCCCTTTTGTTAGGGCAATCGTTGGTTGCTTTTATTTCTTTATTTGTTTTTTTTTTTCCTGTGTGCTTGCCATGCCAGTTTTTCTTTTTTTTTTTTTTGTTTTTATTTTCAGGTAGCTATTGACTATTAAGGACGCCAGCTTCCTCCTGCCGGTAATAATGTGTAAGTTTGTAGTTAATTTTATTTTGAATAATTTTTTTATTTAGAATTCTATATTTGTAATTTGATTTAATGTTAATTATATAATTATCTATTTTTTCAATAAAATTTATTCATAAATAACATTATATGTTTTAATGTGTTTTTTTTAGAATTTTATTTGTATTTTTTTTATAAAAAATTAGAAGTATTAAAATTAAGCCGAGACAGTTAAAAAAGGTCAAGGACAAATTTTGATAATCCTGGCCCGACACGATCCAAAGGAGAGCGAGTCGATGGAGTCAAGAGATGGGTCAGGCCGCCCCGATTCCACCACCAGACTTGTACTTCCATTTTGGAATTTTTTGGTTCTGCACTTTTGTGTGCTTGGGTGCATCACGATCTGCACTTTCCGTATTGGATATCCCTTTTATGTGAGGGGGTTCGCATGCGAGGGTGGACTTTAACCGTAGTAATCGAAAGTTCAGAAAGAATTGGATTAATGAGAGAGAAATCAAAAGGAAGTGGTGGTTTTCGGTGACAACAATGCAACCAGGTGCAACACATGGTATATTATGCTAGCTAGAGAGAATGGGGGGAATCAGATAAGTAGTGGGTCGGCATCAAAAAGCAGGATGGAGATTGAGAGAAATGACTTTATGGAGGAGGGCAGAGCACTACGTAAAGTGAGAAAGAAACTTGCTAGAAGGTGGGGAGGACCAAGAGAATTATTTTTGATTCAAACTGTTAGAATAAAAGAAGAAGATAAGAATTATGTATTAATATTGATGATTGTGTGTATAAGAATGTAAGATTACAAGGTCCCTTATATAAGAAGACAATAATCCTAATCCTGATAGGAGAAAGTAATCCTAATTATGATAGGATATACAAAATAAGGAATGGAATAATAATCCTAATTATGATATACGGAAAGACATAAAATAAGGAAAGGCATAAAATAAGGGATACTAATTAGATACGTTACTAAATCTAACACCCCCCTCAAACTCAAGGTGGTGGAGCAGAGACCAACTTGAGTTTGGTGACAAGAGCATTAAACCGGCCAAGCAGAAGAGACTTGGTGAAGATATCAGCTATTTGATCAGTTGAAGAAACAGGATCATCAGACGGGGATTCCACGGGATAAACTGTCGCAGGTGGCACAACTTCATTAAGGAGATCATCAGGAACATCAACAGTTTCAGGAACAGGAGATGAAACCACAGCAGGAACATCTATATCCTCAGGAAACAGTTCAACAGAAGAATCAGTGAGATAAAGAGAGGCAGGATTGCGAAAGGTTGAAGGAGCACAGAAACGCGTTGAAGGAGGCGCGGAGAAAAGCGTTGAGAGGTTGAAGATGCACAGAGATGGGTTGAAGGAGGCACAGAGAGGCGTGTTGAGAGGTTGCAGGGGCACAGAGGTGCGTTGAAGGAGGTGCAAAGAGACGCGTTGAAGACGCATAAAAGTGTGTTGAAAGAGGCACGGAGAAACGCGTTGAATGAGGGGCCAAAGAAGCGCGTTGAATGAGGCGTAAAGAGGCACGTTGAAAGGTGGAAGGCACACGGAGGCGCGTTGAAAGGTTGAAGGCGCATAAAAGCGCATTGATTAGTTGAGAGCGCATGAAAGCGCGTTAAAGGAGGCGCGAAGGTAGAGGTGACGCCAGGAAGGGCAACACTGACGGCCAAGGATGTGGTTGTTGGATGCCTAGTCTACCCAGGATCAAAAACTTTAGGCTCTGATACCATGTGAGAATAAAAGAAGGAGAAAATAATTATGTATTAATATTGATGATTGTGTGTGTGAATGTAAGATTACAAGGTCCCTTATATAAGAGGACAATAATCCTAATCCTGATAGGAGAAAGTAATCCTAATTATGATAGGATATACAAAATAAGAAATACGATAGTAATCCTAATTATGATAGGATATACAAAATTAGGAATGCATAAATTAAGGAATACTAATTATATGTATTACTAAATCTAACACCCCCCTCAAACTCAAGGTGGTGGAGCAGAGACCAACTTGAGTTTGGTGACGAGAGCATTAAACCGGCCAGGCAGAAGAGACTTGGTGCAGATATCAGTTATTTGATCAGTTGAAGAAACAGGATTATCAGATGGAGACTCCACGAGATAGACTGTAGCAGGTGGCACAACTTCATTAGAGAGATCATTAGGAACATCAACAGTTTTAGGAATAGGAGATGGAACCATAGCAGGAACATCTACATCCTCAGGAAACAGTTCAACAGAAGAATCAGTGAGGTAAAGAGAGGCAGGATTGTGAAAGGTTGAAGGAGCACAGAAACGTGTTGAAGGAGGCGCAGAGAAACGCGTTGAAAGGTTAAAGACGCACAGAGACGCGTTGAGGGAGGCACAGAGAGGCGTGTTGAGAGGTTGTAGGTGCACAGAGGCGCGTTGAGAGGTTGTAGGTGCACAGAGGCGCGTTGAAGGAGACACAGAGAGGCGCGTTGAAGGAGGCACAGAGAGGCGTGTTGAGAGGTTGCAGGTGCACAGAGGCGCGTTGAAGGAGGCACAGAGAGGCGCGTTGAAGGAGTGCAAAGAGATGCGTTGAAGGCGCATGGAAGCGCGTTGAAGAGGGCGCAGAGGAACGCGTTGAAGGAGCATGGAAGCGCGTTGAAGGCGCATGGAAGCACGTTGAAGGGGGTGCTAAGCAGCGCGTTGAAGGTTGAGGGCGCATGAAAGCGTATTGAAAGGTTGAGGGCGCATAGAAGCGCATTGAAAGGTTGAAGGCGCATGAAAGCGCGTTAAAGGAGGCGCGAAGGCAGAGGTGACGCCAAGAAGGGCAACACTGGCGGCCAAAGATGTGGTTATTGGATGCCTAGTCTACCCAGGATCAAAAACTTTATGCTCTGATACCATGTTAGAATAAAAGAAGAAGATAAGAATTATGTATTAATATTGATGATTGTGTGTATAAGAATGTAAGATTACAAGGTCCCTTATATAAGAGGACAATAATCCTAATCCTGATAGGAGAAAGTAATCCTAATTATGATAGGATATACAAAATAAGGAATGGAATAATAATCCTAATTATGATATACGGAAAGACATAAAATAAGGAAAGGCATAAAATAAGGGATACTAATTAGATACGTTACTAAATCTAACGCAAACAATTCTTGGGGCCAAGCCAAGCTAGAAGAAGCTCCTCCATTCATGTCTATTCTGCCACTTTTATTGGCCACGGGCAGGTCTTCTTCATATCCCGGTATCCAAACACATGGGCGGCTCTGCTGCTCTCTTGAAACTACAAAAGTGGTTTTGATATTCATCAGTCATTCAGATAGACTTTCCATAGCTAGGGGTCCTCGATCTGCTACTACTCAGATCGGCTGGCTTGACCTTGGACTTTTTACTCAAATTTGGAAGAACAAATATTATTAACCAAGGGAGAATCCAAGGCCTGACATACATATACAGTTGAGTTTTATTTTCATTGCTTTTGTATATATCGATATATATATATATATATATATATATTTTTTTTTTAATTTGTTAAACCAAAAAGCAAAACACCAAGCAACGTCCCTTAAGTGAGGAACAATTTAAGAGTGATCATTTATCATGTTGCAAGAAATGGATGATGGATAACATGCCACGGCGCGCGGCGGGGATTATGTAGACTTCATTACCAGCAGTAGCCAACAATTCATCAGCCATTCAGATATCAAGTCCTCCTTTTTATTTTTATTTATTTATTTATTTGTTTTTGGGTGGTAATGAGATAACCATGAGTCAAGAAGATTGAAAACGTTTTGATGTGGAGAAGGGCCTCTTTCTAAGGGATCCCTCTTCGAGCGTTAAGTCAAGATGGACATGCTACCACCAAAATTGTTAAAATCCTAAATTATTAAAATCTTGATTTTAGTAGAAAAATAATTAGGATGAGAACAAATTTATGGAATTGTGTAAAAAAATTATAATGGGATAACATACATAAATTTTTAATTTTGAAACGTAAAATTGATAAAGTTTTGATTTTCGTGTGAATTTACCGATTTAAAAAAAATGGATTTTTTTGTGTGCTCAAACAAAATAAACTTTTATGGTTTTTCTCTCTTCTTCTTCTTCTTCTTCTTCTTCTTTTTTTTTTTTTTTTTGTTTTTCAAAGTTCTAGGCCACTTGCTCATTCTGATTACTTTTTTAAGTAAAATTTTTTGATTTTATAACATTATTTTTTCTTATACAATACTAATTGAAAACCATGTGCATTGTATTGCCAAATTAACTATTGTAAAATAAATATAATAGTTATAATAGAAACTAAAAGACTTATAATAACGTTACAAATATATTTTTAATCTTACAAAATTAAACTAAATTGAAGTTAATATTTTAATGTCAAATGCATAAGTCATAGTAAATATTTTAGAGATTCTAATTATATAATTAGGTAAAATGGGTTATAGAATCAAATATAGAATAATTTTTGAACTTTGTGGAGGTTTCCTTTTGATAGGAGTTTTTTTTTTTGGTATACAAAGTGGAGGGGTTTCTTTTGTTGATATATGAGAGTTTTTTTTTTTTTTTTTTTGCATACAAAATTTTCTTAATAGTTATTTTTGCTCTCTTTTCTTATTAATAAAATTATTTATTAGTCAAAAATAGAAACTCTAAATAAAGAATTGTATTATAATAAATTATATTTTTATATGAAAAATAAAAAATAAAATATTATAATTTTACAATTTTTTAGACCTTCCACCAATTTTAAACAATATCTCAATTTTAACGTTGACTACCGCTAAAATGTATTATTAGTCCTACTTGAAAGCTCTGCCGGCAATTTTCAGCTAATAACTTGAGTTTATGATAATTTAAAAAATACACATGTTTGTGACAAAGAGGATAAGATCTACTGTCATCTATCCGTTGCTACTTTTCTTTTAATGCCAATGTTGGTGATTGGAAATATCTCTCTTCAATTATTCCTGAAAAGAAATGCCAATGTTGGTGATTGGAAATAGCACTCTTCAATTATTCCTGAAATGAAAGGGAGTAGGTCTTCATTTATATCTACTAATTAATATGAGATTGAATGCCATAACTCTTATTTGGATTTTACGCAGTACATGCACGAAGTTAGAATTTATGGTAAGGGGGTCAAAATTTTTAATAAAAATTTAACTATAAATCAAAGAACGCAGATCAATTATTTGATATTTACTTTTATTGAAATCAAAAAATTTTTTTCGATGCTACAGTTGCTGCTGATTGCGTTCTCTTACTTCACTTTCTTATTAATTAGTAATTTAAAACTTGAACATTTTTTTTATGATTCTATTTTAAAAGAAATGATTTATAAAGAATGAGAGAAGGAAGAGATAAAAGAAGGTGAAAATGTGATTAATGATGGTACGGGAGAGAAAAATCTTTGGAGTGGAGAGAGGGGGAGAGATTTAAGGGTTTTGTATTGAAAAACGTAAAAAATAATTTTTATATTTATTAATTTTTTTATGTGGTTCTCGTTCTGAAAAGTTAGGTTAGCTAATATTTTTTATGTGTGAAAAGAGGATCATTATTAATGGAGAGGCCATCTCATGTATAAAAAGGGGAACCATTACTAATTGAAACTTTTCATCTAAGAGGGAGACAGTGATTTTTCATTTATGAAATGTAATTATTAATAGAGTATTTATTTTGGGTGGCGATCATGTCGAGTAGGCTTTATTAATGCCAAAGCTTCAATAATGATCTTTTAAATTATTGATAGAATTATCATTCTCTATTATTTAACATAACTTACCCTTATTAATTTGTCTCCAAATCTCCCTCATTAATGGGAGAGCTCAATTAATGTTTTATGTAATTATTTACAAAATTACACTCTTCTATTATTTTATACCATCTAAATTCTTTCTTCCACATTAATTTCTCTTTATTTATCTTATCTACTCATCTATATCTTTTTGTTTTTCTTTTTAAAAAAATATATTATTCTCTCTCTTTTCTCTTTTTGAAAAACATATTTCTTCAAAATATAGTTAAATAAAAAATTTTATTGAATTATAAAAATACTCTATTCAAAAAACATCTCTTTTCAAAATATAGTTAATAATAAATTTCTCATTTTAAACATAAAAAATATTAACACTTGATTGAATTATAAAAATACGCCTATTTGTTTGTAATATTTTAGCTAATATATTTGATGGTTTCTTATTAGTATAAACTTTTTTTTTTTAGATTAATGAAATTTCAATGCAATTGTATAAAAAAAAATTTGTACTACTAGAAATTTAGATTCATGTTTAACTATGATTATATTAATTTTAAATAAAAATTATTAAAACATTATTATTACTATAAAATTGTCTACGTTAAAAATTTTATAATCTTTTTAAAGAATATTATCTTTTTTTTTTATGCATAATATATATCACTATTAGAACTTTGAGATTGTGTTTGTTATAAAAATATTAGAAACCAAATTCTATTTATTTTTTAAAGGGACAAAATATATTAAAAATTTATATTAATAAAAAATAAAAAATATAAATTTTTTCTGAAACAAGAAATTTATTAGTTAATGAAAAAGATGTTTTTTGAATAAAGTTTTTTCATAATTCAATGGCACGTTAACAATTTTTAAGTTTGAAATGAAAATTTTATTATTTAATTATATTTTGAATAAATATGTTTTTTGAAGAGAGAAAAAAGGGAGATTAATATGTTTTTAAAAAAGAAAAAAAAGAGAGATAGGGATGAATAGAGAGATAAATTAATGAGGAAGAGAGAATCTAGATTGGATAGAACAATAGAAGAGGATAATTTTGTAAATAATTAAACAAAACATTAATTGAGTTCTACCATTAACAATTCAGGAACAAAAATTAATGAGGAAGAATTAGAGAGAGATATTAATAAGGGAGAAGAAATGTAGATTGTATTAAATAATAGAGAAGGGTAATTCTGTCAATAATTAGAAATATCATTAATGAAACTCTTTGGCATTAACAAAATCTATTCTAACATTATCGCCACCCTTTATTTTTAGTAAAATATAGCATGTGTGCGTGTATAAAATACCAAAATTAGGCCAGGTTATAAATGGAGGGTCCCAACTCCATTATCGTGATTGATTCTCTACAGCAACAGCTGGCGTTTAGGCGCTTTGAGTACCCACCGACGACTTTGATTGTCATTACTTCTGCAGATGACTGTCTACTCTCAAACCAGATGTTGGCTCACTTTGTTAACCAACAAAGCTATATGTTTTTGGCATGCGTGCCTCGGAATAATGCTATTTTAATGGTTTTAAGCTGAAATCAAGCCTATGGGATCTATTTATGACTCCCAATATTGCAGTGTCACGGACTCACGAGACAAATGCATAGACAAGCTAGGGCCGGGGTGTCGGCATCCTATGTGCCTGTTATGGGGTTTACATGCATTTATATCCATGAAGTAATGTTAGGGACTCTCCTTGGAATAATCCTATGCTAGTGTGTATGACCAATAATCCAACCACAAACAATTCTGTGTGTCTAAGTCACGAGAGAACATAAAATAAATAGACAATAATTTTTAACTGAAAAATCCCTGCAGGTAAAAAATCTCGAGTTGAATTTAGTGGCTAACCAAATCTTTTATCATGGGATTGTCTGGAGTTATTTAAATTTATAAAAATTATAATCCTGTATTTAAATTTATACAAGTTATAATTCTGTAATTTATGTAGCGAATAAAAAATTTAAATTTTAAAAAGATTTATAGGGATTTAAAAGAAACAAAAATCTAAACCGACCTTATAACAAATCATTCGGTAATAAAAATCTTGGATGGATGAACTTAATAGACACTTTGACTTACTTATTTACCAAACTGCCTTTTTGTTTGAATAATTAATACACTTATTCAAGTGGAAGCACCATCATCAAATCCTTGACGACGAAGCGTGAGAGTACCTGAGTACCTTCCGGATCACAAGCGAATAAAAAAAAGATTTAATCCTGTTTAGTTAAGCGATGGGGAAAAGCATTCACCTTGATGGTGGCCTTAATCTTAGCGTTTTCTCTACTTTTTCCAACAAATAATATTCCTTTTACATAAAAACAAAGTCCTAGCTCGGTCGAATATGTGTATATTCCTTTTACACAAAACCGCCTTAAAATTCTTTAAGAAAATCACTACTTGCAAGATCGAGAAAATCTCGCAAACATCCCACCGATCTTACGAGTTTTACCACAACCCCAGTTGTTTCTCACGATTTTCAGCCTGCATGTCATGAAACTTGTAATTCTTTTCTGTGAAGTTCCAGGGTCGTTATGTATTTGAAATCGTAGAATAAAATATATCAAAAACCATTCTTAACCTAGACACTTTGACAATCTTAACTTAGGGTGTGATGGTGCACAAAAATTTACTGAAAATCTCTAAAAATCTCTATTACATTTTTACACAGTTTTACCTTCTCAAAGTTCAAAAAAAGTTCAATACATTTCAAAAAAATATCGATAACTAGAATTCGGTTAATCAAATAACAAAAATTTTTTTGTCATGCTAACCATGGACTCTCAAACTACCGAATGACACCTGCTTTGACTATTTTTGGTGGGGTCGTGAAAATCGTTTCAACGGATTGTAGAAACCATTCTGACAGATTCACGCAGTCAACTTCCGTTCAAATGGATTATAAAAACCGTTTGGACAGATTGTAGTATAAAAAAGTTATGACTGTTCAAAATTTTAAATCCGTCCAAACGGAATCTTACTATTCATTTTCAAAAAACGCGATTTGAAGTGTGTGTACTAAATGTACAAAGTTTTTTCAAATCACATTTAATTATCTCATTTTATCTTACTTTTTATCACTCTAAACACACCCTTAATATCACGAGACAACGTATAAGATTTGTTGAAATTAATGACAAAAGAGATGTGATTTGATAAAAAAGAAATTTTGAACCTTTAAATTATGATAGAAAAAATCTGGAGATGGGATATATCATCCCACCTCTTCACGACACACTAAATTCCTCAATTATGAGGATTAACAATCCCTTTAAGTTATGTTTGATTGGAGGGATTGAATGATGAGTATTTTAGGGGTTAAATATCTACTTACCCCTTAAACTATCAAATTTTTTTTTACTTCCCTCTTTACCCCTTAAACTATCAATTTTTTTTTACTTCCCCCTTCAACTACCAATTGAACCCCCTTCCTCCTTCAACTATCATTTTCTTTTTTACTAAGGATAAATCATGTTTTCCATCCAAAATTTGTGACGGAAACCGTTAACTATTTTTTTTTTAATTATTGAAAAAAGAAAGGGGGTAATATGGATATTTCATACACTTAAAACAACTAAATATTTTTAATTTATTGATCAAAGCAAACTTTACCGGTCAAACCAAATATTTCCGAATGGATTCAAAGCAAACTTATGCCGATCAACTCTATTGTGGGATCTTGATGGTTGGCAGAGCAAACTTATAATCTTTTAATTGGTTTAGCAAAGTAAACTTATGGCGGTCAAAGCAACCTATAACCTTCTAATTAGTTTAGCAACTTGGGGACTTTTTTTTATTTTAAATCAATTAGGACTTTTTAGTTTAGTCACTGTTTTTCAACTCTATTGCAGATCTCAAGGGTTTTCATCAATAAAGCTAGGGTTTCAAAAATGGCATAGGTCTTGAGGGTTCCCACCAGAAGAAAATCGACTTGTAAGTATTGAGCAACACATTTTTATTTCAAAAAACCCACTTTTCGGGATTGATGGAGTTGGAATTGAGTTATTTTACACTGTAATTGACCTACTTTATATATAATAATAATCTTACCAGTTTGATTTAATAATAGTGATAATTGTGGTTTTCATTTACTTAGAGACTAGAATACACGCGATACATGTGTAAGTCGACATGTGACAAAAAAACATTTGTACAAAAGCTACTGGCTTATTTTTTTAATTGCATAGGCATCGCATAATTTTTTTTGTTTTGGCAAACAAACAAATTGTAAACATCACCTGTAAAATAATGTGATGCACACACAATTAAAAAATAAGCCATTAGCTTTTGTGCCAATTTAGTTCAATGTAGATATTTAACCCAAAATACTCTCGTTCTAGCTCAATTGATAGATGAAGGGGGAAGTAAAAAAAATGTAATAGTTTAAGGAGCAAATGGATATTTAAGCTAAAAGACTAATATAGTCTTGAGACTAATTTTTTTATCCATCTATTGGATGGAAATGTGACTTGTCCTTATTAAACTAAAAAATGATAGTTGAAGGGGGAAGGGAGTTCAATTGGTAGTTGAAGGTGGAAGTAAAAAACAAAATTGATAGTTTAAGGGTAAATTGATATTTAAGCCAATTATAAAATATCATGAGATAATATATGAAATTAAATGTAATATGAGATTAATTTTTTATGTGAGATTATTATTATTAATTATTTTTTGGTTTAATTGATGAGATATATAGTGGGATAAAAAATATAATTTGACACAAAATATAATAGAAAATAATTTTAAATTATTAAATTTTAGCGGGATATAGCTCCAAAGGCTGGGCATAAATAATACCACACCTTTGTTAATAACTTCGTCGCGTCAAATCACATCTGAACAAACATGGGATAAAAATGTGCCTTATTAATAGCTTCTCCAATCAACTTTCCATATCCTTTAAACAAACACGGCCGCTTGGCCGAAGTTATATTACCTTTCAAATAGAACATATATGTAAAGATTTATGGAACATCTCTAAATTTGGTGTTTGCTCTCCACCTTCATTCTTCCTACAAAGCTTTATATCTTAATTATATATATCTGATCATCCTTCTGAATGCAATTAAAAATTTAGCTTTTTCCAGTTGCCTACTTCTCACTATCGGTTCATTGAAAGTTAGGCAAGAAAGTAGCACAAGTTGGGCAACAAGTAGCATTGCTATTACGTGATAAATGAGGAGTTAGTTCACCAATTGCAGTGCAGCACTAACTTTGATTTGGGTATCTTTTTCCTGGTTAAGATATCTAAATTGGCCTTCCCTTCACAGGTAACATACCAACAATCTGCATAAGCCTCTTTTCGCACATGAACCTTCATGCTCGACCGTCCAAATTGGTTAGGCTGCAAAAGATGCAAGATAAAAAGGATGTCAATTCATCGAGTTGTGGCTTTATCATTGTCTCTATTCATAATTATACTTAAATATTTAAAATTTAATTAAAAAAATTACAATATGAATGTGCTAAAATCAGAAATATGACTAGATCCGGATAATACTGTAAACATGACCATTTGAGAATTATGGAAGGATCTAGTTAGTTATTTTAAAATCAGATCAAATTTTATCAATTTTAAATTAACATATTCGTTTAACTAGCATTTTGTTCGCGTTTTATATCAATAGATCCAAATCATGTTTGAGTCGTGTTATTGTATCGTGTGCAATATTATCACTCTCAATTCAAAAATATCATTAAATTAAGGATAAAACCTAATTACTCAAGGCAACATCCCAACAAAAACCCTAATTTAGTTGGATCCCAAATAATTTAGCCACTCTGTTGCTTCATTTATATATATTATCATTGTGTTATTTAAGCATCTGAAAATTAGCTCAATTTTTAGGAACAAAATTAGCCCAATTAAGAAGCACCTAATAGATACTTCCACTCACGTCTAACGCTAGCAGAACTATATATATTGATTGAATTACAAAGTTGGAGGGCTCAAATGAAAATCTAGGAATTTGAGTATGAAATTGAAAATTTTAGTAAAGTTGGAGGAACCAAATGATAATTTCCTCTAATTATAGTAGCACTTGTTCTATTTTTCAAAAGTTGGATTGGTATATCCATATTTAAATGAAGTAGGTTAGTGCAAGAAGAGATCAACTCCTGGAGTTCGCCTAAACACTTCCAAACAAAGATGGGTTCATCGCCTACTGAGAGACTCAGTGTGGTAGTAGAAGAGCACAAGCAGGCAGCTGACATTGTGGACAACAGTAGGATGGAGAGGAATCGATGGGTGTTGAACTCTCCTGATCCACCAACCCTTTTGGAAGATCTCACCACTTCCATCAAAGAAACAATTTCATTCCCAAAGCAGCCTAAATCAAGATCTGTTCTTGTTTCAGTCTTGCAGGCTCTATTTCCGATCCTTAACTGGGCAAGGAATTACAAGCTTTCAATGTTCAAGGATGACCTCATGGCTGGTCTAACACTTGCAAGTCTCAGTATTCCTCAGGCAATTACATAACTTAAGCATTCATTTTTGGTTGCCTGATCTAAAACATAATATACGGTTCCGTTTGGAGCTCTAAAAATTGCAGAAAAACACTAAAAATCTCTAAAAATTGTTCATTTTTTTTTATTTTACTATACAAATTACGAACCCATCACTTTTTGTCACTCCAAATTCTTCCATAATATATATATATAACTGATCATTCATTATCTCTGTTGTGCTGCAGAGTATTGGATATGCCAGTCTAGCAAAACTTGACCCACAGTATGGCCTATGTAAGTTGCTAAGATTTACTTCATTTTTTTGTTTGAACTTAAAAATAAATGCTCTCTGTTAATCTAAATATGACATTTTGATTTGGGACCGCTGCAATTTAGACACAAGTGTTGTCCCACCTCTGATCTATGCTTTAATGGGGAGCTCAAGAGAGATAGCAATTGGACCAGTAGCTGTGGTTTCACTGCTTCTTTCCTCCATGATTCAGAAAGTAGAGGACCCTATGGCCAGTCCCATTGCCTACAGGAACCTTGTTTTCACAGTGACTTTCTTTGCTGGGGCTTTCCAAGCTGCGTTTGGTTTATTCAGGTGATCTTCTCTTAATTCCTTCTCAAATAAAAAAGTACTGGTTTCTTCTTGATTGGCTGTGGGCATAAGTTTCTCATCTGGCAGGTTGGGCTTTCTCGTGGATTTTCTGTCACACGCTGCCCTTGTTGGATTTATGGGAGGCGCAGCCATTGTTATCGGTCTTCAACAGCTGAAGGGGCTTCTTGGCATTAGTCATTTCACCAACAAAACCGACGTGGTCTCCGTATTGGAGGCTGTTTTAAGATCATTTCACCATCCTGTAAGTTTCAACAATTTGCTTTTGAACTGCTCAAAGTTTTAATTCTCCGCTCGAGTTTTGATAATGCTTTCTGTTATTCCTTTTTTGTGACAGTGGTATCCTTTGAACTTTGTCATGGGTTGCTCTTTCCTCATCTTCATCTTAATCGCGAGGTTTATCGTAAGTAGCGAAATTCATTGCATTGTAGTGTCTGTAAGGGGGTGTTTGGAGTTCTAAAAAATTAATATAAATTTGAAAAAGTTATAGACTCGTAATTCGTACATTGAGTAAAAAAAATTAAATTTTACAAAGATTTGTAAAATTTTGTAGAATTTTGTAGAGCTTCAAACGAGCCTTTGCTGGTAGAAGAGACTATCATCTGTAATGCATTTGATTCATGTTAAGTTCTGTATTGAATTCAGGGCAGAAGGAACAAAAAGTTCTTCTGGGTACCAGCTGTGGCTCCCCTCCTCTCAGTTATTTTGTCCACTTTGATAGTCTACTTGACAAAAGCCGATAAACACGGAGTCAACATTGTGAGACACTTCAAAGGAGGGTTGAATCCAAGCTCAGCTCATCAGTTACAATTCAGAAGCCCACATGTTGGTGAAGCAGCTAAAATTGGACTCATTTGTGCAATTGTTGCTCTTACCGTATGTCTCCTTTTTTCCTTTTTACCCCCCAACTGCCATAGATTAATTACCTTAAAAATATTGCAAATTTTACTGTAACTCTCTTAACCACAGATTTTACCCTTATTTATTTATTTATTTATTTTTTATTTTTTTTACCCAGGAAGCTATTGCTGTTGGTCGGTCATTTGCTTCCGTTAAAGGGTACCATATTGATGGGAACAAAGAAATGGTAGCCATGGGGTTCATGAATATTGCCGGCTCGTTATCTTCCTGCTATGTGGCCACTGGTGATGAGCTTCTTTCTTTACTTCAAGGGTAATTATATTTAATTAATTACCCCAAAGCTTAAGGTCAATTTCAATTTATCTCTATATAGTTTTAAATGCAACACTTTATCCCGGGTTTGTAACCATGATTGAAGTACAACTATTTTTTTAGTGGGTACACTTATTATTTCTATACTTTAGTCTTGCACTTACTATTTCTATCCTTTGTTGTTACCCTTACTTCCATATTTGTACTTTAAATAGACCCAATTTATCGTAAAAGATTATTCCATCTTTCTATTTTTTTTTTTTATTAAATTCATCGAGGATGGCACCAAAGCTGTAACTAATAGAGGACTAATAAGTGTTGCATTTAAAATTATTATAAAGAGGTAAAGTGAAAATGACTTTCAAGTACAAGGGGGCAAAATGCATTTTATCCTTTAGGGGCCGATTGGATGGTGCTAAAATTTTAGAGGGATAAGTTTTAGAGGGGGTATAAGATAAGAGTGGATATTATTTTTAGAGGGTTGGCCCACATTGATGTGATGTTTATGAAGGGGGATAACTTTTGACTTGGTTTGGATGTTTTATAAATAAGAGAATGTGAATGATGATAAAAAGAGTCAAATGACTCTTTTGTCCTTGTGATGTCCCAAATTTGGTTACCCATTAAATTAAATATTAAATTACAAAACCCACTCTATTTAATTATTTTTGGACAATTTGAAGTTATATTATTTATTTCATTGAAAATTTAATTTTTTATAAATTTATTTAAAAAACTTTTTTTTTAAATATGTACTTTTGAATGGTTGGTTATTATCCAATTTTTTTTAATTATGTTTATTTTGACTTGTTGGCTTATCTATTATTTTTTTTATTAACATTATATTTATTTTAATCAAGTTAACAATACCATTAACGAAGGTTAAAAATATCAAAAATTTATCCACTTGAAGGGGGATAATTTTTAGCTAGCCCAAACCCTAGCTAAAAATTATTGCCCCGCGGGAGCTAAATTTAATACTATACAAAATCTAATCCGGGAGAGCAAGGAAGTATTTTGGCTGCCAAACCAAGCAAAAAATGTGAGGCCCACCGGCAAAATTTATGCCCCCTTCTTTAACTGCATCCAATCGGCCCCGTCAAATTATATATCATGGGTGAACCACGTGAAGAAGAAGAAGAAGAAGAAGAAGAAATCCTATAATTTGGGTAACATTTGTGGCAGGTTCGTTCTCTAGGACCGCTGTAAATTTCAGCGCAGGATCTCAAACTGTGGTATCCAATATAGTTATGGCCATTACGGTGCTAGTGTCGCTGGAACTGTTAACTAGGCTTTTGTACTTCACCCCAATTGCCATTCTTGCCTCAATTATATTATCTGCTCTCCCCGGACTCATTGATGTCAACGAAGCTTACAACATCTGGAAGGTTGACAAACTAGACTTCCTTGCTTGCATTGGGGCCTTCCTTGGCGTTTTGTTTGCGTCAGTCGAGATTGGTCTTCTCACAGCGGTACGTACTACACTTTTTTGCCTCCCCCACCCCTTTTTAAGGTATACATAAGGCTTGTTTGGAGGGTTGAAAAATTCTAAAAAATTTTAAAAAATTTTACAATATTATAATAAATTTTTTTTCTACTTTGAGTTACGTAAATTTCTATATAAATCTCAATAAATTTATATATATTTACAAATTCCAATAAAATTTTTATAATTTTTCAAAAATTCTGACAAAAAAATTAAAAAATTTATGTCGAAATTCGTTCGAACGGACGAAATTCGTTCGAATAGAATTATTGATTTCCAAAAAATATGATTTGGTAGCTAAGCTTCAAACGTTAAAAAGTTATCTAAATTATATTTTTTATTAACTTTTAAAGCTTTAAACACCCTCATAATATTTAACGAAATTATCCAAACCACATTTTTTTTATTAACTTTTGGAGCTTCAAACACTCTCATAATATTTAACGATGATACTCCTGAATGGTGGGTGTGGTTGGATTTACTGCAGGTGACAATCTCATTCATAAAAATAATACTGAATCACATTAGACCGGGGACAGAAGTGCTGGGGAGAATCCCAGAAACTGATATCTTCTGCGATGTCAAACAATATCCAATGGCCGTCACTACTCCGGGCGTCTTGATAATCCGACTCAACTCTGGTTTGCTTTCTTTTGCTAATGCCAATTTCATTAGAGAAAGGTAAAATTTACTTCTTGCCTACTCGGATGAGGGGATTTTTGAAGTCAAAATACAAGATTAGGAGTTAAAGTTACATTTTCAATATTTAAATCTTCTTGCTAAAAATATAAATTCATAAAATTGTATTTTAATTTCAGAAACTCTCATTCCTTACATACACGCATCTTCATCGGATAGCTGTAATTTTAATTAGGTTAAATTTTACTTTATCCTCTTAAATTTTATTCAAAATTCTATATCACGACTAGAGTTTTTTTTTTTTTTTAATTTGTAACAATATTTAAGGATATAAATTTTTAGTTAGTTATGATCTTTTTTAAGACTTACACCGTCAATAATATAGTTCATAATAATATTACAAATTTCATAGAAATTTCTCTTTTGATTCATATATATATATATATATATTTGGGGGGTTCGTCTAAGAAGAGAATTGGTATTGATGGAGTTTTGTAGGATAATGAGGCGGGTAGCAGAAGAGGATGGAGCAGAGGAAATTGCAATGGGAGGCATTCACATATTAGTTCTTGATATGTCTGGTAAGATTAATTAACCATTCCATTGGTTAAGCATCCACAAATTTCGCCACGCATTCACTGATCTTGGTAAATTCCTGATCTCCCCTACTTCAGATGTGACGAATACTGACACTTCAGGAATCCTGGCACTTGAAGAAGTGCACAATGAATTGATTGCAAGGGGCATAAAGGTGAGGCTGTTACATATTCTACCCTCTGAGAATTTAATTTCATTAATGTAATGCCACACAATCAAAATGACGTGGCTCGTTATCCAACCAATTTTTGTTTCCTTTCTTTCTTTTTTTTTTGTTTTTTTTTAATTGACTGACTTGATTGAAATTTTACAAAATTTCACCATATTTTATAAATTTTTATAAAGTTAAAATTTTTTTATTTATTGTACGAATTACGCGGTTATAATTTTATAAATCTATACTAACTTTTATAATTTCAAACATACTCTAAAAAAGTAAAATAAGAATACGATGTGACTTTACTTATAAATTTTAGATAATTATAATATAAATTATTAAAATGTACTTTTGCTATATTAATATTAGTAACATATTTTAAAACAATTATGGTTGGAAAGATTTTTCGTGGCTAATGTGTAAGCTTCTCCGTAGCTTAAGTTTTGGCTTAAGTTTGAGTTTATTATTTCAAAATGAAAAGTTTATTAAGGTTCTATTAACTTCAATGTAATATATTTTTTAGAAAAAAATATATATATTATTTATATTTCACGATAATATTTTTCAAGATCGTGAATAAATATGATTTCTCTAGAAATATTTTATATTGAAACCAACAAAACTTAAATTATTATTTAAAATTATTTATTTATTTACGGGTAATAATTTATGGTAGTATAGCATTTAAAGAAAAATAATAATGTGACACTTTTGTTGTTCAATTTTTTTAGAAAAATAAAAATGATGAAATTATACTTTAGTTTACACATGTGCACACAAAGAAAGATATATATTTGTAATAAGTGGTAGAGCCACATGAAGGCAAGGGGGAAAGTGATCCCCTCAATTTTTAATACAAAATTACTAAAAAACCTTACTTACTATTTTAGTTTTATTTAAAAATTAAATTAACTAAAAAATAAAATATTTTGGCTTTATTAAAAATTTTTTAGTTAACTCAAAAATTTTTAACATAAAAGAAGTTTATAAGAATTAAACTTGACATTTTTAATACACTATTGCATACTTTTGTTCATTCTATCAGTAAGCATATAACACAATAAATTCTATACATAATAAAATTTAATAATAATTATATTTTTTTATAGCGAGAGATATTTTTAATAAATTTCAAGTACTTGAACTATTAATCATGAAAAGTATATTCACTGATCAATATTCAAAAATAATTTATTCTTTCTCTTAAAATAATATCATTTTCTCCTATTTTTAATTTAAAAGTAACTCGATTGTTGTTCTTTTTTGGGTGTTTGGTGCTCCCCTCAGTAAAAATTCTGGCTCCGCCCCTTTTTGTAATTAAGGATTGCCGGAGAAAAAAAGAAATTTGTTAAGGAAGTTTTGAAGTAAGGCTTTAGCGGGGAAAAAAAAAGAGAAAAAAATAAGAAACATAAAAAAAATGAGAAAGAAAATATACAATGCTAAATACATCTCTTTATTTAAATCGATTAAAAATATAATAAATTAAAAATCTATCAATGCATTAAAATTTTAATTTAATTAATCTAATTTTTTAAGTTTCATGCATTTCCATTATTTTTTATTATAAATCAAATAAAATAAAAAATTTTGAATTCCTATATCTGGTATTTTCATTTGACAAATAAAAAAGAGAGAGAAGAAAATTGGATAAACATGAAATTAAATAATAAAAAACAGAAAAAGCAATTAAGAAAAAAAGTAACTGATTTTGAAGAGAAATTATGCGGGACAAATTAAAATATTTTTACTTTTAGTAAGTTTTAGACATTAAAAAAAATATGTTATTTGAATTTTAAAAAAATTGTAAACAAATGTTCCTAAATAAAAATAACAGTGTTTCCAAATAAGAAAATTCATATATTCATGAAAAGAAAGGAGCAATTTTTTTCATTCTTGTGTAAAGTATTTTATTATTTTTTATTCTGTAGAAAATGTGGCTAATCTACTAAAAGTTTGCTGAACCAAAAAAAAAAAAAAGTAATTTAAATATTAGCCAAAGAAATAATCTTAAGACGAAAAGAAAATCAATAAATGGAGCGACTAAATAGCCAAAATAAAGTTAGTTATTCAAATTTATTAAATATATACGGAGAGTGAGAGAAAATAAAAGTGGATAAATACGAAATAAAATAATAAAATAAGAGAAATACACAATTAGAAAAAATAAGGTGACATTTGGTTTGTATTTTTATTTTTTAATTTTTATTTTCTGTTTTATGTATTTTTATATTTTGAAAATCTCAAAATAAAAAAAATAGAAAATACATTTAATTTGATATTTTATGTTTTCTATGTTTTAAGATTTTTATTATTTTAGGTTGAAGAGACTTAAAATGATTTTTTGTCATTTTATATTTCATGTACAAACTTATTTTCTGTTTTCTAAAATAGATTTTAAAAATATAAGTGATAAATACATTTTAAACTGTTTTTCTTATTTTCAAAAATGTAAAATTAAAAATGAGCTCAAAATAAGTATATTAAATGTCACTAATTAATTCAAAAAACAAAAAATAAGACAGAAAAAAAAAAACAACCAATTAAAAAGAATTACAAGTAAGAGAAGAGCAGTCACAAGTCACAAGCCGATACGAGTTTTATATACTCCTTTTGGAGCATTAAGTTTCACTAACATTTTAATTTTTATTCTCATTTTACGAATTAAATTAAGAAATTACAATTTTTATTCACTTTTACTTGGTTTTTTTACCACTCCAACGCACCCATAGTATAGTATATAATATAACATATAAGAATATCATTTTGCCCTTATATTTTTGAGTTCTGAAACAAAGTGTATCGGTGTTTCTTTGGCAGCTAGCTATTGCCAATCCAAGGCGTCAAGTGATTCACAAGCTAAAAGTAGCCAAGTTTGTTGAGAAAATTGGGAATGGGTGGATTTTTCTCACTGTTTCTGAAGCTGTTGAAGCATGTCTTGGCTCGAAAATGGCCGGTCCTCGCAATTGTATTTGATGGTTGTTGTGTAAGATATGTACATATATATATATATATATAATCTTACTATCTTACTATGACTATTACTTTTATATAAAAAGTCTGAATTATTGTAAAACTTTTCTTAGACTTTAATATGCTCAATTTTTCTTTCAAATCCAACTCTATCTCTTGTCTTAAAAAAAAAAAAAAAACTGTAAAATAATTAGAGTCTGTTCTAATATTAAATGCCTTAATTGCATACTATCATATAAAAAGTTGAAATCAGTATAAAACTTTTCTTAGACTTTAATACTCTCAATTCCTTTTTCAATGTGCTAATATTAAATGCTCTAATTGCGGGTAACAAATCGTCATTGCGATCAATCCTTTACCTTCTCTCTCTCTCCCAAGTTCTATTATTCCTTTAAGTTGCTTTTTCTTCTCTCCCTCTGTTATCATTCTTTCTCTCTTTAGCAGACATAGTTGACGTGGAGATTGTTATTGGTATTAATTTGATGGGGGAATCAATGAGATGACGATTAAAAGCCCCATAGATTTAAAGTTTAAGAGCTTGTTTTTGAAGTTTGATGTGCCTAATTTGAAAATTCCTTTTCATTAAGTTATGTAACATATGTTATTGGATTATAATATTATACAATTGTTGATGCTGGCACTTTTGCCTCATTACATTAATTTGTTTTTTGATTCATAATTTATGATTTTCTAACGAATTTTTGAATGGGATAAATTTATATCACTAGAGAGTTTGGACATGTAAGTTTATTAATTAATTTGGATTTAGTTTTATATATTCTAGGTTGCTGTCAACTTCATTCGAGCTGAATTATATGTCACTTGAATGACTTGAATAGCTGAATCATATGGCATTTTAATGACTCGAATGGCACTCCTAGGATTTCATTCAATTTGAATATTGATGTTCAGGAAATTTGTTCTTGGAGTAATTTGATAATTTGTTCTTAGAGTAATTTGATAGAAGAATTGAGAGGTACAAGGTATTTTGAATCACCAACAAATTATTTTTCCTTCTTAAATTTGTGATTTAATTCATATTTTGTGTTGTTCTTTTTTTCTTTTTTCTTTTTAACTTGAAAGAGTCGCCAAATATGAGAATTAATCTCCTAAATTTGAATTTCAAAAATCTAATTATCCTCTTCTTTAATGGAATATAAAATCCCATAAAATTTATTAATGTGGCTGGCCATATATATCAATATATATGTATTAATTTAATCGTCATTAAATAACAATTAATTATAACATACAAATTTGAAAACCAAATCAAACATCTTGATTTGATTTAATTTTCCAATTAAGAGTAATTGACATTTATCACCCAAATATTTTGGAAATGTAAATTAACTCCTTAATCACTTACCATAGTGAATTAATACCATATCAAAGCACATATGGACATGCATGGCCGAACATAGTATTGTTCCTAATGCCATTTTATAACTCTTGATAAATTACACTTTGTGCCTATAATTGCTCTGTATGCATTGTAGCAATGATAGCAAAACCTGTAGTGTTCGAAGAGAAACATAATGTGCACCATCGTAATAAAAGGTCTAATTATGTTGCATCCCAAATTTGTCCATTAAACCCATAATGATAATGATGGCACGAAACAGAACCCCAAACCTATAATGCTTAACTTTAGGGTTTTGCAAAGGATTGACATTTTTATTTGGATTAATTTAGAGATAGTTTGCATGGTATATCAACTATTTGATGCTTTTATTTTTTATTTTCTTTTGGGAACTTGTGATGGTACTTCTCTTATTTGTCTAAATGGTAGAATTGGAATTGTTTTTGCTCTGTTGAAATTCTCATAATCCTTTGCATTGTGGGAGTGGGGGATTGAACTTTAATGTTGATTTAAGATTTTTGTCTTGTGTATTTCAAAAGTCTATATTACTTTTAGAAATTTTACTTCTCCGCAAGCTTGTTAAGCAAGTAAGTAGCACACTTGAATTTGTAGTGGCTCCATGTGACATCATTAAACTTTGCAATGTATATATACATATATGTTTACATACTATACTAAGAGTAAAATTGATGGTGGTTATGATTTTTCTTTTTTCTATTGCCAGCTTGGGTAATTTAAGTGGTTTAAAAAATAAATAATATAATTAGATTAATTATCTATATTAACATGTAATATATTTTATTAATTTATTTTAATAAATAATTAAATTAAATTAAATTATTTATTTAATATGAAATATATTTCATTAAATTATTTTTAAAAAGTAATAAAATTAAATTAATTAATTTAACTTAAGTTTAATATTTAATTTAATTTAATTTAATTAATATGAAATATATTTTATTAAATTATTATGAAATATATTTTATTCAATTATTTTTAATAGATAATATAATTAAATTATAATTAATATATTTTATATTTACTAAATTAAATGATATAATAATTATATTTTATTCAATTTTTTAATAGATAATATAATTAAATTATAATTAATATATTTTACATTTACTAAATTAAATGATATAATAATTATATTTTATTCAATTTTTTAATAAATAAAATAATTAAATTATAATTTAATATATTTTATATTGATTGAATTAAATTATTTTTAGTAAATAATTAAATTAAAATTAATTAAATATATTTTATTAAATGCAATTAGTTTTTTAAAAACTAATAAAATTAAATATTTGATGAAAATAAAAAATTAATAATTATAAATAAAATTACATTTCTAAACGCAGTTTCAGTTTTTATTTTAGAAAAAAAAATAATAACATAAAACAAAAAGTAGAAAACATAAACAGATAAATATAAACAGAAGAATGACAGTATTATCAAATGGCCCCGAAATAACTTGCTTTGTGCATGATGCAATGTAGTGCTTTTAAAACTTTGGACACTAACAGTTATTAATACTGGTATTACAATTGCTTGGAACATTGAGTTCTTTGATACTATCAAAAATACAAGAGTAATACTAATACAAAAGGTCACCTATTGTACAATTCTCTTTCTTTAGTATTATTTGTTTCAAACTTATATAGAACCATAATAATTTATTGGTTGATTCTATTTACACTTTACAAATGGATTCTTATACTTCACTTTACTTTTTATTAAATAAAATTATACAATTACCTTTATTATTGTATAAGGGCATTTATAACATTAAAATCATACAATATATCTTATTAAAAGAATAAGTGTAGTTGTGTAGTTTTATTTAATGAAAAAGTAAAAAAAAGTGTAAGAATCCATTTGTGGACTACAAATAAACCTACCGTAATTTATTTTCTCATATGCTCTTTTTTTAGATTACTACTTAGGTCAAATTGGCTCAATAGATGGTATTACTACAACAATTGTATTGGCCCGATAGATGATCAATTGAGAGATTAGGTTACAAATGATGCTAATCTTGATTTTTTGAAGAAAGGAATAGTCAAGATTGCAAAAAAAAAAAAAAAAATGGTCTAAGTTCTATAAAAATATAATTGAAATGCAAAACTCAACACTACTTAAAAATGTAATTTCAAAACACCACGATTCATTTGGATCTCTTTTAAATTAATTGTTCTCATTGCATATAACAAAATTTTTATTTCCTTTATTGATGAAGATTTTTTTCATTGTATAATGCTATTTAACATTACCTTTTGTAAATGTGTTATTTACGCGTGCAATACACGTGCACTTCGACTAGTAGTCAGAACAGTGGTAAGAAGGGGTATTGTTTTAGATATTGTAACTGGTTAAAGAATTAATGATCATTTTATAGAGTGTAAGTTTGTGGAAAATTACTTTATGAGAGTGTTGGGTTGGTGATGTGTGTGTGTATATATATATTGAAGATAAAAGTTACAAGCAAGTAGAAAAAAAGAAACACGCAAGCAAACAGTAGAAGAATCGGAGTTCCATTAGTATTAGGAATAAAATTATAAATGAAATAATCGAACTTCCATTAGAATTAGGAATTCAACCCGATTAGTTGCTCCATTTCCATCCAAACTGTATGTAAAAGGATGGCCCACTCTTAATCACATCACCACTCAAATATTAGAAACTTTCTTATAACTGAAGAGATCAGTAACACCATCGTGTGAACTATCGAATGCAGAACCACCAATCTTGGTACCCACTGAATAATCCAAAGTAAACTAGATGAACACTAGCTTCCAATAGCCCGTATCTAATTAATTATTACCAATTCTTGAGTTCAAGTCCAAAACGATAACGCTTTTAACCCATTAGAGATGACGACACCTTCTGTAATGATATTCTTTGAATTCTGCAAAATTAAAAGAATGAAGAATGCTTCATCTGTGATGACATTCTTCGAACCTTGCAAAAGTAAAATAATGGAGACTCGTTCCTTTGTGATGACGTTCTTCAAACTCTACAAAAGTAAAAGAATAGAGACTTCTTCATCTGCGACGATGTTCTCCAAATTTGCAAAAATAAAAGAATAGAGACTCCTTCATCTAGGACGACGTTCTTGGAACTTTGTTAAAGTAAATGAATGGAGACTCGTTCCTCTATGATAGCATTCTCCAAACTCTGCAAAAATAAAAAAATAAAGACTCCTTTCTCCGTGACGACGTTCTTAAAACTTTACAAAATTAAAAGAATGGAGATTCATTCCTATATGATAACATTTTCTGAACTCTACAAAATTAAAAAAATGAAGACTCCTTCTGAACGCCATAACAATGAAAGATTCGAATGAAGAAGACATTACTTTTTTTTGTTTGTTTTACGCTTTAATTTTCTTTTTTTATTTCTTCAATCTTGTTCTTTTGGAAATTAAGTCTAGAAAATAGTTTAAATATATTTCTCAGTTAATATTTCGATATTGATGTTCACTTTTTTTTCTCTTTTCAGCCTTTGTAATGACTGTCAACTCCGTTAAACCTGGTGAACCCAAATCTATGTTACTACACTTTTTAAAAAATCACCAGAATCCTATGAAGTTCCGATTGTAAAAATCATTCTCTTACCAATCTTAAAACAACAACATCCCACCAAAACCACCGGACCCACCCAAGAATGGCCACCCGAACTATTTTTCCACTGTGGAAATTGCCTTCTTCGCCTAAACGGATTCGAACACGTCATCGGAATCACTCCAAAGCTGTGTGATTCGCTTTGCATGTGAAGGTAAGTAGTTTTATTTTGTTTTATCTTTTTCTTTTTTTTTTAATAAAAAATAGTAGACTTGCTCTTTTAGAGTACATTTTTATCTTTGTGTTTCGTTTTAAAAAATTTCTTTTTTTTTTGAGAGTTTGGAAAAGAACAACTATTTTTTTTTCAAGGAGGAAGTATATTTTTCTTTACTGCAAAGTTTAAAAAAATAAAATATGAAAAAATAGTTTTTTTATCAAAAAAAAAATGAAAAATTACCTTTATACTTCTTGTACTTAAGCCCTCAGTCACTTACACCTCTATACTTAAGAAATGTGCACTAATATCCCCTGTACTGTTCCGAAAAGTGACAAACCCAATGAAGTTGACGAATTTAACAGAGTGTGTGTTTCACTCATATGAGAACTACAACTGACCAATATTAACCCAAAAACAAGTATTTGGACTGAACAAAACACCTTTACAGATGATTTAATAGTCTTCTACTACTTTGTCATTCTTCGTCTGCTTCAGCGGTCTTTGGCCTCTAAGCTTTGTTGTCGAAGCTGTGGGAGATGGGTAGGAGGATCGAGATGACATCTTCCTCAAACGTTTCTCAGACTGGATCTAGAGGTTCTCACTCAGCTGGGCGAAGGTGCTACTACGGCAAAGTGGCTCTTATACAAACATCGTGGACTAAAGCTAACATGGGTAGGAGGTTTTTGGATTGTGGAAGATTTGGAAGACTTGGGGTAAGTGTTTTTGCTTATTTTGAAACCGTAAATTTTAATTTTGGAAAAATTTTAAACCTTTCATCTCTACAATCAAAAAATGAGAATTTGAACCCATAGGTATTTGTTTTTTAACTGATTTTTTTAACAAAATTTTGAAGCTGAAATGAGAAAATGGAAAATTTTAAACCTAAAATTTTAATTTTCAAACCTACGAATTTTAAATAAAAAAAGTAAATTTTTAAATTTAAAACCTAAAATTTTAAATTAGAAAATCAATTAATTTTTGTAACTAATTTCTTTTGCAGGGTGCATCAACTTGTAATTTTTTTAGATGGATTGACCCATCAATCTGTTAATGTGAAAAGGAAGTTGTTCCAAAACTATTGGAAAAATTTGATAAATTAGAGATGTAAGTGTAGAATTGTAATGCAAGGAAAGGAATATATAAGCAGGCTTTGATCGGAACTTGGATAGGGTTAGGCTGCCTAGTAATGTATTTGGCTTCATTGGATACCTAATATGTTATGGAATGTGTACTTTTTGTTTTTTTGGTTTTATTGTGTTGGATAGTTACTCCTGTAATGACAATTGTAATGGATATGTAAGTGAAAATCAATGAAGAACTTCAGTTTTGGACATTAATGTGTTTTGTTGTATAGTGAAGAATATTTTTTTTATTTGGACAATACTAATTTTTAATTTGGACATTTGTTAAATATTTTTCTCTAATTATTAGAACAACAAATGTTAAACTTTAGCATGCAATTATGCATTACAAAAACTGCAAAGGCATTGCCCATCCATCTTGAAAAACATGTATACATGCATGTAGCCTACCAGGGAATCACAGTCAAACTAAAATACACCAGCAAGGGCAACGACACAGTGCCAGCTCCATGCAACAACATAGTTGCACTACTATTCAATACTCTCACCACATAATTCACAACAGCAATGTGGGAGGCATTATTCACAAAACAGCCCAAGCTACCCAAGCTATGTTCCTGCAAGTGATAATAATGGACAATCACACTTAGATCATGCAACACACAAAATGAAGCCATGCATTTATCAAACTAATGGCAATTTTGCAACACACAATTTACACCACATTAAACAAAATCACATGCTCCTTAACTTACCCATTCAAATTTCTAATTAAAACAAGTGTTCAACAATTAAAGGGTCCACCCTTTACATGAAATGAAAACAGTAACAAAACTATTCAGCCAATTCCCTCTTAAGCAAAATAAAGGTTGCTACACTATACAAAACTATGCCCCGAGTGCTCAAAAACTATGCCCGGGTTGAAACATATCCATTTTCAAAAAGTTATTGCTTTAGTGCTCTTTTCTTTACATGAAATGAAAACAATTAAAAACTAGTCTATTCCTTTTCAGTTTATGTTGCTACATTGATTACAAATTTATGTCATTACTTCACAAAAGTATCCATTTCATTCAAAATGTTAGTCAAGTTGAAAATTCCTTTACAAAATAATCAGTGTTGCAACATAGACCTCACACCAAAAATCAACTTCTTCAGTCACTTCTTCAACTGCTCCAAAACTTCTTCATTTTCATCTTTTCTTCAGCTTAGGTCAACCACTTCAGCACTTCCACCCTAAGCTGGCCTACTTTCACCTGACCTTGGCAATCTTGTTCTCAATACGTATCTTTTACCACCACGTACTATCAGTTTAGTTGTCTACAAATAAAAAAAAAAATAGTTACAAAACTATAATGCATAATTGTTGGTTGTCATGCATGTAGTCACAAAACTAGTCATTGTAGTGCATGCACCTTAAAAAACAAATGGAGGCAGCCTTAAACACCATATTCAATAAACTAATATACATAAACCAGCATTCTAAGTCAGCAATTAGCATTCCAAATAAGCTATTTTTAAATCAGCCTAACAAGTAAATTTCTAAATCAACAAGCATGCAAATTTCTAACTCAATAAACATGCAAATTTCTAAATCAGCAAACATGCAAATTTCTAAATTAGTATTTAATAAAATTAAACTGGCAGCATTGAAGTTCTCAATCACTATTAAAGTTTTCAATCACCATAATCAATCTTAACAAACCATCCTAAACCAACAGTCACAAAACTAGCCATTGCAGTGTCATCTCAATCTTACTTGGGAGTAAGATTTCTTGCCAGTGTCATCTTCATGAATCCATATTGAAGATTGGTCAGCTAGCAGTGTACAAGACCCGGTGGCAGTCTATTTTGTGTACCCAAATAAACTATGATAAATTAGGTTTCACATTATTACAGGTTTTATTTTAACTAGTTCAAAATTCTATTCAATCTTCGAGAATGTACCTCAACCATGGTTGCTGGCTGTGTGGACGAAGCAGTGGCAATTTCAAATGTCTGAGCTAGAGTCTTTGTCTCAGCAAGTTTGATGCAAGAAATGTTGGCAGTCTGATACAGTCAGCAAACAGCAAATTAAGTGTGTATAAATAATAAGCAACATTAGATTAAATGTATAGAAATAAGTGCTAGTTACCTGAGTCATTTTATCCACTATTCGATACATCATTCTCAATTTTGGGTAAATATTATTCTTACAAGATCATATGTTGTGTCCCGCCTTCAAATGCCTCTTACAAACCACCATTCTATTTTTCATTGAGACCTTATTTGGATTAACTACCTTATCACCATCTATCATTTTCACTTTCTTTGGTCTGCCAGCCTGCTTTTTAACATATGGAGGTGATATTGGTTCCATTCCAGTTTGGATCCAGTCTTACTCTCTTGGGACAGGATGGATCATAGACTTATACACTCTCAAGTATGTCTTATTGCGATAGTAGCAATGAACATACTCCTCAGGAGTTTGCCTGTGCATGTTTATAGTACTAACTGCATGTTTGTAAGATATTCTTATCAACTTCCACATCCTATACCCACATGTCTGTCTCTCCAAATCCATTGTGTTTGTCGTGTTGCAATAGTCAACCTCGTACTTTAGCTCACCAGTAAAGAATGGAAAATAATATCTTCCATCAATCTTATTCTTCTCCAATTTATGTTGGATCTTAGGACATATATCCCCATCGTGCTTTTCTATCCTTAGCTTTTTCACTTGGAACCGAGTCATTAATTCCTTTCATATCCACTCTAACATGGTAATTATTGGCTTGTCCCTTGCCTTGAGGATGTAACTGTTGAATGACTCACTTAGATTATTTACAAGAATATCACACTTGGTTTTGGTGTTGAAATGAGACCTTGTCCACAACTTAAGGTCAATTTTGTTTAACCACTCCATGCATTCTTATCCATACTTTCAAGTGCTTTCATATGAACCTTATGCTCTTTAACAGTACCAGCAGATTCAATTCTTTACCTTTAAATTTTTTTTGAGAAATTTGCATTGATATACCTGAGATAAAATCTATGCTTAGCATTAGGTAGGAGCTAAGCGAAGGTGGCTTCCAAGCCTTTTTGTCTATCAAAAATAAAACACTAGCCCATCTCCTCAACAGTCCCAATATCGTCTATCAAAAGCTCCATGAACCAACTCTACAACTCCTTACACTCAGCTTCAACAACAGTAATGGTGAGTGGAAACATATTATCGTTGGCAACTCTCGCTACTGTACTCAAAAGTTGTCCACCGTAAAGTCCTTTTAAAAAACACCCATCTAGCCCAATAATGGGCCTACAACTATTCAAAAATCTATCCAATTGTGGTTGGTATTGGACATATGTACGACTAAATATGGGAGGCAGTTGCTCATTAGGTCGTTCAATCATGACAGGTTCGTAGATTATGCAACCTAATGGTGGCTATATAATCCTTGAGCCAAGCAAACTGCTCCTTGATGTTACCTTCTATTATCTCTTTCGCTTTTCTCTTAGCTTTGTACAACTGGTTATTGCTTACATCCACAACTGGTTATTGCTTACATCCACAACTAAATCTCTTTTACCTCGTCCCTGAAAGCATAAATACTAATTTCAAGGTTATCTCTCAACTTGTTAATATATTTATTTGAGAGATACCTAGAATTAACTAAATGGATGTTGTACGATCTTCCACAATTATGTTTTAGTTGGAAAGACTTAACTTAGAATTTCCTTTCACCTTGCATAGGTGAAACGTGGATCCTAAATCTACTCTCAGCCTTGTAGACAGCAGTCATTCGTATAGTCTCGTTTTTCACAAATTTGAAGTCATAACCTTATTTGACCTGCCACTCCCTTAGTGCTTGCCTGAAAACATAAATGTTCTTGAATTTCATACCAACTTTCAACTCTAGGTTTGCCATGTCAACTTCATCATTAAAATCTCAATAGTGGACACCACCATCATCCTTATCTGACCCTCTAGCAGAGTTCAATTCATTGTCCGACTCATGGTCAGACGACCATTTAGTTTCTGCCCATCCTCAATATCTTGCTGTCTACTTGCCTCAGATTGAGCAGTTGCATGTTTAGGGTTTTCCTGGGGTTTAAAAATCTCATCATCATCTACCCTCTCAAAATCTTTAAACATCCAACTAGGATTGTCATATTCACTACCACCATTTCTACCTCCTTCAGCTAGATTGAACTCATCATCCTCAGTTGCAGCAGTAGGGTCCTTCTTTATATGTGCAAAAGTCTGAACTGTAAGAGCCTTCTGAGTTGGAGTCTCAACTGCAGAAGACTCAACTGCTAGAGGGCCTTCAATTGCTAGTATGGTACCCTTCACCACATTGCCTTCTTTATCCATAATCTGTAGTGGTCCATCCCCTCTCACAACATACATAACAGTGACAGGTATTCCCTCATCACACCTCACCATTTCCAAAACATCATTGTCACAACTAATCTGTCTCAAACCATCGGTTAAGCCCATGCCAAGCAATCTGTAATACATGGTGCTCATGCTTGGATACACTCTTTTTAAGAAAATGTTTTGCAAGTCTATAAAACTAATAAAATTAGGGTCAAACCTGTCAGCAATCTCAATTGTGCCTTAGTGTATATGGTAGTCCCCCCCAACAATCACCTTGAATCTCTTCCCGTGATGTAACTCCACAGTTTTAATCTCAGCCATCCTTACACAAACCTATAACTTTGTTTCAAAAATTAATTTAAAAGTCAAATAAACCATCTTTCTTGTAGAAAACAACCACAAAATTGCTTCAAAGCATGAGACACCCACATGGTCCCATGTCTGGGTAACCTGACCTGCACCCATGTTTGGTTACTTTAAAGTAAAAAGACAACTATTCTCTTTACATACAAAGAATTTAACTTCCTAAATCAAACACCTCACATACCTACTACGTCTTCTCCAACGCCGAGGGTTTTTGCACTGCGATATTCAGCTACGGACTGATTTTCCACTTTCCTCCAACAATGGCTACTTAAAAGATTGATTTTGCATAGCAACTGATCGCTTTGTTTTGTGGAAACAAAAAAAACCTTAGATTTTTTATTTTGGGGAGTTCGAATGGGCATTTTGAGTTTGGGGGTGTATTGCTGATGAGGGCTTTCAAATATGAAGAGGCCATTTCTAACTTTTTATCACTTAATGTCAAGTTGTTGGGTTTGTCACTTTTCGGAAGAGCACAGAGGTATTAGTGTATATTTTTTAAGTATAACGAGTGCAAGTGCCCGAGGGCTTAAGTATACGGAGTGTAAAGGCAATTTCCCTTTAAAAAAATTTGCTATTTTTCTAAAAGTAGTTCTTTCTTTTTGTGTTTTGCTTGGAAAAATAACATTTAAAAAAAATTGGAAGTTTCCCTGCAAAAAATTGAAAAGTATAATTTGTTTTCCAATTTTTTTTTAAATGTTATTTGTCCAAGCAAAACATTAAAAGAAAGAACCACTTCAAAAAAAAAAAAAAAATCACACATAGAGCCTACTATTTTCTTTTTAATAAAAGAACCACTTTTTCATGTTTTATTTATTTATTTTTTAAACTTTGCGGTGAAGAAAAATGTACTTCCTCCTAATTAAGGAAAAAAAAAAAAGATAGTTCTTTTTTTCAAACTCCCAACAAAAATGTAATTTTTTTAAAATAAAACACAAAAATAAAAATATACTTTAAAAGAACACATTCTACTATTTTTTCATTAAAAAAAAGAAATAATAAAATAAAACTACTTACCTTCACATGCAAAGCGAGTCACGCAACTTTGAAATTATTTCGATGACACGTTCAAATCCGTTCAAGCGGAGGAAGCAATTTTGGCCGTGGAAAAAATAGTTTGGGTGGCCATTTCGTTGGTTTTGGTGGGATGTTATTGTTTTGAGATTGGTAAGAGAATAATTTCTGGTATTGAAACTTTATAGGGTTCTGATGATTTTTGAAAGGGTGTAATAACATAGGATCCTGGTTTGCCGGGCTTAATGGAGCTGATGGTCATTGCAAAAGTTGAAAAAAGAAAAAAAAGAAGTGAACATCAATTTTTAAATATTAACTAAGAAATATATTTAAATTATTTTCTAAATTAAATTTTAAAAAGAACAAAATCGAAGAGTTAAATAAGGAAATTAAAGCTTAAAATAAATAAAAAAAAACTAACATATTTTTCATTCAAGTCTTTCATTGTTGCAGTGTTCAGAAGAAGTCTTCATTCTTTTAACATTGTAGAATTCAAAGAATGTCATCATACAGGAATGAGTATCTATTCTTTTACTTTTGTAGTTTTCCATGAACGTCGTCACGGAAGAAAGAGTCTCTATTTTTTTACTTTTGTAGAGCTCAAAGAACGTCGAATGAGTCTCTATTCTTTTATTTTTGCAGAATTTCAAGAACATTATCACAGATGAAGGAGTTTCTATTCTTTTACTTTTACAGAGTTTGGAAAACGTTGTCACAATGGAAGAAGCCTCTTATTCTTTTACTTTTGCAAAGTTCGAAGAATGTCATCACAGAGGAAGCATTCTTCATTCTTTACTTTTGCACAGTTTGGAAAATCGAAGAGTTAAATAAGGAAATTAAAGCTTAAAACAAGTAAAAAAAAAAAACTAACGTATTCTTCGTTCAAGTCTTTCATTGTTGCAGTGTTCAGAAGAATTCTTCATTCTTTTAATATTGTAGAATTCAAAAAATGTCGTCATATAAGAATGAGTATCTATTCTTTTACTTCTGTAGTTTTCCAAGAATGTTGTCACGGAGGAAAGAGTCTCTATTTTTTTTACTTTTGCAAAGCTCAAAGAACGTCGAATGAGTCTCTATTCTTTTATTTTTGCGAAATTTCAAGAACATTATCACAGATGAAAGAGTCTATTATTTTACTTTTACATAGTTTTGGAAAATGTCGTCACAATGGAAGGAGTCTCCATTCTTTTACTTTTGCAAAGTTCAGAGAATGTCATCACATAGGAAGGGCATTCTTCATTCTTTACTTTTGCAAAGTTCGGAAAACATTATTATAGAAAGTGTCGTTACCTCTAATAGGTTGAGAGGGCTATTGTCTTTAGACTGGAACTCAATAATTGACAATAGACAATTAGATACGGGTTATTAGAAGCTGGTGTTAATCTGGTTTACTTTGGATTATTTTGTGGGTACCAAGATTGGCGGTTTCACATTCGACAGTTCACACGGTGGTGCTGCTAATCTCCTCAGCTATGAGAAAGGTTCGAATATTTGAGTAGTAATGTGATCAAGACGAGGCCACCTCTTTTATATACAGTTTGGATGAAGAAAGAGCGACTAATCGAGTTGAATTCCTAATTCTAATGAAAGTTCGATTATTTCATTTATCATTTTATTTCTAATACTAATTGAACTGCAATTCTTCTATTGTTTGCCTAGTTGTTTCTTTTTTTGTGTTTGCTTGTACTTTTTCTCTTAAATATATCTATATATACACACACATCACCACCCTAACACTTTAAATTCTAACGCATAGACTCTTTAACGTATCAAGTGCTGGTTGTTACTTGCATTGTACAACTAGTCGGTGCAGTCAGTCGTCGAACCAACATTTCACTACTAGAAATATTAATTTTCGCAATAAAGAAAATGGATGTCTACCTAGTAGCGAACACTAATTTATTATTATTATTATTTTTTTAAATCTACCAATTTTTGAAAGTTACAATAGAAAGATGTTTGTTGAATTTATTTTTATTTTTTTAAAATAAAAATTTAAATAATAGAACGTAAAAAAAAATATCTTTACTCTTCTTTTTTCTGTTATAAATATTTTATTAATTTTAATACCTTGGCTTTTTTTGTTGTATAATATTAAAATGAGTTATTTTATTCAAATACTTTTTAAATCAAAATTATTTTTATTAAATATTATAATTAAATTAATATAAAATATATTTTATTAAATTATTTTTAATAAGTAATATAATTAAATTATATTTAATATATTTTATTTTATTGAATTAAATTACTTTTAATAAATAATTTAGTTAAATTAAATTAAATTAATATTACATATATTTTATTAAATTAATATAACAATTAATTACTAAAAATAAAATTACATTTCTAAATGTAGTTTTAATTTTAATTTTAGGAAAAAAGGAAAATAAAAAATAAAAATCAGAGAAGATAAACAATAAAGCATAAAAAAAGACGATATTATCAAGCAAGTTCTAACAAATGCATTTTCAAGTTTTTATTTTTTTACTACAAAAATAAAATCTAAAAATAAAAATTAATAAAAAATTAAACACAAAAATTAAAAAGTAACAATTTTGTCAAACCGACCCTAATTGTTTGCAACCTTATTTATATCTTTTAACCTTTATAACCTCAAACGAGGTCGATTCATTTCATTCGCCGGGACGTAGTAGATTCTATCTTGGAAAAAGTAAAACTCATTCAAGCCTTGGAAATAAAAAGGAAAAATGGAGCCGTCAATGCTCTGCCGTTGAAGACAGGAAAACGAAGGAACAAAAAGGGAAAACTTGTTTGGACGACGAGAAAATAATGGGCGCTGAAGTAGAAAATGGAGAAGCAAACCAGATATCGGGTCCAAAAGCTAACCCCAATCCGATCACCAAGGCTCAGTTCCTCTCATGGAAACGCCAGAAGGTCTTCTCTCTATCTATTCCTCGCTCTCCAAATTTCCCTAGGGTTTATTGACTTCTTCATTTTTGTTATATACATCCTCTCTATTAGCTTTTGATTTTGACCTTTTTATTTAAATTGGCTAGAGATGCATATGGGTTTATTAATTTCTGTCATAGTCTTATGACGTGACAAACCAGGAAGCGCGAAACACAGTGATTTGCAAACGTATGGAAGCTAGGGTGAAAAGTTCTTGTAATGTGCCCATGACAAAGTCTATAAATAAAAGGAGGAAGATTCTTCACCATTGATATAATTATCTCCATATTTGTATGTGAGATTTGATTCTGTTGTCTTCGTTAGATCAAATGGCAGCCCGACTGCTGCAACTGTAAACTCAACAACTTTCATGATTTAATAGGACAGTTTAATTCTTATTAGTATATTTTCGTTCAGCTTTCGGGTTTATATTCTAAATCAAATCCTTTTGAATTTTCCAAGTATTAATTAAGTAATTTGTTACAAATTTGACCAATACGCCAAAGACGCAAGCACGATGGAACATGTGAGATCAATTTCTATATTCTATCCCATACTAGAATAGCTCAACCCATGTCCTATACCACAAGTGGGGCCCATTAGGGCCGTAACATATCACCACACTTCCAAAGCCGATGTTCACGGCGGCTCTCACTCTAGATAACTTTTACTTTGGTGGTAGGTAGCCTTTTTTTTTTTTTTCCTTTCGGATGGTTCACACTCTACTCCTGATAGCTTTTTTCTAGGTAACCTTTACTATGACTCGAACTCAAGATGTAGAGGTTGCTCTGATACTAAATGTTAGGAATTTGACCAATACGCTAAAAGATCCGGGCTTGATGGAACACGTGAGATCATTTCTTATATTCCATCCCATAATAGAATAGCCCAGGCCATGTTTCATACCACAGGTGGGGCCCATAAAGATCGGAACATAATCATATCTCGTATAAGGTTGCGTTGATTGTACAAGGCTTGGAAAACTTAATTTTGGCCTTAATTACTTGGGTAGCCAGCTGGGTTAGATAGTGGTAAACTGTACTTAGAGCCACTTTCTCCTGTCTGGCCATTTTATTTTCTTAGAGCCACTTTCTCCTGTCTGGCCATTTTATTTTCTTTCTGAATGGTAAGAAGACGCGTTCTTATGTCAGAAGTTGATATCAGTAAGAATAATATATTTGCATCTTTTGGTCCTAGTGGCTATGTTCCGAGCTTGGGGAAAACTTAAGGATATTGTGAGGATCAAGGAATGTGGCCATGTAGGTTTGAACTTATAGCCATTCATGAGAGCCTTCTTTAGGGTTTCCTCTCGAAGGAGTAACAACTTCTCGTTGTTGAGCCAGATGGAATTTTATTACCTTGTTGGTTCATTAATTTCATAGTTTAAAAGCCAAGGGTGAGTCCAATGATGGCTTGGCCCATGTACATGGTTAGTGCCATCTATAGTACCCTTGCCCCACCCCAGATTCATAGGCTGACACGTGTTATCGTTATGATCTCTTGAAATCCTATGATATTTCCACAATGTTGCTGTAATGGCAATGTCGAGCTTATAAGGTTCATTTATCCTGTGGGTTGAGGAGGTATGATGATGATGCTGCCGACGCCGCCAAGTGTGACAACAATCTCAATGACGCTGGGATATTGATATCACATGATTTCACCACATCCTTTTTGTCAAATCATTGTTGGTTATCCTTGGCATTATCTGACTGCATTGCGATTGTTTTGGCTATTTCAATATGTCCAACTCAACACCATTGCAGTCTTACATGTCTTGTGGGCTATCATGGTGTCTTTATTGAATCTTTGATGCTATGTTTGATAATCATTTTGATTTTGGAGCATATTCATGCCATGCTCTCAATATTATTAATGCTACAGTGGTTAGAATGATGGCAGTGTCATTAATAAGGGCAAAGTGTCATGCCATATTATTTATCGCGGCGTCTTTCAAGAATAATGATATTCACCTGTTCTAAGTATCATGAAGTAGCACGTCCTTTGCTTTGAAGTGCTTTGAAGTTCGAGTTTTGAGTTTGGCTTGTGTTCTAGTTTGGGAATCGTTGACATCCTACCATCATCTCACGGAATGATACAATAATGATGCCAAGTGTGCATCTCTGTTAGGGGCTGATTATGGAGGATGACCTTTACAATTCGTTTGGATGGAGTGGAATGGGGAGAAAAGAAGAGAAAAGAAAAGAAAAGGTTTTACAATCTATCATTTGTTTGTGAGTTTTTCTAGGGGAAAATGGAAAGAAATAGAAAGAAATGGAAAGAAAAGCAGAGTGTTAAAATTTTAAAAATTTCATCCTCCCAAAAGTGGGTAGAAATGAAGAGAAAAGAAAAGTGAATTAATGAAACTTTAAAAATGACATATTTGCCCATAGAATAAAGAATAAGAAAAACAAAATTACAAACATATCCTAGGGTTAAATAAATTGACAACTCTCTAACTCTTCAAAGGATTTAATGGTAAAATAACAAACTAAACTTTCTTTTCCTTCCATTTCTTCTCAACTTACAAACAAAGAGAAATAAAGTTGTTATCATTTCTTTCCTAAACTTACAAACAAATGGAAAGAAAATATTATCATTTCTGTTATTTTCTCTTCTCTCCTAACTAATGTTTTCTTTTCTCTCCTAAACTCACAAATGCATCTTTTTTCTTTTTTTGGGATACTACTACAGTGACACTGCACTAACATTACCCTGTACTCAATGTTCCAGTTGACAATAATGGTATCCTTATAGATGAATTGTTCATGTGGAGAGGGAGGATATAAAGAGGACTGTGGTTTGATGTTCATGGATGAACTAGTTCTTATGTAGCAGAGGCAAAAATTGAGCAGTATTGATGTTGCCATGCCCTTTTGCCAATTAATTAACAACTGGTAACATCAGTAGTCCTTCTGCGTCCTAAGCCACTCTGCATTCTTATCAATTTAAATGAACTTGAACAAAATATGGAGATATGATACCAAGTAAATTAATGTAATTGACCTCAAGTAATTGTGCCAACATTTGTTGGTTGTAGTTGAGAAGAAAAACATTACGTAATTTATGAACGTAATGTTACAATCACTCTCTGCCAAATTTTACTTGCCTGCATCCTTGATTTGGTTCATTTGTCTGGAGGGTTCTGGGCCATGTTGGACAACTTATTCTTTGACCAATCTGTCATTTTCTTTTCTTCTAGATCATAAGTGTTTAATGTTGGTTAGATATTTTATGAATTAAATAGTCTAATCTTGAATTTGTCCATATTATATATTTAATGTGGCCTTGTAAACTGTAACAAATCCAGACTTCAGCCAACATTTTTCTACAAGCTTTTTTATTTCTTACTGCTTGCACAACTAGACCCAAGCAGAGTTCATGGATGGCCTGAGAATTTCTTGCTTTCATCGAGAAGCTAGTAATTGATGTTAAAGCATATGTCATAACCACCACTACATGTGTCTTGTTTGTAGGATGCTGATGCATCAAATAAAAAGGCTGAAGCTGCAAGGAAACGGGCAGAGGATATAGCTTCAGGGGCAGTGCAGATGAATGGCAGGGAGCTTTTCTTGCATGAACCTTGGGTGTTCGACAATACTCTCTATTGAGGTTGGCTTTTGTAGAATGCATTCTTTTGCACACCAGATTTTCCTGTGAATGAAAAAACGTTAAATTTAACTCCTTCAAAGCACAATAAGCATTCATGTAGGGGAGTGCAATGGGTTGGGTTATGAGTTGGTGGGTTGATCTGACCCCGACCTTACAGTTCTTCAAAGGCTTTTGACCCCTCGCATAAACTTGTTATTTGGGGAAAGAGGTTGGCAGGTTCGGGTAATAGTTGAATCTGTTTTCCCATTATCTTTTTTTTTTTTAATTTTAAATATTATCATTTGAACGGGTTAATTTTAAATATCTTTAACTTTAACGGGTCTGTTAACTTGTTTATATAACCCTCATTGTTGTTGACATGGTGTGGCTTGTCTTAGAATGTAACTTCTTGTTCAGGGTTTGATTGTTTCTTTCTTGCAGGTTTGCACGGAAGCTGAAAGTATGGGGGCAGCTATGGCATTTGTGGACAAAATCAGAATGGTTCAAACTTTTGTAAGGCGGCATCTGTTTCTGTTAGTATGGCTGCACAGTTATCCTTCTCTGTTGGTGGAATATATTTTTGGAATTTCCTTTGTATTTTTGCACCTTCTGTTTTTATAATGTGCTCGTCCTTTGATTAAGCAAAACCTAGATTTTGTGTTCTGCTGAACTAGAATAGCTAGCAATATGTAACAGAAGCTTAATGATCTCTCTTACACAACATTTGGAAACTTAGAAAGTACCCTAAAAAATTGAAGCACATCTGGTGGTGACTAGACACAATTGTTCAGCGTTAACACACACCACCCCCCTCCCCCCCCAAAAAAAAAAATTGTGAATAAGAGAAGCTTCTCAAAGGGGAAAGCTTCCACCTAATTGGGTGACTTGGCTTGTATGTTTTAAAATCATCTTTTACTTTGTTTCATGTGCTTTTGTTGACGGGAACAAGTGGCGTATTTATTATTATTATTATTATTATTATTATTATTATTATTTTTAACAATAATCAAGGAAGTGTGTGACGTAGAACGATTTAAAAAATATAAGAATAAAAAAATAATTTAAAATGTAAATCTTGAAATAAAATTAATAAAGTATAAAAATGTCAAGCGTAAATTAAAATCCACCCAAAACATAAAAAAAAAAAAAAAAAGAATTTCTACAGAATGCTGAAAATAAAGGTGATTCCCAGTGCGTAAAGTTCAGCTATGCGATTCCAAATTAAAGTTGGGGAGGTGCCTCGGAGCCAAGTTCGGTCTCATAATTTGTGGGTCTGTGATCTGGACGTTGAGCTGAGCTGGTGGATGCCATCTCCGGACCTGCTTCCATCAAATGAGTCATGCCTTGCGCCTCCATCCCTTGCTGCTGACAAAGTAAGCGTAAAATTTTTGAGTTTCACCTCGAAAATTATGATATAGAAAACAAGAAGACAGCGATTGCAACCCAATAACTAGAAAAAAATTACTTGACCAAGGTCTTGAATGAGAAGATTTAGTTAAAATGATGTGAGGGTGATAATTTTATATATAAATTCTGTTTTTGGTAAAAAAAATTATTTAATACGTTTAGAGTATACGTTTTAGATAGGCTGGTACTATACCACACAGGCACATTGATAATAGGTTCCAGTGAAATGTATTTATATGGTATGGTTCATATACTTTTTTTTTTTGGGGGGGGGGGAAATAATAGAGGTTGATACTTGTATGTTTATCGCCAAATTTTTTTGTTATTTTTTTTTATTATATAGCATATATTTTCCATATAATATATACACAAATTACATACATTGATAACACCATAAAATTAGAATTATTCAAAATATGATGTAGTTGGTTGTGTTACCCTACAAGAATTTATTACAACAATGAGGCGGGTGTTTACGAATATATCACATTCATAAAAACAACCCACCAACAATAGGGACAAAGTCAAGAATCTTGTTTGTGCATACATATATAGTGTGTTGTTTAACAAAAATGCCTTAAAAATTTCACAACACTTATAACTAAAAATGCACACTTTATAGTTGCAGTGGAAATCAACATTTTTTTTTTTTTTGTTTTGCGTAAATTAACATTGCATTTTTTAATTTTATTCTTTACTAGCTTCTTAAATATTATTCAATATTGAGTTGTTCATAACGAATTTAAAATTTATATTTAAAGTTTATATTTTTGTGCCATTGAGAATAAATTATTTATTTATTGATTTACGTATATATGATAAAATTTGCCGGGTGGTCTATATATAGCAATTTAAAAAGAGTATTCAAATTTTAGAGAAGTCGATCAATACATAATTTGCATTTTTTTGTTCTAAAAATTTATATGTAGGTGATAATTTGCCATATATTTTGTAAAATTATAGGTGAAGGAATCATAGTATAATTTTTTCTTTTTTCAGTTCAAATATTTATATATCCAGATGTTATTTTTTCAAACTCAAAGAGGCCGAAGGCCCCTCAACCCTGCCTGCCTTCGTCCTTGACCTACTACATGTTCCTTTATAAACAAATACCCTGCCACATTTTCTGAACATGAATTTTGATATATATGGGATATTTGGAGTAAAAAAAAAGAAATAAAGTGAGATAATTTGAGATAATTTGTAAGTTCGTAATTCATGTAGTGAGATAAAAAGTGAATAATTTTTAGAGATTTTCGGAGATTTTTAGAATTTTTCAGTATTTTATATCGCGCCAAACGGACCCATAGTAGCAAGGTTTATATGGAAGGAAAAGAAAACCTGAATGGGAGAAAATAGGTGTGGCGGTGGTGGCAAGTGGAAAGTAGATTTGGGATCTTGAGTTGAGGCATAGGCATGGAGCCATGGTGCTGGTGCAGGAAGGTCCTCATTGTCTGGATGGTTGTCTATCTGACAATCCCTTGTCCCTTGTGGATCCATTTGGGTTGAGCTTGTGCCTTCCAACATTGGGTAATACACTGCCGATGAATTATCCCTAAAACCCCAGTAATAATAATAATAATAATAATAATAATAATAATAATAAAAGCTGAATATTTATACATACATATATATGTATATATATATTGTACAGTGCTATATATATATATATGTGTGAAACATATTTAAATATACCTGTGGGGAAGAAAGGGAACACAAGCATCGAATATTTGGGCAGGGTTGTGATCAATACCAGTCAACCAACCCGCTGCAATTGGGTTCCCAATGGACGTTGGCATCTGCTTTTGCATCTCCTGTACATGTGTCATGCATGGATCTAAAAATTATTTTGGTAGGATATTTCAGTTAATTATAGTACGAAAATAAAAAATATTTTAATAATGGTATGAAAAATTTACAAAAATTATGTATAAGAATATATAAAAAGTATAAATTAAAATCTACTAGTTCTATGAAAGCTTAATAATACATTAATTAAACAAAATGTTTTTTTAGTATATGGTATAGAATTTACTTTGCTTAATGATAGAAATTGTTTGTCTTGCGCTTGGTTAATTACCTGGAAGCAGGATGTACCGTGAGAAGATAATGGTGCATTGACGTTGTTTAGCAAATATTCCTGAGTAAAAGACCAAGCAAATGAGGAGATTGAAAATTTCAAAGCAATCGAGTTAAGAGTAATGTTATTTTATCAGGAAATTTTGTGACATATTTATCATCTTATGGTTTTGAAAATGTAAATTCAGTAAATTACTTTTTGTTATATGTTATTACTATATCATTTTGGCATAAGATTATATTTGGTTGGATAGAATAAGGATGGAATGAGTATAAATATTCTATTATCCTCTTTGATTGTATTTTTGAAAGTTAGAATTATATACTCAATTTACTTTTACAATTGGAGAAAAAGTTTTTTTCCTCAGAAATCATAAAATTGGCTTATTCTGCAATGTGGAGAATTAGTATTCAATGTGGAGAATTAGTATTGACAGAATATTAACATAATTATCTTCATTTTTATTACTTAAAAAAATGATTAATTTTCTATATAAGAGCAACATTGGTATGCACGTATATTTTTATTCCATTCCATCTTACTAAACATATATTAATTTCATTTTCATGCTCATTCATCATATATATCAAATATACTTATTCTTACACTCACTCTATTCACACACTCAAACTTGCGTCATTTTTATTATCAACTAAATCTAAGTTTTTTTTATTGATAGATTTTCTTGACATAGTGTTTTTCATTAATTGGTAGTTAATTAATGCATGTAGTTAATGAAAATTGAAGATTTAGAGGCGGTTTGGAGAGAAAAAAAATGAAACTTTTGATAGTTTTTGTGTGTTTTTTAGTTATATTTTTTTGTGTATTTGGTGGAATAAAGTACATTTTTTAGCATTTTTTACAACTTTTAAGTGTTTGGTAAACTTTTTATTGTACCAAATCAAAAAAATAGTAACTTTTTATTTTATTTTATACTATAGCAAATCAAAAAAATAAGCAAAATTGAGATTTTTGTAACTTTTGATATTTTTTTGTTAGTTTTTGAGCCTCCAAACGGGTCTTATTATATACATACCTTTCGATCTGTGACGATAGTCAAGATATCTTCAAGTCGTTTTCGGCATGATTCAAGCTCCTCCAAAGACATCATGGTAGATGGATCGGGCTCGAAAATACTGGTTCCAAGTCATACTTCTGGTACGTGGAAGTCCGCAGCCGCTACCCCGTACTGGGATGCGCACAGGGCGAAGCACGCTCCAGGACCCTAGCCGGCAAAGGCTCCTGGAGAGTTAACCAGCTTAGGCAAACCCTGGCTGACCGACACGACCGAGAGGAGGCCATTAGGTATGCTTAGTTACAAGCCAGAAAGTCCTCGTAAAAATATAAAATAAAATAAAAATAATTCATATTCTGTTTGGATAAATTGTAGTTTGCACCATTAAACATTTTATAAAAATTTTTACTGTACTCCCTTTAATTTTTAACAGTTAACCCTTTATTTTTACAATCAATTTTTAATTTGGTCATTCTGATAAATTTATTGACAAAAATATAATACCTAATATTTATTTTTGACCAATAGTCAAATATTTTGGGCCATTTAAATAATTAGATCTAAGGTTTGATCCGAATTTAGATAGGATTAAATCTAGAGTTATATTTGAACAGTGAGAGTGGGCATGGGACTCACCCTTTTTCTCTTATCTTTCTTCATTTTTTTCTGCTTCTTCTTTCCAGTTGAACCAAATGAGAGAGAGAGAGAGAGAGCGAGAGAGAGAGAGGGGAAAGAGTACTCATGGTGAGTTATACATTCTCAATACAGTGATCGTTGCGATGGTGTCTATTTACGGTGATTTTGCTTGAGGTGAGAGATTTAAATCATTGAAGTTGAGGAGTTTCAGTGGGTTTATTACAATCATTTTTCTATACTTCGAATTAGAGGTAGGTGGACGAATTTGTGTGTTTATATTTGTTAATAACATTATTTTAAATTATTTCATGCCTTAATTTGTTATTTTTATGAAGATGTATATTTGTGTATACATATGCATATATATATTTGAGAAATGTGAATATAATTTCAAATTAATGGAAAACATGATTAGACAAAAATTATAAGAACCTTAATTGGTCCTCAGCTGTCTCAAGCTGTTGCTGCAAGCTACCAATTTCCAGAAGTTCCTGAAATGAATCCACTAATTGAACATTCTGGGATGATGGAAAAAGATAAAATCTTAACTTCAAAAATAAATGAAGTACAGAATTCTCTTACCTTACTGTCTGTCTTTATGGCTGCTGCTTGACTGGTTTAAAGCATTATTATCGGACCACAAAATTAATTAAAAAAAAAAAAAGGTAAGTGTTACCGTTATGCAATCTTCGATTAGATAAAATAAAGAAAAATATTCGGGAGCTTAAGAATTAAATAAATTTATGAATACTTTTTTTTTTTAACCGCTAATAGTAAATTATTAGGATTGAGTAACCATGTTTGAAAAAAGGACATCATGGGCTCGTTTGAAGTAAGAAAAAATAAGATAAATTAAGATAAATTGTGGTTTGGAGTTAATTTAGGCGCCGTTTTTTTTTTTTTGAAAAATTACAAACCGTGGGAACGGTTTTCCAAATCCGTTTCCACGGATTCAAAAAAAAAATTAAAAAAATAACGACAATGATACTCATTTGAAAGCTTTCGACACGAAAAATGTGATTGTATAAAAAATTTACACATTCGATTAACCTATTTTTATATTTTTTTATTTTTTTAGCAAAATATTGAAATTTTTTGAAATTAGTGATGGCGGAAAAATTAGAGGTAGATAAGTTGTTAGAGATTTATAGAGTTTTTTGGAGATTTTTTTTACTCCAAACGAGCCCCATATTCTCTAATTAACCTTTCCTCAATCTACACACAGGTGCAATTTTGTTTGTGCGCCCATTTGAGCTTATGAATTTATATGGGTGTCTGTCTTTTTGCGTTTGTGTCTAATACTATATATATATAGAGAGAGAGGGAGAGAGAGAGAGAGAGAGGGGCGGACGAACTTTGGTTGTTGAAGAGCAACTTCATTTTCAGCCCTGAGTTGATTCAGGGTGCTGATCAAATACTGCAATAAGTTCATTACATTAAAAGTCGTTAAGAATTAAAAAAACAAAAATACCACAAAGGGAAATTAATGATGTTATTAGCAATTTACATTCGACACATGTTTGTTGATATCATGTATAATCCATATTAATTATCCAACTTGTGGAGGTGAATTAACGGTTTCTTTGTACTTGCGCATTTGAATCAAGTAATTTGGTTTTAATTATAGATGAAGATTTGTTCTAATATAATTTCATTAGTTGGGATAGAAATACCACTGTGAATCAAGTAGCTTAATACAATAAATTTAAAATTATCATAATAAAATAATTGTGTAAAATAATTTATAATAATTAAGAAAAAGTGACTCCACTATTTAATAATAATTATTAAACAAAATTTCCATGTATTATTAAATAAATTAACTCTCTTATTTATATTTAATTTACATAATTTAATTTTGAATCCATTAATATGAAATTTGTATTTGTCCGAAGGGAAAACATGAAAGACTTCAAATCGAAGGAAATTGGAGTATATTTGCATTTTATGGACACAAGTTTGATAATCAGTAATACTATCACTACCGCTCTATTTTATCCTACACCTTTATTGTTCACATTTTACCATTAATTTTTAAATAAGGAATAATATCTTACGACTATAATAATTTTAGACGAAATATACTTATAACAACTGGTAGTTACTAGTACAAAATAGAAAGAGCGGTGACTAATGCGGGATAAATGAGCGGTGAGACTAGTATTTTTGTTTGATAATAGTTGTACTCAAAAGAATGGTAGGTAATTTAATTAATTTTTTTTTCACTATTTACATTAATTTAATAGTAAATCTCTACACAGTAATATCCAATTGAATCATAGAAAGTGAAAAACTTTATGCTAGAACACAACAGTGTTCAATTCTTAGTGCACCTGCCTTACCTCTTTACTTCCAAGAACACTGCAGCAACTGCAAACACAAAAATAATGAATGAAGGTTAATAATGACAATTTTCATATACATGCCAATGGCATGAAGGCAAAATGAAGGTAAATGGAGACAAAATGAGTGCTAGGTATATTTAATTTTAGGGTAATTATACTTTATATTTTTTTAAATTTGACCAAAAAATTCATAATCTTATGCGGGTTAAAAGTTAATATATAACCCTATTATGATTTGGATTAAAGTTCTAAATTGATAAAATTTATTAAACTTACTTGAATTCATACATCATAAATCAAAACTGACCGGAGAAAAAAGATGTATGCAAAAATAATAGTAAAAGTACATTTTTTTTCATTTTTATGTTAAAATAATTTTTTTTCCAATTTTTTAAATAGACTCCATACAAACTCATAAATAAATTTGTTTATATTTTTTTAACAATATTTTTTTACAAAATCATAATGAGTTTTTAATGGCATGTAAAATACATTCTAGTTAAATTTAACATATTAATTCCATCAATTTTGTAGTTTAATCCAAATTAAAAGAGAATTATATACTAACTTTTAAATGAGGAGGTCTTGTATATTTGGACTAGACTTCAACGGATAAATCGTACTTGGTCTTTATTTAATTTGAAATTAGAATGAGTAATTGGCAACATATATGTCCTTGTCTCTGGATGAGGAAGATGCACCGTAGAAATAGAGAGTATTAATTAATTATGACAAGAATAAATCAACTCCAAAGTGGTAAAAAATAATAATGATAATAATAAAATAAACTAATTAAGTGCAAACCTCACTATTTCTTGATTAGGAAGATCTATAAAACGAGCAAGCAGGTCTTCAATCCTGTTTTCCAATAACAATTAGAAACGACTCAATGGAAAAGCATCAATCAAAGGGAACAATTTAATTAAGAAAGCACCACCAAACCAACAAGCCGGAAATCACTGTTGCATACCTAGCTTGATTAGGGCACCATTAATTAACATTGTTGTTGTTTATGTAACTCAGTTGAGGAAAACTTGAATCACTTGCTCTTTGAGTATTGCTACTCTCAAGAGTTGGGGAAAGAAACATGCAATTTATGTACCATTCAGAAACATTCTTAGAGCTGGAATAGAGAAATCAATTGGGCAATTGAGAAGTTTAGCGAGAAATCTATTGCAACTTGTACAGTTAAAAAATTGATTAGAACTAATATGATTTATCACGTTTGTATTAAAAGAAACAACAAGGTATTCGAAAAGTTTTTTTTTTTTTTTTTTCCTTGGCAGATTACTACTGCGTGTTAAAGAAGAGGTCAAAAGTTAGATGAAAGACGTATCATAATATCGAATTATCAACATCAAAGTTATTATTTGAACAAACTATTGTATTGTAACTAGAGAATCCTATTTAATGTATAGTTTTATTAGGAATGACTTATTCTTTTATAGTATATACATACATATATATATATATGTATATGTATACATATATGGTATGTTTATCCTCTAATAAAACTTTTGTAATCTTTGTCCTGTAAATCCAAATGAAGAGTGTACTAAAAAAATATATATATCAAATTGTATAAGATGACAAATTAGATGGACCGGGCTCATTTTATATGGACTTGGGTTCAAGTTTCCAGCCCAACTGCAGACAGAGTCAGAGATCCTGAATCCATGGCATAAAATCAGCTATCAATCCAAATCACTATTTGACCCATTTTTAATTTTTTTTCTTGGTTCAAATTAATGTGCTTTATTATATGCTTGAAATCTACACTTAATCTGGAGCTAGAGAAGTAGCACAGGAATGCGGGATGGGAATCAAATGAAATGTTTAAATATACTAAATTTACGTATATATGGTTGTTATAGTAAATTTTACCAAAAAAGAGCTATTCATAGTTTAAATTATTTTTTAACTACAAAATATAAAACATATACATTAATTTGACAGTGATAAAGAAATAATCTCGTTCCGTTTGATAACATTGCTTTTTAGCAAAAATAAAAAATAAAATAAAATAAAATAAGATAAAATAATTAGGGCAACCACAAACAAAATAGCGCACAAAAGAATAGGAGATTATCAAGCAAACGGATTAGAAAAGAATAGGAGATTGTCAAGCAAATAGCATATATAGAAAAATAGATTGTGCATCAATGAATTAGTTAAGACGTTGACAAAGCAATACAAATATATATATATATATATACATATTAAAGAGAAAAAAGCATGGATTATGGATGTTCATGGGTGCTCGAGAATTTTGCATGGAATAATAAAAGGAGTTGCACGGCAACATACACCTTCATCTGCTCTAAAAAGAAAATGGATAAATATAATACTGAGCAAAAAAATAGCATATATACATACATATATATATAGAGAGAGAGAGAGAGAGAGAGAGAGAGAGATGAGAATTAGAGGAGGGGAGGGACCTTCTTTTGCCGGAGAAGTCAGTGAGGCGGCCAGAAGAGAGAACATGATGAGAGCAAGATCAATGTCGCAGAGCACGCAGAGCTCGTATGCCTTCTTTATCAGTCCATTTCTGCGCTTTGAAAACGTCACCTGTCGGCTTGTGTTGTTTTCTATCTTCTTTATTTCCAGCTTTACTCGCCCCATTTCAATTTCTTTTCTATCCTCCTCTTCTTCTTCCTCTCTCCCCCCCTCCTATGCATTTGTGCTTATGAAAAGCATAAACAAGTTGAATTAATTTGTCGGAGAGGATCAAGATGATCTTTTTTTTTTTCTTTTTTTCCCCGAGAGCAACGTACGATCGAACTTAAACTGCACCCACAAAAATAAACTCTCACGAAACCAAAGAAACTTGAAAATGGGTTGTTTGGCAACACACAACATACAGAGAGAGAAAGAGAGAGGGAGAGAGAAGGAGAGAATTTGTAGGATTTATATAGAGGAACAGTTCAAGTTTGAGATTGATTTGATGGTTGCCAAATCTCTAGTGTTGTTTTTTTTTTTTTTTTTTTTGGCCATTGATCAGCCCAAAGCGATGTCATTGGCTCGCTGAAAAAAATAAAAAATAAAAAGAAAGAAATTTACTGAAATACTAAAAGGAGGATTTTTCACGTAGCTAATTTTGTATTTATGTATATAATGCAATGCATTTACCATCTTAACAGAGTGGCATATACTACATAGGCAAAATTTGCGTTATATTGTTAAAAAATGTACAAAATGACGTGGGTATTATTTCCATTAGCAATATTTATATTTTACTTCTAAGTAAAAATAATAACATTATTTCATCAATGGTAGAGTTTAAGAAAAAATATTATGTAAACATAACAACGCATTAATTTAGATATGACAAATATTAGATTTTTAAATAATTCTATGTCTTGCCAAAAAAAAAAAAACATTTTAACACATTTTATATTTAGGTAGCGTTTAGAATGGTAAAAAGTAAGAAAAATAAGAAAAAATTTAGTTTATGATAGTTTTTGGTGTTTGGCGTATTTAACTCAAATCACGTTTTTTTAAGATGAATAGTATAACTTTTGAACTCTTACGGTAAAAAGTTAGAGAGAGAAATCGTGGGAATGATTTTTTTGGTCCGTTCTTCCAGATTTTTGTTGAATAATTATTGGGGTTTACGAAAAAATTATTGGAGTTTATAAAAAAAGTATTGGGGTTTATAAAAATTTTGTTGGGATATATAAATATATATAGAAATTTATAGAGATGTGGGGATATATAAATATATATAGAAATTTATAGAGATTTCACGAAATATGAGGTGACTAAAATGTATTAAAATTTTTTTAAAATTTTTATAAATTTTCAAATGTTTCCGGATATATTTTTTTTTTTTGTTGATGCCTTGAATTGGAAGCCTATTTTCAATTTGGTTCAAAAGTCAAAAGTTGATTTCTTTGAAAAAGCCAATTTCCTTTTGAGGATGGGGTTTCATTTCATTTTCAGGGTTGTAGACAAGAGCTATGGCAGCTTACGATGCAGTTCGGAAAGATACGTAACGATGCAGTACTATAAAATAATTTCTCAAACTCTTTATTAAAAGTGTCCTTGATAAACAATTCGCGCGGTTAATTTAGGGACTGAAAAACGAAATATATCATATTTCCATAAACCTTTTTCATATTGATCTCCGACCCGTCTGTACTTACCTTCCCAAGGACAGGCCATCCTTGTCACCATCCCGGAGGAGAACCCGACCACTTCTTCCATTTTTTTTTTTTTTTTAATGATAGGATAAAGGATATATATATATAGATATATAGGCATTTTACCTAGTTTCAAAAAATATATATATACAGTCATTTTACCGGGTCAAATTTGCATCTAGCCTCACCCTAACATACTAAAAACCTGGTTTCCATTCGGTCTTGGTGAATTCAATCCGGATTTGATTGCCAAATACAAAAGATGATCCGTCGATAAATCGACCCGACCCGACCCGGCCCGACCCAACATATAATTTATTTATTTTCCTTTAGTTCAGTGCCCTTTGAACTTGGAAACAAACGTAGAAACAAGAGTTTTGTTCTACCGTTGAGCTTAGGTCTAAAATTCTTAATTGGTATGTGGCCCTGATTTGCAAGTACCAATTTTTATAATTTTTTCACCAATTATCAACTACTAATATTTTTAAAAATTTTTTCCCACTAATATTTATCAAACATATTCTTTAAATTTTACTAACTTTCTCTAACTTTTATCAACTTTCTTTAACGTTTACTAACTTTCAATTCAGTTCAATTTTTACTAACTTCCTTCAATTTTTTCTAACTTCTATAAATTTTTATCAAATATAATTTTTTCAAAAGTGACACGTAACAAATACTAGAACAAAACTAATTAAAATTTTAAGGTACTGTTTGGGAAGAGTAACTATACTTATTAGCATATGCTAATGGGTACTTCAACAATGGTTGGATTTTTTTACTTTCTTATACTTTAAGTTTTTTTTAAACTTTCGAGAGTAAAAATGTCAATTTACCCTTACAAGTTAGCAACCTAAGAAAAAGTAACTTTTTTTTTTCATTTCCAAACACAAAATTAACTAACTTTTTTAATTAACTACAAGCTTAACTTTTTTTAGCTACTATTAGCATATGTTAATTTTCTCAAACGGTGCCTAAACCTATACTCAATTGGATAGGACAAAACTTTTGTTTCAAGTTAGTTTACAAGTTTCAAGAGCGAACTATGAAAGGAAAATAAATAAATTAAAAGTTGGGTTGAGTCAAGTTCATTTAGCAACGGATCATATTTTGAAATTGACAATCAAATCCAGATTGAATTCACCTTTGATCAAATCAAAACCGGGTTCTAGTATTTTGGGGTCAAGCTAGGTACAAAGGTAAGATGCCTATACCAATATATATCTTTTATCTTATTATTAAAAAAAAACATTTATTAACAAGTGTTTTAGATTTTATCTAATTATAAAAAGATATTCATTAATAAGTGTTTCGGCATTCATTAAAGAGCTAACAAATATTTTGTACTTTTTTCATGTATTATCCTATCAAAGTGTGAGATATTATCAAGTGTGACGTAGCGGGTGACAATTGATAAGTTCTTTTAAAAAAAATAAAATAAAAGAAGGGGGGGTTAGTGTTGTCCTCCGGGAAGGTGACAAGGATTGCCTGTCCTTGGGAAGGTAAGTACATACGGGTCGTAACTTGCTTCAACGCGTTCTTATTCAGAGTCAGTGGAATGCAACTATATGCATGCATGATGCCGGCAATTTTTTTTTTTTTTTCTGACTTTCAAATTTAGTTTTGAAAAAATTTATAATTAAAATAATAACAAATAATACTCATTTTTTTATTGCATTCATAATTAAAATCAATATGTGTATATGTGTATGTATATATATATATATATATATAAGGTTGTTATTTATTTTTTTAAACACTAAAAATCTGATAAAATAAAATTTTGGAATAAACATTTTGTTGGGTTCTGTTGTGTTGAATTAAATTACTAGCATTTGGGCCCAATGGTAAGCTAAGATATATAGGATATGTTTGGAGTAATAAAAAATAAAATAAAATGGGATAAAATAAAATATGTTGTGAGTTCGTAATTCGTACAGTGAGATAAAAAGTGAAAAATTTTTAAAAATTTATAACAATTCAAACGGAGTCATAGTTTTGGATCGGCAACCCTTTGAAACAAAAGTAATAATAATATTATAAAGAAGATAAAAACAAGTGTGAAATTAATTGTGAGGCAACTCTGGCAAATATTCACCTGAATTTGTTCAAACTGAAAGGTCATGACTCATGAGAACAGGAGACTCGACCGATTCAAAGGCGTATAATTTTGGAACCATCCTGAGTTTGATAAGAACAACATAAATGTTGCGGTGCCATATGAACAATAGGTTACATCATCTAATTAGTTATCGAATTAAATTGACATCCTTAAATTAACATTTCTAATTTAAAGAAAAAATTAAAAAAAATTTTGATAATCCAATTTAGTTTACAATTTGAAGATGAATCAGGGAAAATTTTCTTAGTAAGTTTATTTTCGAACTTGGTAACTTATATAGATGTAGCATGTCTATTAGGAGAAGACACAAAAACGTGACAATCAATTTAATGGTTATAACTATCTTGTTACTTATAATTGTTGGGTATAACTCCCTTAGTAGTTAATAATTGTTGGATTTTGAATTTAAGATTTTAAATTTCAAGTAGTGAATGGAAAAAAATAAATAATTTGTATATTTTATTGAAGTTGTGTCTGGAGTGATAAAAGGTAAGATAAAATAAGATAAAATGAGATAAGTTGTGAGTTCATAATTTGTGTAATAAGATAAAAAGTGAATCACTTTTAGAGTTTTTTATTATTTTTTTTACTATTTTTAAGAGTTTTTTGTCACTCCGAATTGAGTCTTAATTATCAACTGTCTAAATGAAAAATACACCAAAAATGCGCCGCGCATTAAATTTTCATATAAGTATAGTTTTTTTTTTTTCCAAATTATTTGGAGGGGATTAGATAAACTCAAATATTTAAATCCATTAAATACTATAACACTTTTCAATATGGGATAACAAACATTCCCATTATTTTTTAAAAATATCTAAACATTCTTTCTTTTTCTTCTTCAACCGAAACCCCCGAGCCTTCCCCGTCTTGATCAATTCGCAGGATAAACATAAGCAGGAAAGAGTTTTACCTGCGGAGTGGGTCGGCTCAAGCTCATATGGGTCGTGGATCAAACCAAGCCCATGCTTAGTGAGACATAACCAAATAACTTAAATATGTACATGGGAATGCACGAAATTGGGCCTCTAATTTACCAACAAAATGAACTTTGAGCCCACATATATCAACAGGCTTAAAACCATAATCTAGACTCAAAACATTCTAATTGATGCAATTTCCAAAAATACTTGCAACTAGGTTACCACCCAACCAATAAAAAAAAAAAAAAAAAACACTCTAGGTCCATAGTTTTTTACTTCAGCAGAATTAGTTCAGAATGATGTAAGGATTTGTGTATTTATTGTTTTGGGTGAAAATACATAACATATTAACTAATTACAAAATTGTCATTAACACATCATTTTGACTTTTTTCTGATAAATTTTATAGTAAAATAATATTTTTCTTTTTATTTTTGTGCTTCTAAGAGTCTCCCTATATATATATATCAACTAAATACTTCTAACTTTTTATGTAAAAAATAAAAAATTTAAAGTAGCATTTGGTTTGTTTTTGTATATTTTTTTTTTTTTCTGTTTTGAGCTCATTTGCTATTTTGCATTTTTGAAAATAAGGAAAACAGTTTAAAATGTAATTGGTTACTTTTGTTTTCAAAACTTATTTTAAAAAACAGAAAATAAATTTACACATGAAATAAAAAAATGACAAAAATTCATTTTGATTGTGTTGGTGTGGTGGCTCCTTTAGGAGTCCCACGTCGGTTTCTGACAAAGAAGTGGAGGTTTTGTGAGGTTATAAATAATGGTCTTTTCCCCTTTAGTTATGTGCACCAATTAAAGTCAAAGATTTGTATAGCAAACTTTGACTCTAGTTAAATTCTTCTTTTGTGAGGTGAGAGTTAAAGATTGTTTGGGCTAATTCTTTGTGAGTTTATTGGGGTTTTAAGTGTGAGAGGAAGAATTGTGTGATTATAACAATTTTTCACATAATAGATTTTCTTCTTTGAGTGTTTGTCTTCTTAATATTTTGTGTTCTTATTGTTTTCTCTATTTTTCTTGATATTTTACTAAAAGTAGATTCTAAGAAGATGAATTTAGGTCCTAAATTACCAACAAAACGTTTTCGTCTAAAATAACGAAAATCTCAAAATAAAGAAAATAGAGTAATTTTTGTTTCCTTATTTTGGAATTTTTAAAACATAGAACATGTAAAATAGAAAATAGAGATTAGAAAAATAAACCAAATGACACCTAAATTACTTTAATATTTCCACACTATTCAACCACATTATTCAAAAAAAAATTATTAAACAAGTATTTTTCAAATAAATAATCTTATGTGTGGAGCCGTTAAACAAACTAAATAATTTGAACTCAGTTCATGTTCAACTTGCTAAATTTATTCTACATTGATCCGTCATAAAATAAATTAAGATTAAACACAATTTGTATCTCTAGCTCAAGTCAAAAAAATCTAAATCTATGTAAAATAATTAAGTAATTAAACTACTTAAAGTGTATTAAAACTCGGTTAAGAAACTTAAAAATTCAAATTAATTTAAACACATTTCCAAACACACTAGAATTTTCGATCCAACCTCAGATAACCTACAGCTTAATTAAGCTCGTTCTGCCCTACTTGTGGGGATTTTCATGGGAAGTAAAGGAAAAAAAATAGAAGGTAAATATCGTTTTAGCTTACTGAGAAATTCATAAAGCAAAGCTCTTTCTAACAGCGTGTCATTCTTAATCCCCCCTTCATTCAGCAGTTTATCAAAATTAGGTAATTAAAAGAATACGACTTGAATGAGAATCACTCTTAAAAGTTAAGTAATAAAGAAAGAGTTTAAAATATATAGATACTATATCGATATTCTATATTATCAATGTGGGATATGTGTATATACTCATACTGCATACTTGAAATCAGGTAATCACACAGGCAAGTTTTATACCATAATTCTGAAGTGAACACTGTAATGTAGACATTATCGCTTGTGTCACATCAACTGAAAAATATGATATATAATTTGATATAATTTATTATATATTTTAGAGGGATTCACTCTTAAAAATTAGTAGCCGGGTGAACAAAAATAAAAATATATATATATAAATAAGTCAAATTACTTATTCTTTAGTCTTCAGTCTGTTAGTGAACTATCTCTTCAAGGATTGCCACTATTCTCGAACAACTTAGAACCGAATTTTCTTTTTACACTTTTACCAATATGAAAATAATGAGAAAGATCGGATTCAATTATCAATTACCTCTATCAGAAATAGGATTGATTAGGGATTCGAGCATATAGTAAGGTTTTGTTTAAAGTGATAAAAAATTCTGAAAAATTATTAAAAATACTGAAAAATTCTAAAAGTTATTTACTTTTTATTTAACTGTACAAATTATGAATCCACAATTTTATCTCACTTTATCTAATTTCATCTCACTTTTTATCATTCTAAATACACCATGATATTTTATAACAAATATAAATTACTATAAAGGATAAGGGGGCCGCCACGAAAGGAATCGAAATTCAAGGAGGCAATCGATTGCTCTTAACCACGTGAAACTAGTATTAATTTTTAAAATTTATTTTCTTACATATAACAAATCCCAATTAATTATTTTTTCATAATAACCAAGTTGACAAATTCTCCGCTTCTTACCTATTTTAAATTGCATATCAACTCCTCAATAATGGAAAAGGAGAAAATTTTTGCCGACCGAGATATACAATGGAAATATATATATATATATATATGGAAATACCTTTTTGCGAACCTTCTGCTCCTCTTCATTTGAGGCCAGGTAGACAATTGTGTTTCTTTTATGTTTTTCATCGGATAATTATGGATATAAAGCAAATAAATTTAAAATTAAATTATATTAAGGTAATTACGTTAAATTATGTTAAGACAGGATTGCATAAATAATTATCTCACGCTATCTTCTCTTGAAGCAGCGGCATACATAATAGGATTTGGGATTGGCATAACACGCTGTCAAATATAATTAAGTTTGAAATTATTAAATTAAAATTTAATAATTCAAACACAATTATATATTTTTATACATATTTTTAAAATTAAAAACATATAAATATATTTCTACCATTAATTTTTAATATAAGAGCCCAAACCGACATTGAGAGCCTCCCCCTTTTATATAATATCCTCTGACCTGTTTTAATATTAGTAAAGCTGTTTGAACCATAGTAAAAGTTGTTTTATAACTACAGTCAAATGACATAATTTTCCCAAGCACGTGTCCTACCATAATTCCCACTATTCATTAACCATCACAAATCAAGCCCTGAGAGGCTAAACAAAAATAATTGTCAAACCCAGATCAATCTAATCTTCGGTACTTTGTGTTTCCTACTATGTATCCACAAACAACTAACTATATATATATATATATATATAATCACACTTTCTCCAGTATTATATATATATATATATCTACATGATAGAGAAATCACACTTCTCCAGTATTTTATATATATATATATATATATATATCTACATGATAGAGCAAGCATTTGGATTTTCATCGCTGAACATGAGGGTGTACTGTTCTTCCACGGGGCTCAGAGCGGTAATGGCAGTGTCCTGAGTGGCCCTGACAAAGCCAGGAGGCGCCTTCTTGTCATATACCTGAGCAACATAAGGATGAGCTATCAGATTGTATGGAACATAAGGCCATGGCTCAACCTTCTTCCCAGTTGATTTGGCTTTTTTCAACACTTTCTTCGCATCCACAAATCCAGTCACAGTTGCCTTCTGCTGCTTCAAGTCCACCTCCACAGATTTAACTCCTGCAGCTCAACCATTAATCAAAACTTGAGAGTCAAAATCTATCAGAAAACATTTACAGAAATACACTCTCATTACAAACTACTGGTTCCTTATATTTACCCAGAGAGATGGGATTGGATAGCTAGAGTGAAGTACATATACGTATACATACATAGATATATACACATATACACGCACCTTTGAGTGAAGAGAGTGTTTTTTTGACTTTAAGCTTACAGCCCTCACAGTCCATCCTGATTTTGAGAGCCACGGTGTTGAATTGCTTCAATTTCTTGCCTTTCTTGACACTGATTAGTAAGTCAGAGAGATATTCCAAAGTGCCAGAGACACCCATTTCTGTCTCTTCTGATCACTGGTAGATCCTCTGCAATGAGAGAAGGATAAGCCTCAGGCTTTCTGATCACTAAAAGGTTGGTGCAAGAAATTAATACCTAGCCTGATAGCTAAGATATTCTTGTTTGGGATTGGTCTGGAAAGAATTAATGCAAGAGGGGAGCTTAAGAACAAGAGAGGTACGTTGATGAACAAGAGGAATGGTCTTTGATGCTTAGTATGGACAATGGACACACACACATATATACACACACATCTGTTGATTAGACGTAAAATATCAATATATATTGAAATTATGGATAAAACTATGGGGTGGGTTTCCTAGATAGTGCTGGACTATTCTTTACTTATTTATTTATTTGTGGGGTTTCCTTCCTTAATTCTTTAGAATAATTACTCTCTGCCAAAGCCTTCTTATTGATGGTCGTTACATGCATGCATGTCCAAAAGGTCGTGCATCTTCTTAAAGGGTGGAATATAGTTTTTAAATTAAAGTAAAATGTTAAAAGGAAGAAGTTCATTCTTGGGCTACACGAAAGGTGATCAAAAAGTAAATCAAAATGATACAATTAGAAAATAAAAGTTAAAAAAAAAAACACATTAATAATATGAATAAATGTGTATATATATATATATATATATCATCTCATAATAAAAGAATTATTGCGATAAAACTTTTGCAAAATTCCACTATCAAGCTTTCTATAAGATTTTTTTTTTATAGTATTTTCGTAAAATTTAAAGCTTCCTAGCTATCTGTACAAGAGAGACCAACCCAAAAGTTTAGAAATAAAAAAAGGATTAATTGCTAAATTAATAAACACATAATCTTAGGAGAAATTCTTGGAATTTGGACGGCGTCAATAGGTGCCACGTTTTAGGAGATCCAGCTGACGCGTGGCTGCAAGAGACTTTGGAGGGTAGATATAAAGGACAAGTGGCAGCGAGAGTTTAAAAAAAAAAACAATGGAGCCGGTAAGACCTTGTTGAAAAAGAGAATTCTTTATTATTATTATTATTTTGTAATTCCAAGTAGCTTTTGTCCATTGTGACGGTAGGGTTGATTCGGGCGCGTTTGGACGGTGGGACTGTACGTAGAAAAGAAGAGAGAACAGATTGTGTAAAAGAGTATACAAATGGCACTGATTGGCTGGGCTGCTGAGACAGGTGGCTGCTACACTTATGTAGGCAAGAATTTTTAAACACCGTCTTTTTGAATCGGAATTTGAAGCCTCCCGATTCCATCGACAGTGATGGGTTTAGGAAAGTGAGTTAGTTACCATTTATTTCTCACGACTATATATATATATATATATATATGTATATATGTATGTATGTGTATTATAATAGCTACCCTTATGATCCTCACTTTCGTTACCCGTAGCCAGCCATGTGTCTTGGGATGAATTGTCGTCAAATATAAAAAAATTTTGCCATGAATTATTCTTTACCGTCAATCAGTCGAAATGGACCTCGACCTTATCCAGTTTATCCCTGCAGCTGTATGTTTCTCTAGCTAGTTACATAATAAAACTTACTCCATTAATGTGGGTGGGTAATATTTGTTGAAGGGACATTAATATATATATATATTAAAAAAATTAAAAAATATGGAGAAAATTTTAAAAAGAAACGTAGACAAACGAAAGTAAAAGAGGCATATGATTTAACGAGATAAAACCCTAAAATCATTTTAACCTTGAGTCTATAAGGCGACCATCCTTGAAAATCAATTCACTATAAAATCGAAGATTATAAAAGTTTACTGTATATGACTTGACTCGATATCCATTCAAGTCTAAGTACCTTTTGTTTGCTAGAACCTACAATAAATCTTCACCCGTGTGATTAACTCCGCTCTTGAACCCGAACGGCACCTCCTAGAACCCAGAGATGTTCTTCACTCTTCAAATCTTTTAAAATCACGATCAATTGTTGTTATTTGAATTTCTACACCCTTGATTATCTCTACCGCAAAGTGTTTTATTTTTTTCTTCAAAGGTAATTATTAGGTCTGACAGAATATATAGTATTTATATTCGCTCCATTCGTTCCCAATATAGAAACAGAATAAAAATCAAATATGTTAGAAATTTTCAAACTGCTCAAGTCCTAGTTACACCATATTTGGAATGAATCAACTTTCCAATTCAATGGAAAGTCAATCTTCGTATTGATGAACAACTTGACCAATAAAAACTCAATACGAAAATTACAAATATTAAATATTTATTAGCTCGCAATTGTCACACCTAAAAATTAAACCTTACATATATATTTATATATCGCATGATTTAGGTGGTTTTTAAATTATTAAAAAATTTAAAAATTATAAAAGTAACACATGACGAAATTTAATTGAAAAAAATAAAAAACGTTTGCAACTTTTTATTAATTTTGGTGAGCAAATTAAATAGCTTAAGTGCAGTTCCTTCCCTCTCTTCAATTAGTTTTGGAAAACATTTGGAGTCGATGCTAGTACTTTAGCCTCTCTATCTGGCAGACAACTAATTTTATATTTACGGTGCGTTTAGGGTATTTAAAAATAATAAAAAAATAATTAAAAGTATGATTTAGCTAACTTCCTGCAGGTATTTAGTACGCAGCCACTAAATGATGTTTTTCGGATATGAAAAATATTATTTTTTATTTTTACGTCAGTTTTTCGAAGAGAGAATAAATGGTTTTATGTCAAAATTTTTTTTAAATTGTTGAAAAACTTATGAGATTTGTAGAAAAGTTATTGGATTTGTGAAAGTGTTATTAAGGTTTGTATAAATATTTATTGAGATGCGTAAAAATTTGTTGGAATACGTAGATATATATAAATTTATAAAAATTTCACAAAATACAAATAGTTCAAAATATATTATAGAATTTTAGAAAATTTTCAGAAATTTTCTGTTAATTTCACCTTGTCAAATAGACCCTCAACCGAATTTTAGACTCGATTATTCAGTGGATCAGCTGAATGTTTAAAAGCCGTACGGTAAAAATTGAGACAAAATTAGGCTAAAATTCTTCTTCGTTGGAGCGCCAGCCAGGGGTTGGCAGCGAGGTTCCAAGCGAGCAGCAAACTTCGATCGGATCGGACTTCAATCCTCAACCACTGGCTACTTTAACGACGCATCATCCTCCTATGCCTCCCCCAATAAAATACATCAATCCTATAACACTTCAGTTTAATGTTAAAGGATACAACAATTGATTTCATTATTTTATTCATAAAATGTTTACTAATTGCAAATGTAAAACATAACATATAATTTTTTAAACAAATTATCCATAAAAATTTACTTTTACGGATGCATCTCTAATTTTGACAAAAGGAAAATAACAATAAATAAATAAATAAATAAAATCGCTAATCAAATCAATGCGCCACGAATTTTCAAATGCCAAGTGTTGTAAACCATGGAAAGTTGATGTGATAAGAGGACTGATCAAATGAATTATAATTAATTTAGCTCTTTCGCAACTGTTTAGATTTGGATTATGCCAAAACAAATGTCACCATGATTGAATGCATAAGAAAATAATTTATATTAAATATATTGTAATTAATACTTTTCTTCTTTACTATTAAACCTTAGTTTAAAACTTATATTTTAAATTGTTTCATTTCATTATATATATATATATATATATATTTTTTATTTTATTTTATTTTATCTTTTTCATTCAGTATTAATAATAAAAATATGACGAAAAAAGATAAAGTAAAACAATTTAAAATACAAGTATTAAAATAGCATTAACAATAATATACTAAGATATTTAAATATAATTTACCCCAAAGAAATTAGCATGCATTGCATTACGGCTTGTTTTATTCAAGAATTATTTGATAAGAAGTTTGAAAAAAAAAAAAAATTGGGCATTAATAATTGAGGTGTAGCTTTTCAGAGTGTTGGCCACGAACCCAGCATCCTCCTTCAAAAGAGCCTTAAAGGTCTTTTAAAAAAAAAATAAAAATAAGAAAAAGGGTCCCATTAATGCATGCATGCAAGGGCTGTGTAGAGACACTCGTCGTGGCCAGATGCGAGACGTCTGTAGTGATTGCCACACCACCACCACCACCACTTGCCGTCGCCATCCCAACTATACTCTCTCTTAAAATTTTCCACCAGTTATTTTCTGAGAGATCTTGACAACCAAATCCAAACCAAATTCAGTTGACGAGATTGATTGCACGTATACATATAATTAATTAATTGTTAAGATTATCGTGATTAAAAGATGTTTAGAATAATAAAAAGTAAAATAATTTGAGATAATTTGTGAGTTTATTATTCGAACAGTGAAATAAAAAGTGAATAATTTTAAAAAATTTTTAAAACTTTTTAATATTTTTCAATACGTCAAAAACATCCTAAATTTAATAATTGATTACTCGATAATTAATTGAATTGAGAAAGCGATTTCAACAGTAATTCTGGTAGACTGCACAATATTTCGTTGTAGCATCCATCAATATATGGGACCACGCCAGTACCCTAGGCAATTGACTGAGAAGGCCCTAAATTTGAATATATATATATATATATATATATATATGTATTTAGTGATTTTAACTTTACCCTCTTTTTAATTTTAATTTATCTTAATTCTAAGTAGTTTTAGTATTTATCTTAATGCATAATATGGCTTTTAAAAAATTTATTTAAAGAGACTATATTTCTTTTTATTTTCATCAATAAACGTATTTAATATGACTATTACTTCGAAACTAATTATAAAATAGCTATTGTCCAATCTAACTACAATAATTATTACTTTTATATTTCATATTCGTACAAATTTTTATATTTATCAAATTTTGTATTACTTTTATAAAAAAAAAATGTCTAATTTTTAAATTGGCTTAGGCTTCTATAAACATTGGAGGTACAAGAGAGGTAATTAGTAATCCAATAATTGATGAATCCCTACTGTACTTTAAAAAAAAAAAGAAAAAAATTAAATAAATAAAGTAGATAGTGTCTGTTTATTTGTCTAGCAATTACTATTTTTTAGTTAGCTCAATTTTTTTTTAAAATGATCAAAATTATCTTTTTTATATTTTAAATTTCTTTTAGGATAAATTAAACATAGACCTCCTAAACTTTTGAATAATTACACAGACTCCTCAGTATTTGACATTTACAAATACCTCATTATTTTGAAATGTTGTTAACCTGACCCCCTCCATCAATATGCCATTAGGATTTCAACTAAAATGATGACGTTAGACAAAAAAATTTTTCAATATACCAAGTTTACTCTTTGGCATATATGAATGAACTAAAATAACCTTCCCAACATTTAAAATTTACATATATATATATATATATAAACAGATAAGAGATCTGCTCTCTGGGGCTTCTTCTCGATCCCAGCCACTATCTCCTCCTAGCCACTCTATAACTTTCTGGGGCTTCTTTTCCATTGACAGCAACTCCAGTACTATTAATCTCTTCTTTTCCCTCCATTCATAGAACCAAATCAAAAACCCAGGACTCTAAAACTAATTAAATAGTAATAAAAAACTAAAACCTAAACATAAAAATAGGAAAAAAAATCAAATGTTTTGAAAGCTCAAAGCACTCAAAATGATTAAACCAACCATCTAACTATACAGCATTCGGGGGGGAGAGAAGACAGATCTTTATGAAGAAAAAAAAAATTCAAGACTCGAAAAATTTATATGAAACCCACTTCAAACTCTACAAAAGTCAGAAATTCCAAACACTAACAAAGATCAAAATCTGACAATAATAGCAACTATAACTACTACATCGCTAGTCCAGATCTCGATCAAAATCTTTCCTGAACTAGCAATTTCGCCAAAATGTAGGTTGTTGGATTTCTTCAATCCCATGGCATTGAAGTTTTTTCAAATGAGAGCTAGGGTTTGACTATGAGCGTGTTGATGGACCTTGGCTGCGGAGGAAGGCTTAGCACAAATTTCTCATCTAAAACCCAACCTCCAATTGATTCTTCCAAGACCCCTTTCAAACACCAAAATATTAACTCCAAACAAGTTCCAAAATCTTAGTTCCCCTCTTGAAAATGCATTCACAACCTTGAAAAACTTGTCTTCACTTCCAAACAAGCAAAAATTTACTGCGCAGAGGATATCACATCACCCAGTCACTGCACAAACGAGAAAACAAAATGAATTACTTAACAAAAGTGACATAAAATACTCTAAATAGACGAGAAATTTTCCATTCACAAACGAAAAAGTGAGTTTTAAAGCTCAATATAATGGCGCACTCGATGAACAAAGTAGATAAAGCATTGGGATTTGACGGTGAACCTTTTGAACGCAAGAGAGAAACATAGAGAGTGAGCCTATGGATGATAGAAATAGAAAGTGGGGGAAAGTAGAGATCCAGAGGGATAATGAAGAGGAGGAGAGAACAAGATCAAAGTTCCTTATCTCTAATACAAGTTGTTCAGGATATAATGGCTCTATTTGGTTCACTATAATCTCTGAAAATCTTTAAAAAAATTCTGACAGTTATATTTCACACTTCAACTGTTGGAATGTAAACCCCGTCTATCCCACGAAACACCACTCAACTTTTTTTTTCTTAGTTTGACTTTAATATCAGCTATTAATATGGAACACCACCTTACTTTTTTCTTGTTAGTTTGATTTTAATAACTGTTATTAAAATGGTGGTGACATGTTATTAATTTTCTTGAAATATGTATTAATTAAGCAGGCGAAATATTACTAATTAATAAACAAATTTGGAGAATAAAATTTCTCATATAATTAATAAACATTAATTCTGAATTGAATTTTTATGTTTTATTATTATTATTATTATTATTATTATTATTATTTTGGGTTAGATCAAAGGATATTAGAAGACATGTTTTGTGTTTCACAATATTATGATGGCTCATTTTCCGCAACGACTGCCAACAAAACATTAGCAAATGTCAATAGATACAAAGTCTAAAACTGAAGGCAACAAAGTTAAACACTTGACTACATTACCTTAACTTATCTTAAATTTACACATTCTTCCCAAGAATAATATTTTCTCTTCATTTTCTCAATCACAACCAGTTAAAATGAACAATTAATTTAAAAGAGCAGACAAACATTCTCTAGATTCATCTTTAAGATTACAGGAAAAATAAATATACTTACAACTTCATCAGTCTGCTTATTTATAGCTCGCCAGACACTCCCAAACGTACTATCACCAACTCCTTTAATCATCTTGTACTTAAAATATCTAGACCTAACATAACTAATCAACAAAAGATAAATATTATCAAATAAAATTACATAAACCAACATACCTCTCCATTCTTGCAATTTCAACCACTAGTGATGCTTTATTTATTTGAGAACAAAATGGCACAAAGGCAAGATCTGTGACGTATATCTTCAGTAGAAGACTTGAAGAAAAAAATATAAAATATAAACTAATTGCCTAGTTGTCTAGCTGAATCCGCTATCAATTTTTTGTTGCACCATGCATAAGCTTAGAATCAGTACATTTCTAATGGATGGGCTTCACAGCCTTATTCATAAAATATAACAAAACAATGGTCCCAAGATAACAGTAAGACATATTTAGAAGTAGAAGAGGAATATTGCATAACATCTTGACACCAATTCAAGAGCTAATTGAGATAGAATGATGTTATAGCAAATGGATTGGATCTTTCACTTAGAGCAGAGTCAGAGACGAAAATATAGCCAAGAACTATAAACTCCACACAGATTCAATGCAACTGGCTTAACCAATATTAACTACTTAGGAAGATATCATGCTTTGCTTGTAGAATTCAATCCCACAATAAAAAATTCCTAGAATGTTAAATTCCAAGCAAGCTAACTCCTTCGGAACAAATTATAAAAATTCAAGCAAGTCATGATCGGATTTCAAACCCTAGCCTTTCTTCCATTCGAGCCTCGTCGCCGTCTGGCACTTTTTGTTCATGCAAATCTTTGCCATTGACCCATCAAATCGAAACTAAGGAACGCCTAAATCAAAACCCTAAGATCCCAAGGAACAATCATTGAATTGAACAAACCCTTGGGCCTAACTCAGCGGGTGACCTCCTGATTGTGGGGGGCCGAGGCAACAACCCGCAAGGGTTCGAGTCTCCGCTGGTGAAATCCAGTCTCGTTGAGTTATTCCAAGGGCCACCCACCACACACGCAAGCGTGTGACTTAACCGGTTCGGCGGGCTTGTGGGGTGTTCGTCGGCCCCCGGTTTACCGGTCGGCTACACGGTCCGTTGAGGGCTGTAATAAACCGGCCGTGTTCCGGGTCACCAAAAAAAAAATCATCGAATTGAACCCCTCCCCCCAAAAAAATAAAGATTTAGACGCAAGGCACAAAAGAATTCACCCCAAACTAATCTCGCATGAACGGATTACAGTTACGAAAATAGAAGGTTGGGAATATGAAAAATTACAATTACAATGTCTCAAGAATGGAATATAAAAGAGTAGAGCGGTGAATTATAGAACAAGAGATACAGTTGGATTTGCCAGAATACAAAAGGATATAAGTGTCTAAAAAAGTTTTTGAGTAAAGTACAAAAATCACCCCTACACTTTACTCTTGATCTCACTTTTGTCCCAATGGTTTTAATTACAACAGTCAAATCCATACACTTTCGATCAAGCAACAATCAGATCTCTTCGTCTATTACCCGTTACAAACTATTGTTAAGACGAGAGTAAAATCGTTATTTCGCAAGATGATCCATGTGGCACCATTGTTAAGGAGAAGGTAAAACTCTTATTTTGCAAGATGGTCCACGTGGTAGAGTAATAGCATGGCACCCTCGAATAACGTGAAGACTATCCACCATGTGTTAGATGCTTGCTCATCCACTTGTACTAGTGTTGGTTTTTGCTATGTAGTAGCTTCACTTTAGAAAATAAAATAAAGCATAACAAATAATGCTACTCCCATGAATCGAACCAAAAACTTTAAAGATGAAGAACTAACAACAAAACTAACTCACTAAGGACTTAATTTGTATAAGGTTCTTAGATAATATTTATATATATTTAAAAGTTGAAGTAAATTCTCTCACATCTTCTATGTAAATATTTATATAAATATGTACAAATATTATATAAATATTTATTCATAAATAAATATTTATAAATATATTCTATATAAATATATATAAATATTATAATGAAGGAGAATCTACTTCAACTTTTTAATATATATAAATTTTATCTAGGAATCTTACACAAACTAAACCCTTGGTGAGTTGGTTTTGTTACTAGTTCCCTATTGTTAATATTCTTTATTTGATTCTTGGAGGTAGCATAATTTGTAATATTTTTTTTTTTTAAAGTGAAGTTATTCCTTGGCAGTAACTCGCATCAGCCAACACTAACACACATGTACGAGTGAATGTTTGACACATACCAGGGAGACAGTCTCCACCTCATCGAGATGCCACGTCATCACTTAACCATGTGGACAATTAGCAATCTGACACATGGCAGACAATTAACAATCTGACACATAGTGGACAGTTTTCATGTCATCACTCTGCCACATGGATCATCTTGCAAAATGATGGTTTTACTCTTGTCTTAACGGTAGTTGGGTACCGTCTCATCACTCTGCTACGTGAAAAATTAACAGTTTAACACATAGCCAACAGTCTTTACGTTATCACTCTGTTACAGGAATCATCTTACAAAATAATGGTTTTACCTTCACCTTAATGGTGGTTTGTAATAGGCAACAGACGGAGAAATTTGATTGTTATTTGACCGAAAGTGTAAGAATTTGACTATTGCAGTTGAAACTATTGATATTAAATTAAGATCGATGGTAAAGTGTATGAATGATTTTTGTACTTTATCCAAAGTTTTTCACACATTAACACTTTTTATATTAGTATATTAGCATAGATAATCAGCTCGGGAGATCAATTTGAACAACCAGGGCGCAATTAAAAACTCATAAAATTTTAAACCAAACATGGAACTTACTGCGCACCTTGACCAGCCTCAACTAGGTGGCGGTAGCTTCGTGAACTCTTGGAATTCCAACTGGCCCAGACTATAAGCCCATTAGATGAGTGCCAGGTGGCCCAAACCACAAGCCCATGGCATCCGTCAATCGGGCTGTCCTTGGGCTCTTTCATAATATCACGGCAATTCGCAGACACATTAAACCCTAGCTCCCCCAATTTATTGAATCCAACCTCAAGCATTCTTACCCTCCGACTCGCCGCCGCAAGTGGTTGCCATTCTTTTGGTTTTGGATCTGCTTGAAGGTCTTCATCAGTAAACATGGTGGCGGGGAAGAAGACGGTAAACCTTATCTCGATTTCTCTCTCTCTATATTTGTGTACTACAGATATATATGTGTGTATATATATATATGTATCCATTTTTGCTTTGAAATTGAATCGATTGTGGATTTTTTTTTTTTCATAATTTTTGCAGAAGAAGACTCATGAGAGCATCAACAATAGGCTCGCTCTTGTGATGAAGAGCGGAAAATACACCCTCGGGTACAAAACTGTGCTCAAGACTCTCAGGAACTCCAAAGGTGAAATCTCCATTTCGTTATACCCGATTCACTTCTTGTTTTAGATATTTGTTGATATGTGATTGAAACAGCGTGTTAACACGTCTTCAAAGAACAAATGATAACTTGTAGTTATTATCATTTGTTTCATCTGGGAAATTGTATGATTGAGTGTCTGGGTTAAATGCAGGGAAGTTGATAATAATTTCTAACAATTGCCCTCCTCTGCGGAAGTCTGAGATTGAGTACTATGCAATGCTTTCCAAGGTTGGGGTTCACCATTACAATGGAAGTAAGTGCTTAAGTTCATTTACCAAATTAACGAATTTCCATTCTTTTTATTTGTCTTCTAATGTTTTGTTGTTACCTTGCTAGTTTTGTGAACTCTTTTTTCGTTGTTAGTATTTTACCATCTATACATATATATAACTTCGGTGGAGGGATGAAAGTACTGTGGAAGAATCTGTTTTAAATTACTCGTCTGCGTTGCCTCTGTGAGACCGGGATGGGTTTGTGGTAAAACTTTTCTGTTGGAAAACACTGGTTTTGTAAAATGGCAAGTTGCTTGGGCGTGCCTTGATTTGCGTTGGTATTTGATCTTGAGCCTCATTATCAGTAGTACTCCATCCTTGTGGCATCAGATGCAGTAGTCCTATGATCCTTATTAATTTGGAATTGGTTTCCATTTCATGCATTTAAGCCGGTGAATCACTTTAAGTTGTTGATGGGAGTGTATTAGGATATTGTGTGAATGTTAAACTTATAAATGAACGGTATCCGTTAAGAAATTTTTGACTTCTGAATCCAGTTCTTGTAAGTTTAGTAAGGCTTACTAGTAATCAACCTCAGTAGTTTGGCCCTCACATCCAGATGTGGTTTACACAATCAAGACAGGTGTTTTGAAAATTTTGGATATTCAAGTGGAGATCATTTGATACAAGGGACTAGAATTTGAATCTTAAAGCCTTCTGTTTGGTTGTAGTGCCTGTTTCTTTGAAGTTGTGCATTTTCATACTGGAGAAACATTAGACTCAATGTATTTGAACTTTGGTATCTATAATTTGCCATCTTACCTTTTTAACACTGCAATTCTTTTGAACTACTGTTGGATGATTCTTCACTAGACGTGGATGATGCACAGTTGGCTGGAATTGGTTCACTATTTTTTTCTTTTTCTTAGTTAGATTTGACAAATTACTTAAAATTTTGATAAGATGTTTTTGGTTTTTTCTTTTTTTCTATTTTTTTTTCCCATCTGTGCCAGACAACGTTGATTTGGGAACAGCATGTGGAAAGTATTTCCGTGTGTCATGCCTTAGCATTATTGACCCAGGTACCACAGTTGTTTTCTTGAGTTAAAATTGTTCTGTAACAAGCTATAGGCCTAACGAGTTGGCTTGTTGTAAACACCACAGGTGACTCGGATATCATCAAGACTCTGCCTGGAGATCAGTGAGAGTTTTTCATCTTCTAAGGTGTCAGTGTTCAAATAGCTAGAGTTGTGCTTCCGTAGGATTGAGGGAGTGGGTGCAATCCTTTGTAATGGAATCCTCAGTTGTGTCCTCATGCAGGGAGGTCTTTTAATATTATTACGAGCCTGTGGAAGACCCATTTATATTTAATTGTGGATGTTTACCCCTGGAACTACAATTTTCCTTTGCAACTTCAAAAGTTTTGAGGCACTATTATAGTTCAATCAGCTAGTGAATTGAGATATTTTGATTCTAATTAGTATTTGCCAAGTTATGGTGTCGCAACGATATTTTGATTATATTGAGCTGATTATTATTTTCTCTTGCAATGCTTGGTGTGCGTTGTTAGGTCTCGTTTGGTTGGTCAAAAGTTACCGGAACTTACAAAAAGTTACAAATATTTATCTATTTTTGCCAACTTTTGTCATTTTTGTTTTCTGTGTGTCTAATTGCAAAATTTAGAATTTACAAGCCTTTACAAAAAAAGATACAAAAAGCTGCAAAAAAATTATCTATTTTTTTACTACTTTTTTAATTTTTTTGATTTCTGAACGTTTGTTAGTTTTTTAATACTGTTTTTGATCAAAACAGTTGAAACGGCCTAGTACCGTTCTAACGGGTTCTTTTGGTGGATTTTGATTGGTCTTTTAAATGTCAAAAAGTGATTAACATAATCCACTATTAGAACCTTAATAAATGTTTCTACTACTATTAAAACCTTAAGAAAGGCAGCATTCTCATCCTGTTGAACTTGCTATTGTTAATGGTGATACCATTGTTCCTTGACGGTGAAGGGGTTTTGACGACCTACCGAAGAGACATGAGACTGTTTTATGGTTTCATTGGATACTTCATTTTCATGGCATGGAAATTATTGTTAATTCCACTTAATCAGAAATCATCTTTGCATTGATTTCTAAGGTTTGTAACAGAGGGGCATATATGTCTAGATGTGGTCTGCATTTTATTGGTAATGATTTCTGGTCAACTAAACTAAGAAATATTTCTGAGTAACTGGTAGTAAGTAGAAAACCTAATCTGAAAACAAAACAGAGCAGAATGCAGAATTTCCTGGAATGAGTAACATTTTTTGAGTGTCTCCATTCTCCCTGGAAGTGCTGGCGGTCACATGAGAATGATAACCATTGTTTAGGATATAATATAACAAGTTCTATCATATGTCCTAAATATCATAATGGCCATAACAATATATGTAACAGTAATTGGATTTTTTTTTTTTAATACTTGACTTAATCAAGTTTTACAATATCAAACTCCCAATTGCAATGTTCCAATCATTGAAAATGTGCAGTAGTCGTGGGAGATGCATGTGTAAGAGTGATCACATCTACGCTGCAGAAGATGAGATAGATTATGATTTTTTACCATTGAACCGAAATGGGGAGATTGTCATGTCAGTTCCGTGACTTGCAATTGGGACCGTTGATTTTAAATTTAATGGTCTTCAATCAATGTGCTATGTCAATTTCCCCCTTTTTCTTTGAAATTACCTTCAAAATAGTAAAAAGGCAGCTATATATCCTCGAGTTAGTTCCAAAACAGATCATCTTCTGCTGCTAAGTTGGTTTATATGGTAATGACATACACCATTCCTCAAGAGAAGTTGTACCTAGAAAACCCAATTTAATTTCTTGAATTTTGTTATTATTATTATTATTATTATTATTATTATTATTATTATCTTCTTTCCCCATCCAACGGCCAGGCTAATGACCGTGTTATGAAAATATAAAAAATGCCATTCTCCAATTCAGGTGTTCATACTATAGAGAAAATTAATAAATAAATAATGCTTGCCTGTCTAGCTAGGAGTCAAAGGAGGCACTTCGCATTCTTGGGACGCGGTACCGCTTTCTTGATTTTCACTTGACCAAAACAGAAGCTTTGAGGTTTCTGTTTATGTAGACAAAGCACATTCCAAGGAAGTCAAATTAATTTTACTAATAACATCTGAGCTGTTCTATACAAATAAATTATTTACAATTTTATTTTTTATTTTTTTGGATAACTTGGAGTGTTAGGAGTAAATTGCAGGCATTTCTACTAATCTCGTTTAAAATTAACGACCAAGTAAATTTTTCAATGGTTCTAAAAGAACTCGAACTTTTGAAAAGCTAACTAAAGCCTTACAATTAAAAAGTTAAAAATAGTATTTTTTTTTTTGTAAAATAGTGGTTTCTAAGGGTTAAAAGATGGGAAAAAATAATAATAAATAAATAACATTTTAATTAATCAGGATCATTTCTGTAACCGACGTACAGCTCCTGAAACCTCGCCTCAAAATGATCTGTTTGAATTTTTCAAATACATACGCACGTACAAAGTCTCTCTCTCTCTCTCTCTATCTATATGTGGGAAATTAATAATTTCCTCATTGGAGGGGGAGGGTGGGAGGAGGGGGGGGGGGAGGAGTCTCTCACCTTTCCTAATAATTTCCTCAGTTGTCTGTATTCAATCACCTCTCTTCTTCTCTCCTCCAGCAATTTGATGGTAAATGAGACGCTGCACTCCAACATCCCAACTCTCTCGTCTCATGTGGCCTCTACCTAGGTGCTTCTCTTTCTCTCTCTCTCTCTCTTTTCTTTGGTTTGATGAGTTTCATTAATGTTTGCTAGCAAGTCTTCTTGAAACAGAGGCGGAGCTACATGGGCAGGGGACAAGTGATTTCTCAAATTTTAAGATAAAATTATTAAAATATTTTATTTATTATTTTAATTTTATTTAAAAATTAAATTAATTAAAATTTAAAATATTTTGATTTTATTAAAAATTTAAAGTTAATTCAAAATTTTTTAACATATAAGAAGTTTAAAAGAATTAAATTTGGTATTTTTTTGTGAAATAAAGTGTATCTTTTTAATATATTATTGTATATTTTTATTTATACTATTAGTAAATTTAGCATATAACACAATAAATTCTATAGATTATAAAATTTAATAATAATTATATTTTTTGTAGCGAATAATATCTCTAATAAACTTCAGGTACTTGAACCATTAACCGTGAGAAATGTATTCACTAGTTAATACTCAAAAATAATTTATTTTATCTCTAAAAATAGCATCGTTTTTCTTCTACTCTTACTCAAAAAATAAGTCGATTGTTATTTTTTCTTAGATAATCGGTGCCTGATGCCCTTCTCGGCGCCAGGTACTCCCTCAGCAAAAATTCTGATTTAGCCTCTGTCTTGAAACCAACTTATCCGAATCGGTCGTTTTATTTATTTACATATTTACCATAGTTTTCGCTGAATTACCAATAGTTTTTTCACCAACTTACAAGCTACCATCTAAATGCATACCTGTGTGTGTGTGTGTCTATACAAACAAGATTGCTGTGTTTGTTTTCAATGTTGTTTGGTTTTTCGGTGTTAATATACAGTTGCGGTTGTGGTTGTCACACATCAACAATGGAGGTGGGGCTCAATTAGATATTTCCACGATTTCAATTGCGGGTTATGAAACCCAACTCGCTGCTCCGAAAACAAACTTTTGAGTAATTTTTCTACTATGCATTCAAATAAGCCTTTTCTTGGCATCATTCTTCACAAAAGAAAAAAATATTTTATTTATTTATTTATTTATTTATTTATTTTTGATAGTATTATTCATTTAAACAAGTTAATTGAGACCTTTTTTTTCTTCCTTGCCAAAAAATAAATAATAAATAAAAAAACCGAGTTAATTGAATTTACACTCTATACCAAAGGAAGAAATTAATAGTATTTCGTAACCTCAAAATACACTTTGATATTCTTTATATTTCGGACTAAATTAAAAATGTTAAAAAATGATAATTTTGGCTAATTTTTCATGCCTTAAGAAAATGTATTAAACCCTTGTGCACACGGGCGGAGCTACATGGGGGCAAAGGAGGGCAAGTGATGACCACTCTCAATTTTTAAGATAAAATTACGAAAATAGTCTTCTTGTTATTTTAATTTTATTTAAAAATTAAATTAATTAAAAATTAAGATATTTTGATTTTATTAAAAATTTAAAGTTAACTCAAAATTTTTTAACATATAAGAAGTTTATAAGAATCAAACTTAGTATTTTTTTGTGAAATAAAGTGTATCATTTTAATACATTATTGCATATTTTTGTTTATACTATCAGTAAATTTAGCATATAACACAATAAATTCTATAGATAATAAAATTTAATAATAATTATATTTTTTTGTAACGAGTGATATCTTTAATAAATTTTAGGTGCTTGAACCATTAACTGTGAGAAATATATTCACTAATTAATACTCAAGAATAATTTATTTTCTTTCTAAAAATAACATCGTTTTTCTCCTATTCTTAATCGAAAAATAAGTCGATTATTATTTTTTCTTGGGTGCTCGATGCCCCCTTGGTGTCCGGTGCCCCCCTTAGCGCCCGGTGCCCCCCCTTAGCGCCCAGTGCCCCCTCAGCAAAAAATCTGGCTCCGCCCTTACTTGTGCACTTCACATTTTTGCCCTTACACCTCCTAAGGCTAATTCTATTTGACACTTAGGATGAATTTTTTTTTATTTGAAAATTAAACTTTATTTATCTTTGTTTTAAGTATAATGGATACAAAAGTAAATTTTTAAAGTACAAATAGTATTAGTGATTTTTTTTAGTACAAGAATATAAAGATAACTAATATTTCTGTTCCCAAAAAAGAAAAAAAAAATCCTATAATATCATCGTCACTCTATGCACAATATGTGTATGTATATAAAATACTATTCTTCCATAATTTTTTCTTTCCTTATTTTTTATTGACATCTGAGTGAATATATTGCTGAGAAATTATTGCAAAAATATAAAATTATCTTTTCACATGCAGTTTCAATTTATACATAACATTCATTTTCGAAACTTTACTTTTTGAAACTTTTTCGTAGATTTAGTGATGTCAACTCGGTAATTTATAATTTGGACAATTAATTTTAAACTTAATTATTCAAATATATTTATATTTATTTTAAATTAAAATAACATAATATAAATTTTATTCTAACGTCCTAACCAATGTTTTAAAATCCGGACCAGTTTAACCGGTTGAACCAAGAACCAGTTCAAGAAACAGTCCAGTTAACCAGTAAAACCCAGTTGGACATTGAACCGGTGACCTATCGGTTCAATTGGTTGAACCGGGAACTGGTCCACAAAACGGTCCAGTTAACCAGTAAAACTCAGTTGGACATTGAACCGGCGACCCAACGGTTCAACCGGTGAATCGGCGAACCGGTGCCAGTTTTGCTGGTTGAACCGGAATTTTTTTTATTTTTTTGAATGGTTAAAATAAATAAACTAATATGCACCAATCTAGAATCAAATCTGAGTCTATTTTATAGTAAAGTACTACTATCTCACTAAGCCACTTATGCTTATTATTTCTTATTTTCGCTTGATTTTACCTATATAATATATTAATTTTAAATAATTTTATTTTAAAACACATTTTGTTAATACTTTTTATTAGTAAAACAAAATAGAGTTAAGAATATATGAAAAAAATATAAATTTTTAAAATTATTATATAATTTTAACATATTTTTATATTTTATTTATATATTTAAATATACTTATAACTTCACAGTTCTACTCCGATTCAATTTTAATTTATGATTAAATCACTTACCTATAATCCGATCGTTCTTCCGATTCGATGGATAGTCTGAATTTTAAAACATTATTTCTAACTTAATCTCATGGAGGCTGACACCATTATCCTTTCCGGTACTATAAAACTATCCGTTTGTACAAAACTTTCAGTTTGCATAACATCACTCATTGATTCAAATCCACGCCTTTCCGGCATGCCCCCTACTTTTTTGGGCCAGATATTTATATGTTTGGGATATGTATCGTAGCTGGGTTTGTCTTTCTGGCACGAAAACAGGGTGCCAGATATCCATTTTTGACTTAACCATCGTACTGCATGCTTCTCTTCTGAATTGCGCAATCAATCGTTTGTCTTAATTCTTCCATTTTATTTATTTATTTATTATGTCCATTTACAGCATCAATATTGATCTCGTTTGAAGTTTCAAAAAAAAATCAAAAAATTTTAAAAAATTTCAAAAATTTTTAAATTCTTCCAATCATATTTTACCACCTATCATTTTTACATCACATCAATCCCATCCATTGATTTTTTTTAATTTTTTTTTAGACTCCAAACGCACCCATTGATTTCCACGAAAACTATTATTTGCTTTTTATTCCTCCAAAGTAGATTGTGTTTTGGGGGTCCAAATATGTCAACCAAAGACAATTAAAGTGGGCCATTGTCTCTCCCATAAGCTTGATCTCATTCTTTTTGGGCAGCTTGTCTGACTATAGCGCTGTTGATTTCGATTTGGTATCAAAATTTAAATTAAACCGTATGTACAAGTCATCGATTCGGAGATTTTTAAAGCTGTAATTGAACTGTTTAATTATAAAATTAAATTAAAATAAACCCACTAATTTAAATTTGATTCGATTTGGTTTGATGCTTATTTTATCGATTATATTTTTTTTCATATTTTAGGACTTTAGAATATTATTGACCGATTATGTACTTGTGTTATTTAAAAAGCTATTCTCTTGAACTAGTTAAATTTATCTTATATTGCTTACTGGTATGAGAATTTACAATTGAACGAAGTAATCAGTAATGACTATATGAGTAAAAAGTATATTGCACATACTTCCCCCGTCATTTAGTTCTCTCCCTCAGAAATAGTGCTTTTAGACAGACACAGAAATAATTAAGAAAAGTGTAGAAAGTTGGTATTTGGAGAGAAAATAGATGATCTGAAATGAGCATATCTCAACTTTGTGCATATGTAGTATATATTGGGTATTTATAGATATAGAAAGTAGAAATTAGTATAACCTTGATTTGAGTGTAATACTCTTTTAACTCACTTGCCTCTCTTCTTTTTAATACACAAGTGACGATTTGAGATGCATTTAATACGACGCTAGTGGTGGGTCTCATAAGGTCAGTGAAATGTTATAGGTTGTGGGGGTGCATTCAATGTACAAATGTGATAGGATTGATGAAATGTTATAGTTTGTGAAAGATATCTTTTCCATCGTATATTTTCTATTTCTAGTAAAGAAATTGGACTATCTCAATTATTTTTTAATTATATACTTATAACTCAAGTACTTTTATACCTTTTTTATGAAGATTCATGTCCATCTAGTTAGGAATATGACTCTGATCCCAAAATATATTTTTAACCATAATTTTAAAGTATAGTAAAAATTTGGTCGTGTCAAGTTTATATTCAGTGCCCTTAACGACTTTGTATATATTAAGACAAGGAAGCTTTAATATATATATATTTATGGTTATGTAATTTTGTAAATACACACAAACTAGTAGTTTTCTAATTAAAATCATATTTTTATCAAACAAATATATTTAACATATTACAAATAATATATATTTATATTTAATGGTATCAATTTGATTCGATCAACTCACCCTTTAAACAGTAAGTTGAATTGAATTACTCAGTTCCTCAAAAATTTTAAACTATAACTAAACCAAAAAATACCCAAAAAGCCAGTTTTGTTTAATTTACAATTTCACCAATCCGATTGTGCACTTCTAAATATAACTTAACTACGAAAAAGGGATTTTAGAATTTATTTTTTTAAAGATGAGTGTTAAAAACAGTTGTAAGTGGGACTCGCATTAAAACTTAGGCACAGAGTAAAGTTCATTTTTGAAAAATACGAAATTTAAATTTTTTTAGATTAAAAATTATCATAATTTTTATTAAAAAATAGACAATATTAATGTGATAGTGGCATTGCTGTAATAAAACTGTTTTGTTGTGATTTTTTTTTTTTAGGTTTTAATGACAAGTTCATAATCATGTCATATTATTCTAATTAAAAATTTTAAAAAATAATTCTCTTACTCATTAATTATTATTTATAGTTAAAAACCAATATAGGTGGGGAAAAAAAAGATAATTACTAAATAAATATTAGTTCAAAAAACGAAATTTAAGGAGTGGAATGATAATATTCATCCAGCTTGCTGTATAGAGCCTCGCAATGAGAGTTGTGCAGTCACAATCTGGACCTTTCAGATGAGCAGATTTTAGGCGGGGTTTGGAAAGATAATTAAGAATCTGGTTGGTATACCAAACTTTGTTAAAAAATTCTAAAAAATTCTGAAAATCTCTATTATATTTTTACATGTTTTTATCTTTTCGAATTTCAAAAAAAAAAATTCAATGCCTTTAAAAAAAAAAAGTTGATAATCGAAATTTGATTAATCAAATAGTAAAAATTTTTTTGTTATTCTCATCACGGACTCCTAAACTACTAAATGACACCAATTGTAACTAATTTTTCTAAAGTCGTAGAAACCGTTCCAACGAATTGTAAAAACCGTTTCGACAGATTCACACACCTATCTTCCATCTAAACGGATTACAGAAACAGTTTCGAGTCCGGTTTGATATGCAAAAAAGTCATGACTGATACAATATTTTGAATCTGCTCAAATGAAAATCTAATCCGTTGGAAAGATAATTCTACTATTCATTTTCAAAAAATACAGTTTATGATATGTGCACCAAGCGTAAAAAATTTCTCTAAACTAAATTTTATCTCATTTTACTCACTTTTTATCACTCCAAACATATCTTAACTAGGGTGAGTCGTATTTGCATTTCACAAATAAATTTTTGCACTTTATTTTATTTTTCATTAAATAAAATTACATAACTATCCTCATTCTTCTAATAGAATATGTTATATAATTTTAATATTATAAATATCTTTCTACAAAAATGAAGATAATTGTGTAATTTTATTTAATAAATAATTATAATGGAGTGGAGGAATCCATTTTTGTGGAATAGAAATAAGCCCACCCATTAATTATTTTAAAGTTAATTTTCTTCATTTGAAGGGGAAAAATTAGTATTTTAGTTGGTAACTTATTAACTTTTTACTAATTTAACACTCTTGCTGTTTATGATTTAAATAAATTTAAAATATAAGGGGTTAAATTTGATTATTTAAAAATAAAAAATAAAAAAATTTATTAACCAAAAATTGAGAATATAGCTGACTTTCCAAGAGGAGCCTTAATTGTGACCTGCCAGATCAGCGGTCTAAATTGATTACACTTATTTCCTTTTCTTTTTTTTTTTCTGAATTTAGATGATATTTATTTATTTATTTTTTGAATTTAGATGATATTTATTCGCGTCGCAAAAATCGTGCTGGAGACGTGTGTCAGTGGAGGAAGACTTCCGTAGGCGCAGTCGTAGCGTAAGGACAAATATCAGTTTTACAACTGTGCCGTTTTGGGCCGCTCGCTCGCGCGTGATTTCCATGATGCATGCCGTACGCTAAGCAACGCACCGCATGGACGAACACGTAGCACCATCGGACGGACCACGTGTAAGACGCTCTCAACGTGCGGTGTTAATGGCACCAACATGGCAGTACGTACTATACACTTGTCCACACACTGTTCTCCAAGACAACTCATCTCGGAATCCAAATTTGATTTAATCCCCACTCTGCTGCTTTTTTTCTTGGGCAAATTATTGCTCGTCTAATGTATGCCGGTGATTAGTATAGTTATCATCAGTGTATTTCATTTAAAATTATCATAATCGTAGGATAATATTTTTATTTAAAAATTAATAATAAAAATATAAATGATAAAATGTGCGAAATAATTATGTAGTGATTGTATTCAAACTGCCCAAATAAAAGGCGGCTAATAATTCTAATATATCACGATTTGATAGTTAAATTAAAATTAAATAATTTAAATATATTTATAAAATTCTCATTTAAAAATATATAAATATTTTTTTAAAATTTAACAATCCAGATTGTGTTACCATAAGAGCTGACATTAATTTGAATAAAATTTCAATTTTAGTGGCTAAACTGCAAATTTAAGAATAATTAGTGTCCATTCATTTCATTTTTAATTAAGAATGTATCCCGATTATAATTAAAAGTGAGATAAAGTTATATATTCTGTTAATATATTACTCTTTTAGTTAAATCTGGTATGCTCCCTAAAATTTTAAGTTAAAATTTTTTTAATTGAATTAGCTTTTCAAAAATTAAATATTAATAATTATTACTATAATACTTATTTTTTTTCCTTTTTAAGAGGGTGAAAACGAACGTACTAGGTTAGGAAATTTTATTTTTCTCATTTTATCGTTGACACCCTTTTAATTTTGTTACCTTCTACACCCTCTATTATTTTTCACATATTAAGTATTATGACAAGATTCCATAGAGTCGTTGCAAAATTATTTTTTAAAAATGTTTATTTATTTTTTTAAAATATAAAAAAAAAATTTACTATTGACTAGACTCAACTTAGGTGAATATGCTTTTACCTTCTAGAATCTTCTATAAGAGAAAATAAAGTAAAGAAATTTGTTAAAAATATAATTGAATATATAATTATAAAATGTTGCCTTATCTTTTTAAAATATAAAAATTTTTATCTTCGATCACTTGTTGTCAGTCTCGTAACATTAAGCGCATGAAAATCCAATCATTTGAATTTATTTAAATATTTTTTAAATAAAAAATATATAAATATATTTAAATGTATTTAAACTGTTAAATTTTAATCTAATAGTTAAAAATTTAATGCCACCCACATCAGCTCTCAAAATCCATTGAATACACGTCACTTTGGTGTAGCTAAAGAGAAAATAAAATAAAGAAGATAGTTAAAAATATAATAGGATATATAATTATATAGTTTGACTTAATTTATATAATAAATTATATTATATAGTATAAAGTAATGATATCAAGATATCGGTAACGGCAGCGCGGAAGGGAGGTCGAACTCCAAATTGTTTTGAATATTAAGTTCGCGCCTCGTAATCAATAGCAATTACCATTCCTACTCACACGTAATAATTTATTTATTTATTTATTTTTTAAAATGTAGAATAATATGGGTGAGTTATGCATCTATTATTGTTTCAAAATAGGTAACGACTCGTATAACTTTAATCACAAAAATAAAAAAGAGATATAAAGGCTGTTTGGTTTAAAGAAAAAAAATAAAAATTAATTATCAACTTTATTCACCACACACTTTTACCAAATTTTTCAAAATTTTACTATTTTTTCTTCTTTTTTTTCAATTTTCTTTAACTTTTACAAATTTTTACTAAATATCAAAAATTGGTGCAAAATTGATTTTTTTTTTTTGGTTGCCAAACGACTCCACAAGTTGTGAGAAAACTATTATTTGAATAATCTATGATGATAATACTAGTAATAATTTTGTAATTAAAGAATGTTTTGAAGAGTTTTTCATTTGAAAGTCTACAAATCATAATACAAGATTGATGTTATAGGATATTTGGAATGATAAAAAGTGAGATAGAATGAAATAAAATGAGATAAATTATAAGTTTATAATTCATACAATAAAGTAAAAAATAATTAATTTTTAAAATATTTTATTATTTTTTAAAATTTTTTGCCACCTTAAAAGGAAAAAGAGCGTAGATGGAATGCCTTTTATTTCCCTTAATTGCTGATATATGTCCATTCTATCTGATTAATGGCTGACATTTTTTCTCTCTCATTTTTTTTTTCGAAATTAATTTTGCAGGTATAGATTGAGGGAGGGATTGTTTGGTAGATAAAAAGTGAAGTAAAAAATATAATAAAAGTAAAAAAATATGACATAAAAGTGATAAGTAAAAAATTTTGATTGAAAAAAAATATAAAAATGAGTTAAAACTAATAAATTTTAATAAAATTTAGTGTAACCAAACGTACCCTAATAACTCCAGAGGACAAAAAAAAAAAAAAAAAAAATATATCCAAGCTTGACGCCAGACATTGTGTAGTTCGATATTAGCTGTCACTGCACAACCTTTCCCTCCCTTCAACACTGCTCTTTTCGATAACCCTCCCGCGAGACTTCGTATTTATACCCTTCCATATGTCCGATAACCAAACAGAGCAAGACGAACACACGCCTCTTCTTCTCTCTCTAAAACTCTCTCTCTCTCTCAATTATATCTCTCTCATGAATAGCCCTTCTATATCTAAAACCTACACCTGGTCCTCAGAGATGGGGGACTATATTGGGATGGAGAGTTGTATTGATCTACAACAGATTGAAAAGGTGTTGGCCGTCGACGGCGGTCGTGCGGACGGCGGGGGGTGCAGTCGACGGCGTTGGGTGGCGGCGACAAGTGAGAAGAAGGATTACCCGCCGCCGATACCCCGGCTGGCACGTATGGAGGAGAGCCCGACGGCGATTCAGATGCCGTGGGTGTTGAAGAGGTACCACACCGGCGACGGCCGGCTGATCATCACGGAAGAGAAGGTGGCCCATTACGAGTACTTCCGTGCTCGGAGGTCTGGCGGTCGGCTCACCCTCCAACTCGTCCATCTTGACGAAGACTCTGCTGTGTTCGGCGACGATGAGGACGAAAGAGAGGATCTCGTTAATGTGGAATCTAATCTGGACGAAGATCACGGCTGCGACCAATGCCAGGGTGGCAAAGTGGACGGTGGCGATGAAATAATTAAAGACTGGAATGTAGAGGGAGGAGTGTCAATGACGTTGCTGCCGGAGCCGGTGGAGAGTGGGACGGTGGTGTTGGGCGGTGGCGGAGGGAAGAGCTGTAATTACAGTGGTGGGAGATCGAATCCGTGCCTGTTTGGGATGCCGCTGCCAGCGATGAAGCCTGTGCATATTTAGGGCTGCATGTGTATTTAGTCAGCTTCGCAACTTCATTCATGGATTGTCTTTTGAGTTATCTTGTGGCATGTTTTGAGGTTTGGGGGACGGATTTTTCTTTTTTTTTTTTTTTTTAATTTTGTAGTGAGGTTTCGTTTCTTTTATTGTTTGGAGTAAGAAAAAATGAGATAAATTGAGATAAATTGTGGTTTGGAGAGATTTCGTAATGCGTGCAGTGAGAGAAAAAGTTGATGTGATATAAAGTTAACAGAGATTTATAGAGATTTTTGGAGATTTTCAGCAAAAAAATGACAAACCAAACGGGCCCATAATTTATGTTTAATTTTTGGGTAATTGTTTTTGTTTTCTGTACGTAAAGTAAAAATCGCTTACATCTCTTAAATTTTAAAAATTTATCTTTAAATTTCACATGCTTTATATTAAAGTGAAAATGTTAAAAAATTCGTCAAATATAACGATTTTAACTTTAAGTTCAAAAATTACATTTATATTTCTTATATTTTATGTTATCTACATTTATACATCTTAATTTTATTTAGTTTTTAATAGATATTTTTGTCTTTTCATTTGAAAATTTAACACCGATTATAATTTCATTTTAACCCGAAGTACAGAGGATACAAATGTACATTTTTAAAATTTAGGAGTGTAAATAATTTTCACCTTTAGTACAGGCAATAAAAAAAATAAATATTTCTTAATTTTTTATGGTACCCAAAAAAAAGAATATATATTTTTTTTATTTGGAAAAGGTCTAGCTTTTTAATAGAGAGTTTGTAGTTCTAAAAAAGTTGAAAAAAAAAATTTTGGAAAAGGTATCAACTTTTTAATGGGACTTTGAAGTTTCCAAAAACTTAGAAAAAAAAAAAATCTTTGAAAAAGGTCTAGCTTTTTAATGAGAGTTTGAAGTTTTGAAAAAATTAAAAAAAATTGGCATTAAAATTATATAAAAATAACAAGTAGTAAAATTTAAATTTTTAAAATTTTTTGAAAAAATTTTGAGGCCCTAATTGTCCCTTAAATTTTGTTTCATGTGTTTTTTGGAAAAATGGGATGCAACTACTCATTGCTCAACGTGCCTTTTGTGTGCCTTTGTATTGGGGTTAAATCTCGATGCCAATTCCATGACATTGTAGTCAACGGCACGGTTTAGATGTATTTATATTTTTTTATTTAAAAAACACAAATATCCAATGAATATCCAATGGACCTTGACCAGCTGTTAGGGACTTACCATTGTTTTTTTTTTTTTTTTTTTTACGTCGACACTCGCAATCCGAATAGGGTGTCTTTCCAAATATGCTTCATGGGAAGTGGGATTAGGGTTGGATTTGTTATTTTTGACTCACAAATTGTGGCATTAAGAATACCATAGAGTGGGATGCATATTCCTTCACCTCTTATTTTGATTTGCACTAAAATTTAAATGTTTAAAATTATTTTCTGTCATATCTCTTATTAAATTATATTTTTTATCTCACTTAATATCTCATCAACTAAACACTAAAAAAATAATTTTATATAAAAAATTAATCTCATATTATATTTAATACCGTTCATTATCATATGATATTATTAAATTATTTGGATCTTCCAATCAAACCTAACTGATGAGTTTTGCTCAATTTGCCAAATGGCTTGATTTTTCCAAAGGAAAAACTCCATATTTCTAGTGGATAGCAATTAGAGATGGAATTGGGTGGGCTTAACCTACCAGCAGTACTATCCATTTCAGCTGGCTTGGCTCTCCTCTGAATCGGGTCGGGTCAACCAAAGGAATAAGGATATACTTTTCAATTCATATTTAATTTTATATGGTATCCAAAAAAGAATAATGATATACTTCTTTTTTTTTTTTGTTGGAAAATTCTAGCTTTCTAAAGTTCATTTCAAGTGTTTATGGGTAAAACGGGATGCAACTGCTCATTACTCAACTTGCCTTTTTGTATTAAGGTTGAAACAGTAGCGGAGGCAAGACTGACCAGGTGGCAAACGTCGTTGCCATTGAATTCTTTAAAAAAAAAAAAACCCTGCCTATAAATTTAAAAAAGAAAAATTGCTCTTTAAAAATCATATTCTCGTAACCGATTATCATATTTTGTATACACGTCTTGTACATGATGTATTTATACACACGTAAAGTTGAAAGTACTTATCACGCTGGCATTCAAGAATCAACTTCCAAACTTTTACATTCCTGAATTTGTGAAAAATTACAAGATTGTGGTAAGCATGTAGTATTTAATAGGGATAAATATTATTTTTATAAAATTTTATTTATTTTAATGATATAATGTATATTTTATAAAATTACAAACGAATTAATATTATTTTTTCATATATTCGTTAAAATTGATTTTTTAAGATGTGAAGTAAAAGAGATAAAAGGTTGTGAAAGTAAAAAAAAGTTAATAACTACTTTTATAATGGGTCTATTTGAAACTCTACAAATCTTTACAAAATTAAAATTTTTTTACTTATTGCACGTATTATGAAATTGTAATTTTTAAAAATTTATACTAATTTTTACAACTACAAAAACCTTTAATATTTACTTCATGAATTTTTGCCTATATTGACAAAAAAAATCCCTAGATTTGCCACTAGGTTAAAATAAGGTGCCTTTCCCAATATGCGTTATGGGATGTGGGATTGGGATTGGGATTGGATTTGTTATATGTGCCTCACAAATTTCATATTTGATAATTAATAGAAAAAAAGAGAGAAATAATATTCAACAAAATGTGTGATTAGGAATACTAACGGGTGGGATGCATGGCATATGTCATGGGGTATGGAGTTGAGATTGAAATTTTTATTTGTGGGACTAACAAATCTTATGTTTGAGAGAGAGAGAGAGTTAGTAATCGGGATTAGGAATAAAGTAGGGGTGGGATGCATGGTATATCCCTATCTCGGACTTGATTTTTGCTAAAACTTAAAGATGCAAAATTATTTCCTATCGCATCTCTTATAAAATTACAATTCTTATCTCACTTTATATCCTACCAATCAAACAACAACAAAATAATCTCACATAAAAAATTAATGTCATGCTTTATTCATTCCCATACATTATCACATGGTATTATTTATTCACTATCATATAGCCTATGGGTTTTGCTCATTTTGCATATGGCTCGATCATTTCTGAGGAAAACTCCATATTTCTAGTGGATAGAAAATAGAGATGGAATCATATTTTTAATGGATAGCAAATAGAGACAGAATTTACTGGGGTCACCCCTTGATCTGGCCCTAACCTGCCAATGATTCAATCCACTCAACTAGCCCGACTCTCCTTTGGGTCGAGTTGTGGTCAACCAGATCCACCTCTGACCTGCTCTAAATGCCTCAACTTAATTTTTTTAATATTTTTAATTTTTTATAAAAATAAATACAAATAAAACTCATAAAAAACATTATTAATAAATGTTATTAAGAATTAAAAAAAATTACATAATTAACATTGAATCCAAAAAATAATAAAAATATTGTCAAAATAAAATTAACTATAAATTTATAATTATAGAATAATAGAGTAAATAACCTAAGTGTTTTACTTAAGGTCTTATACCAGGTTGACACCTATAAGTCTGACAACCAATTGCAAATATTACTCTATTGTACATCATTCATCACTATTATGTTTTTCTATTTCGTCAAAATACATTGCTTCTAAATTATGGGTTAGTAACTCTTTTTCATCGAGTTGTTGTTGCTTTTTTTTTTGGCAAGGTTCTAATCTTGCAAATATATTAGTGTGTTTACTATCTGAAGTGTCAGTCTAATTGTGCATTCACTAACATCGCATTCCCTTACGCTGAATAGTTATTTAGATGCTAAGGTAGACACTAGAACCGTGAGGACATCACAAACTAAAGTAGAAAGCACCGAAAACTTAGGTTGTTGTCCTTACTAGAGGTAAACCCAGATAATAATGCAACTCTAATGAAGAAGAGTCACTACTAGTTGATTTCGTCTATTGAGATTTGATGTTTTTCAAATGGAAGAGTTGCTGCAATGAGACGATAAAGATGTGATGCTCGTTTGTGTAGGTGTACAATTATCATTATATTGATTAACTAAAATTTGCAACACTTTTAATATTGTTTAATTGCTCCTAAGCACTTTTAGGGCCATATATTATCTTTAATAATATAAAAACATTAACTTCCGTATATCTAGGGTTTTGAATAACTATAATACCAAATAATATTAGAAGTGAGTCAAAATATTTATTAATTTTTTTTATGATGCCATTAACTATATCATGAAAATAGGTTAGACAATATCTTTTATGAGAATTTCATTAATTGAAGCCAATTGGTACGCAACAGTAGAAGATTTAGGATAATAAATGTCGTAGAATACTCTAGTTATAATATCAAAAACACGTAAAAAAAAAACTTAATAAAAAAATATATTTGACCAATCAAGAGCCTAAATATTTACTAAACTGAAATTAGGATTATTTAAAATAAATAAATCAATTATTTTTTTATATTTAATAATCACCTTTAATATTAGGTAAGTTGAATTCCATTTTATACTAATATCTAGAGGCAATTTTCTGATTTTTAGACCTATTTAGTTGGATACGTCAATAAAGAAAGTGAGTCTAGTTAGAGAACTCTTAATATAAACTACAACTTGTTTTTATTTTTAAAATATACAAATCATAAACACTCAATCCGCCTTTAACAATTAAATTAAATATATGGACACAACAACACTCATGAATTAAAGTATCCTTCGCAGACTATGTAGGAAAAACACTGTTTAAGTAAGAAAAACACAAACATCATTGTATGAATTATTGTCTAAAGTAATATAAAATATTGTTTTCAATTAAGTCCCACAATGCAAGTTTATTAAAAATAATTTTACCAACACTCAATCTAGTGTAGGATTATTCAACTAATTTAAAAGAAATAATGCGTTTATTTAATTTTCAATTTTCATCAATATAATTTGTAGTTATACATTGATATTTAATATTTTGATAAGATTTCCACATATCAAAAGTTAAACAAACTCTTCTTTCAAAATTTTTAAAATATGTTATTTAATTGGTTTTTTTTATTTCAAATATTTTAAAATAATTTTTTTCAACTATTTCTTGAAAAATAAAGAAATTATGGTGTAAAATTATTGTGAATAAAATTTTCAAAATTTTTATCTTTTTTTTTGGTAATTAATTTTTGGTAATAACTTTTTTTATCTTTGCTCAAAGTAAGAGTTTGTTACTCTTTAACAATAAATCTAACTCAATATTTTTTGGTTCGATTATTTGGTTGGTAAATGTAAAAACTAAACCAAACCTAAGGCAAAATAAAATTACCTGAAACCAACCTAAAATTTTAATATATAATATTTACAATGTATAATGTTATAATATTATAGTCTTATATATATTTGTATATGTATATGTACAATGTAATGTTATAGTCTTATATATACAAGTTTTAAACCAACCTAAAATAACTCAAAAAACGTAAAATATAGAATATATAATGGGCCAACCCGAGCCAAATTGAACTAACCTGATCTTTTCAGTTCTATTCAGTTTAGTTCCGATTTAGAATCGGTTCGATTTTGGGTGCAAATTTCATGACAAAAAAAAATCAATTTAGTTTTAGGTTAAGTACGAAACCAAACCGAATCGGCCTATGCACATTATTATAAGACTAATTTACAACTAGAAAGTAAGAAAGTGAAAAAGGATAAGATGAAGAAATAAAATAGAGAAAGGGAAGAAGAAAATACATCAATGGTTATGCTACGGAGAACCATTTTACAAAAGAGGAAATGCATGGATAAATTACAAACAGAGAAAAATGAAGATGAAGAGAAGCATAGTGTATAGACCAAAAGTAATGAGAATGATTCTGCGTACCCTCAAGTCAGTCAACTATCAACATGTATAGACAGTCTTAATGGGGCTTCTAGCATTCTCAATCTCAGATAAACATGTGTGCTTTAACAACAGTAAAGATAAATAGAGAACATGGGGTAGGTGCAAGTTAGTGGAAAGCATTAATGACAAAGCACATCAACTAGCATTGGTGGAGCTTAAAGAAGCTTCTAGAGTAAGTTAGGGAGTTGAAAAGCCATATGTATGTATACATATAATATGTAAATGAGTGAGTACGATTGATAATGGGGTCAAGCTAGGTCATCAACTGGGCAAGGAAGTAGGTTATAAGCTGAACTGAGATAGTGTCTAAGAAAAATGATCTGGCCTAATCATTTTAATAAACTGAACGAAGTCTTCACTAGGCCCACTAGGCCATTGCAACTGTTGTTGCCCTATCCAATTGATAGAGCAGTTATAGTTAGTTAGTTGGTAGGTAGTTATAGTTAGTTATAGTAAACTAACCAAGGTTAGTACTTAGTTGTAATTAATAATAAATATATAGACTAAAACACATGCTTTACGTTTTTGGTATTTCTATTTCATTTTAATGAAAATTTATTTTTGAGTAATGAATGCCATTTATTATATTTGTGTATGTGTCTAATACTCATAAAGAATATTTGACCTAATGTGTAGAGTATGGTTTACACATAGAAGACTATATCATTGGTTCTTTTGGAATACAAATTTATTGTTTACAGTTTTAGATTTAACTGGATACATCATCAGTAGAACTGTAACACATATTTTTAGTAGGTCTGTCTTGACTACCGAGAATGGTTTAATTCCAACTATTTGTGCTAGTATACTTTGTGTGTATTGAATTGGACGTAGTTAAGATAATTATTTTGTACTAACTTTATAAAATAATTTATACCTCATATTTATTATGATTACTTATACTTTTAATTCAAATTCTATTTTTTGGACGCGTGTATATGGTGATTGTTGCTTTAATTACATAAAGAGTGAGATTTTATATACGAGTCAGTAAGGTTAGACAATGAAATTATATGTATAGTAAACATTAATAGTTGAAGGAATCCACGTCTTGATAAATTAGAATGATGATATCCCCTTGAAAAAGTTTATAATATTTTACTATATCAAATCTTATAAGTGGGTTTTGAATTCGATACGTCAAATAAGTTAAACGGAAAGCTCTCAAGGAAAATAAGAAACTAATTAAGTTAAATTGTCTGTAAATAAATTTAATTAGTCGATATTTATAATCTTAACATAGGGAGATAATAGGTATTTAATATTAAAGCTCGAAATATATTTTGAATATGATTAGGAGTGAAATTATAACTCTTTCGTGGAATGAATTATAATTCATGTAATTAAATAATAGTTCAAGTAGGATTAGGTGGTTTAATTACGTAAAAAGTTTTTTTCACATTTGCCTATTTATCCCTATTGTAACCCTATAAATACTTTTTTTCTGTTAGCAGTTAAGGTCAACATTTTCTAAGAAGAAAAATAAGAAACCCTAGAGACTGTTAAAGATCCCACCATCTCGTGAGAGAGAAAGATAGTACTATGGTAAAAGGCTAAAGGTTAAAATCAAGTAGTTGGTTCAAAATCTTCAAATTTTCATAACACTATTATGTCGAGATCAAACTAGAGAGATCTCAAAGGTATGATCTTATTCTCGTAAATCAGATCGGTAATTTTTTTTTTTTTTTTTTGTATTATTGATATATGCCACAAACGTGATCTTGGGGTTTTCTGCGTTCCCCAACAATTAAGACTTTTGTAGCTATTCAAAGAATTGTAATAAGATAAATAAAGTGTGAAAATTTATTTAAAGAATTATTTCTCTCTCTAGAAGGTTGTTTGGTATACTCCAAATACCCTTTTTTGTTGGCTTTCTCTTTCTTGTGCCACCATAGTTAAATAAAAGTCCAAACTCCAAAGGAATTTGCTACAATTGGTATCAGAACAAGTTGATTTCACAATGACAAAAACTAGGTCTACGATACAACAGAATCAGCAATATAATTTTTTATATTGACCACTATTCAAAACCGTAATCAAAAGCTTGTAAAATTAAATTAATATAATAATATTTATCACAGCCTTGGTCGTAGCCAAAGTCATTTCAGTATTAACTAAAGGTTTTAGAATCACTTTATTGGTCATTTTATATATATAGTAACCAATAGCATATCTATTACTATTATAGAGCGAACACCGAGATTTGGTAAAGCCAAAAATATAATAAAGATCAATTTTGGTGTCAATTTTTTCTAAATAACCATTCACAACTTCAAATTTAAAAAAGTGGTTAGCCAAATAAATCAAATTTTTTCTAAATAGCTGTTCACAACTTTTGCATTTTAAAATATAATTTGTCAAACAAATCAATTTTTCCAAACTAATCGTTCACCACAACATCACTTTAAAAATCAAATAACATAATTTTAAATTAAAAAAAACAGTTAGTCAAACAAATTAATTTTTCCCAAGTAACCATTCATAACTTCAAATTTAAATGGTTAGTCAAACAAATCAATTTTTCTTAACTTATCGGTCACAAAAACATCACTTTAAAAATCAAATTTTCTAAGTGGCAACAACATCACCTTATATTTTTATATTAATTTAAAAATTAAATTTTTTAAAATAAATTATTTTTCACATAAATCGTGTATGCACCTTCTGTTAGCTTATCATAGCTAATACATAGGTACAATCATGGGACATAGCCAAAGATTCTTTTGCTAGTGAGTGGAAATTACCACCTATAAGTAGTAGGTAGGTCGTAGCCAATGCCCTTATCCATTGTCGCTCAATTTCTAGCTACCACTTTGGGTCGTAATCAAAAAGCCTTTTTCTAGTGGTGCTATGACCAGTTCATCAATGCTTATCTTACCAACTTTATCTTAAATAGTCACTATTAAATATGATGCTTTCGGTTCTAATGTAGGAGTTGTTTTAATGCAAGACAAGAAACCAATTGCTTTTTTAAGTCAAGCTTTGAAAGGAAGGGTTTTATTATTGTCTACCTATAAGAAGGAGTTGTATGCCTTAATTCAAGTTGTTAAGATGCAAAGACCTTACTTCATGAGGTAAGTTTTTGTCATCAAAACAAATTACCATAGTTAAAAGTTTTTATTAGAACAATATATTGGAACTCCTACTCAGTAGAAATGGATTTCTAAACTCTAGGGTATAATTTTACAAAGTATAAACAATGGGTGAAAAATAAAGTTGCTAATGCTTTATCAAGATTGTATGGGGATTCTTCTATGCCTACTTCTCATTGCATTTGTTATCCGAATATTGTGACAGGTCCTATTCATAAGTTGTTTGAAGATGTTAAGAAAGCGTATAATAGGGACAGCAATGTTCAGATAGTATTTCAGCAAATTCAATAAGAAATTTTAACATCTCACAAATATTCAGCACAACAATGAGTCCTATTTTATAAGAATGGAATTTACATTCTAGATGATTAGGCTTTAAAGATACAAATGCTCAACTATATTCATAAACGGTCCAGATAGGACCTCTGGTATTCTCAATCTCAGATAGACATGTGTGTACCAGCAACAGTAGGGATAAATAGCAAAACAGAGGTAGGTGGGAGTTGGTGGAAAACATTAATGATGAAGTACATCAGCTAGGATTGGGAGGAGCTTAAAGAAGCTTCCAAAATAAGCTAAGGAACTAAAAAGCCGTATGTATGCATATAGTATATACATGAGTGAGCTAGATTAATAATGGGGCTAAGTTGGGTTGTTAATTCGGCCAAAAAGGGGGTGACAAGTTGAATTGAGAGAGTGGCCAAGAAAAGGTATCTGGCCTATTGTAACGACCCGCATCCATATAAGTATAATATTATCCGCTTTGGGCTTGGTAAGCTGTTCCCAGGAGGTCACTCATCTTGATACTACCCCACTGGAGCACGCTTAAGCCTGAAGTTCCCACTTAATCCAGTGCCCTCACGGCTTTAAAACGCGTTGTTCTTATATGGATATCAAATATTACATATATGCCACTTCCTTCCACGACCCAGGTAATGTGGGATGGAAGGCATTACTTCTCTGCTTCACCTCTAGCTTCATTCTCCCACAGGCAGAGTCCCTTACGGGCAGAGATCCCTTACAGTCCCTCACAATCTTCCCCTCTTATAGGGCACGCATCTCCACGTGGCCTCCTGCAGACAAAGTCCCTCACATGCAGATCCCCCACTCGCGAGGGTCCCCACACGCATGATCTCATACTTCCGCCTGAGCATTGACTCTGATATCATTTGTAACGACCCCCATCCATATAGTATAATATTGTCCACTTTGGACTTGGTAAGCTGCTTCCTAGGAGGCCATCCATCCTGGTACTGCTCCCACTGGAGCACGCTTAACCCTGGAGTTCCCACTTAATCAGTGCTCCCACAGCTTTAAAACGCTTTGTTCTTATATGGATATCGAATATTACATATATACCACTTCCTTCCACGACCCAGGCAATGTGGGATGAAAAGCATTACTTCTCTGCTTCACCTCCGGCTTCACTCTCCCGCAGGTAGAGTCCCTCATGGGTAGGTCCCTCATAGTCCCTCACACCCATTCATTCTTAATAAATTAGGATGAGTTATCATCAGGCCCACTGGGCCATTGCAACTGTCATTAGCCTACCCAAACTAATAGAGGGTGCATTTGAAGTGATAAAAAACTCTAAAAATGAGTGAAAAATACTGAAAATTTTGACAAGTTATTCACTTTTTATCTCACTGCACGAATTACAACTTATCTCGCTTTATCTCATTTTATCTCACTGTTTATCACTCCAAACGTATCTAGAATAGTTATAGTTAGCTAACTACGTAGTTACAGTTAATTACAATAGGCTTACCAAGATTAGTAATTAACCAAGGTTAGTAGTTAGCTACAATTCAGACATTTGTAGTTATATAAAGAACTATAATGAGATGATTAAAGTGTGAAGAATTATTTTGAAGATTTATTCCTCTCTCCAGGAGGTTGTTTGGTATCGTCTAAACACCTTTTCTTGTTGGCTTTATCTTTCTTTAAAATTTTATGAGAATAATGACATCACAATCTCTTAGTTTAGTTTATACTTCTACTATCGCATACAGAGCTGCTAATAATAATTATGATATAATTTTAAAATCATTAAAGAAGGAGTAACTGTCACACTGCATAATATAAACAGATTACTTTGAATTTGATTTAATTGTAAAATAAATTAATTATTTAATATATTCATTAAAAATTTAAATATTTTTATATAAATATAATATAAATAAAAAACACGTCGGTGAACACAAATCATTGTAGCTAACGACATTTGATGTAAGCGAAAGGTTAACAGGATTTTTTTTTGGGGGCCCGTTGATATCGTTTAACTTCTGAACAATACTGCTCAAATTGATGAATTAAAATTAATTATTTTAGATATACTTAAATTTTTTGAATAAAAAAATATAAATATATATAGACCGTTGAATTTTAATACAACGATTTGAGTAGTACTACTTAAGAATTAACGTCATTTTTATTTCAATCTCCCCTCTTTTAAGTTAACAAATTAAAATTTTAATAAAATTCAACTGAAGTGGTTTGGGGGTCGGTATTATTTTGATTTTAACTCTTAACTAGTACTATTTGGATCGTTAAATTAAATTTAATAGTTTAAAAATAAATTTATTTTTCAATTAAAAAATATAAATAATTAAATTTTAATTTAACATCTCAAATAATCTTAAGTATATTTGGTAAAGTAAAAAATATTAAAAATCTTTAAATATTAAAAAATTTAAAATTATTATTTTTATTTAGTATATTATTATAAATTTCTATATTATTTTAAACTACTACATCTTCTTTTATTTTTTACCGCTTCAAATGTGCGCTGCTTTTCCCGCGGGAGGCGGGAGGAAGATGATTTATGGCCGCTTCTCGTCTCTTGAGTTGACAAATTAAAATTTTAAATTAAATTCACCTGAGGTAGTTTGCTGCGGCCAACCCAACTCGAAGGTCGAGGGGTTGACACTGATGCCGTTGTCAGTAAAAGCACAGCACATCAATATTCGCAGGAGGAGCAATTTCCCAGATCCTATTATTATCTTCCGCTCCTGCACCATCGTAAAGATACACTAATAATTACTTGTATTTTTAGCTAGTAAAAAATATTTAAATATAAACTTATAAATTTACATAAATATTATAAAAAAAACTTATGATAACAAAAATTACTATTTAAAAAATAAAATATTTGCACAATATCTTATAAAAGTGTAAAATTTTAATATTTATTATAAATATAAAACAATAAGAGAATATGTTTTATGTAAATTGTCTATAAAGACAACCAAAATGAAAAAAAAAAAAAATTTGACAATAAAAAATCTTAAATTTAAATGCTTAGGTTGTTTTATTATACATACTAGATATCGGTACACACGTGATATGTATGAAATTTTTTTATTTTAATAATTAATAAAAATATTTTAATTTTACAAATAATAGATATTTCTTAATTTTTTTATTAATTTGTATTTTTGTATATGTGTTAGTGTACAAATGATTCACATAAATTTTTATTTTAAAACTATGTGCGTATCATTAATTAATTTTTAATTATAAAGAAATTAATAAAAGTAATTCAAGTAGGGGTGAAAACGAACCGAGTCGTTCGCGAGCTACTCGAGCTTGGCTCGAAAAAAGCTCGGCTCGAGCTCGATTCGTGAGTTGAACGAGCTCGAACCGAGCTCAGTTTTTTGCTTGTTTTTTATTCGAGCTCGAGCTTGAGCCTAAAGAAGCTCGGCTCGAAAGCTCGCGAGCAGGCTCAGTTAGAATAATATATATATTTTTAATAATATTTTTATATTTTTAAAAATATTTTTATTATATTTTTTAAATATATTATATTTTAAATCAAAACGACGTCGTTTTGGTTTAATCGAATTATTCGTGAGCCTAATCGAGCCTAACTTCTTCTTTATCAAGCCGAGTTCGAGTTTATATAAAAGCTCGAATCGAACTCGAGCTCGAGCTCGAGCTAAGTATAAAAAGCTCGAGCCGAGCTCGAGCATGTTAAAGCTCGGCTCGGTTCGGCTCGTTTCCACCCCTAAATTCAAGTACTAAATAATAAGTAGTTAAAATTATTTAAGTAAATAACACATAATTAAGAAGTATTTAAGAAAATAAATAAATTACAAAATAAGAGGCAGTTAAAGTATATTTAAAAAGATAAAAAAATAAATAGGTGAAAGAAATTGTAAAGAGATTATTTTTAATTCTATTAAAGTATAAATAATTATGAGAAGTTAAAGGGTATTATGAAAAAAAAAATTACCGGAAATAAAGACCACAAAATATGGAGTTTTACCAAATCTATACCAAAAGTAAGTGCCATCAAAAATGAAATTTTACTAAATTTATAGGTTTGTCCCATAATAATATATTACATATACGTATAAAGAGTGTGTTGTTGATAAAAAATTAATTAAAAAATATAATAAAAATAAAAAATATGATATAAAGATAATATGTGAAAAATTTAATAAAAAAATATAAAAATTAATTAAAATTAATAAATTTTAACTATTTTTAGTACCAACAAACAAGGTCATATCGTATATACATAAAAACGTTGCTTGTATGTTTTACAGCTACTCGTATATAATTATAGCCTTGCAACTGTGCCGTGCCGGACAGACCCCATGATTGGATTGCCACAGCACTGCAGTTTCGAATTCGAACCCAGTTGTACGCACAAATGCTTCTGCATGAAATTTTTGGCAGCTCCCGCAAAACCAATGTGCCGCCAAGCGGTTACCGATCCCAACATGCCTTTAATATATAAAATATTAAAGAATTTGCAATATCTTAAATATATATATATAAAATAGAACCTCAAAAATGTAGCTACACAGGACATCTAATTAGATATTATATTCATAGCACGTGAAATTTAATTATAAATATCTTGTACCTCATTTCAAAATATTTTTTTCTTAGAATTAATTTAATTTTAAAATAAAAAATTGATTTTATTTAATTTTATTTGATAAATAAAATTTTATATTTAGAACACATTTTGAATTTAAAAGTTGAATTAATTTAATTTAAGAGAAATATTAAATTTGACATTTTAATTAGGAAAATAGAAAATTTGATAAATATAATTTGTAAAAATAAATTTATCCATTTATTTAGATGACTTAAGAAAATAATAAATTCTCATCAAATTTCATTATTTTGGATTGGATTTCAAATAATATAGAAATCTCAAAATTTAAATTATGAAATGAAATCAAATTCAACTCATAAATTTTATTTTAATTCTAAATATAATAATTGATAAGACTTCTAATCAGATGAAATCAAATTCTATCAAATTCATTATTCAAAATGAAGTATTAAATAATTTTATTTGTTATATAAGTTTACTATTCTAAGTAACTGAAAAATTCTATTTATTTTGTAAGTATTCCATATATATATATATATATATAAGTTGCTTTTATATATACCTTAATTGAAAGTTTCTTATATTAAAATTTTTATTTAGATTTAATTTTTCAGAATTTGTCTGAGTTAGTTGTTATTAAAAATAATAATATTTTAAAAATATTTTTAAAGTTTTAAAATATTATAAACAATGAAATAATATTACATACAAAGTTAATATTAACAATAAAATAATAAAATAACATAATAATAGACTTTCAAACTATTTAATTTTGTTAATTAATAATTATTTATATCTAATTAATTAATTTTTATTTAAACTGAATTCTTCTTATAATCTATTTAATAAGAAAATACATTCCAATTTAATATATTAATAAATTATCTTATTTTTTACTCTATAATTAAAATAAATAAGGTTTCTGTAATACCCAGTACTTATTCTTGACTATTTTGGGCTAATAAAATATTTATTATGAGATTGGATTGTTTTATTTTATTTTTCTTGAGTCCATGTAGTTTGAATTGATATTTGATTGGACAATTAGGCCCAACTCATTTTTCTTTTCTTTCTTTCTTCTTTTTTTTTTCTTCTTTCTTTTCTTATTTTCTTCGGCCATTCTAGAACCCAACCGTAGGAGAAAGAGAAGAGAAAGGAGAAAGAGAAAGAAGAGAGAGAAAGTTGAGTTTAGGAAAGAAAATTGGTGGATTGAGGTAGTGTTTGATGTCGTGAACCTTGTGATGGTAACCATTTTTAGTGATTTTGGGTCGAGATGGTAGAAATCAATTTTTGCAGATTAGGAGCTCAATTAATTTTCTCTGTTTTTCTTCTTTTCTCTTCGGATTCGAGGCAGATGGGACTCATATACGTGTTTATACTTGCTGCTAGCATGATTCTAATATATCATTTGCATGATTTGATAAAATATTGATTGAATTAGGTTATGTGTACATATGTATATATGAATGTGTAGATATATGCATATAAATGATGAAATCTCATATTGTTTTGAGTTATTGTTAAGATAAATATTAGATAAACATGTTTTTGAGATATTTACATGTTTATATATAATTAATTGTTGTTATTATGGCTTGAATGGATGATTTAGAATATTTTTGTTTGGAGTTTGTTAAAAACGAATCAGAAATGGAATTTCTGGGGCATTGTTGTTTGGACGGGAGTCCAAACAACCCATTGTCTGCGCAAGGGCTCGGGCGGAGGTTCGGACAGCCCATTGTCTACATAAGGGTTCAGACGGGAATCCAAATAGCCTGTTGTTCAAACGGGGGTCCAGACGATAGAATGTTGAGATTTTCAAAATTTTTATATTTTGAGTTTTAAATCGTTGATTATTGCTGAGGCCCTTTGGGTATTGATTTTAAATGTTTAAATAGACCCCAAATCATCCTTAAACTTAATGAGAATATATTTTATATTGAGGCGATGTTTATTTACATAATTGAGTATATTATGTACATGAGTTGCTGGGGTTGCATCATTCAGTTTTGCGTGGTGATTATTGATTTGCTGAGAGTACTATATTTGTATTGTGAAGTGTCAAGGCACGGGTTTTATATATAAATGGAAAAGATTCATGATCTGAGAAAAATGATAAAATGAATTTTGAAAATACTGAATGATCACTAGTCGATATATATGACTAGAACTTAGTCATTTGGAGTTAGAACGTTAATTTTGAGATTATGATTATGAGATTTTTTTCGGACTGCAGGCGGACCCTGCTTGAGCTGAGCATGCCTAACTAGGGGTGTAATCTAATTCTCTATCAGAAGGGTCAGGGGTGTAACATGGTTCTCCTAAATTTTACACTGGTGATGGTGTAACACAATTCCCTACTCGGTATATATATATATATATATATATATATATATATATATATATATTGGGATACACGTTCACCATGAGCGTAAGCGGTATGGTTGGTGATCTTGCATACTTTACTAAGCATTATCATCCCAGGATAAGGTTGGGAGTTAATGGAGATTAGAGAATGCATTGGTCATTGCATTGCATCACATGTGCATTATTATATCATATTTTGGTGGATATTATTATCGGTTATGCTATATGCTTGATTACTGTTTACTCGTGTACACTTGCATGATCCTACTTACTGGGTAAGTTTGCTCATCCCATTCATATTTCAGGTGATCCAGTGAGGCCAGGAATAGTCACTTGGAGCTGAGTTGAGACTGATGGATCGACTTTTGTCTTATTTTATTTATATTCGGATTATTGTATCTTCATTTGTGTGATTTGGGTGTGGGTCCCAAACTTATTTCTATAATGAGATTATTTATTGACGATGTTTATGTGGCTGTAAAGCCTTGGATTGTGTCACTATGGTGTCACATTAGATTCATTGTGGTTGATGTCATTTTTATTTATTTAATATAGGAACGAGAGACACGTTTAGTTGCTCTGATAATTATTATTATGTTATGACTTGACTTTTGAATAGATTTTTATTTAATTTAATTAGTTCATATATTCTCATACTGTCCATTCCAGACAATTAAGTTAGGGGCGTGACTGTTTCACCACATCTGTTTACTTTAAATATTATCGTATAACTCACATAACTTAACTTTCATATCATAGTTATTATTTTCTTATCAATTTTTTTTTTAATTTTTTGTATTCTTTTGTATTGAAATTATATATATATTTTTGGTGTGTATAAGATTTTAGGAATCTCTTCATTCTCTAAATATTTTTTATTCTTTTCAATTTGTTCATGCAATTTGTTATTTTTGCCTTTCTAATATAATAAAATCCAGTATTAGTTGATATATAAGCCCGATTTATAATATTAATATATTTTATGATATTAAAATTAAATTAGCACTCAAATAACTTTAAAATATTCATATATGTTATTTAGTGAGGAGATACTTTAAGAAATATATTATTGCTTGTGTAAACATATGAATATATATTTTTAATGTACATATTTAATATATTAACAGTAATATATTTATTATATTATTATGTAAATTGATTAACTATTTTTAATCTATATTTTTCATTAATTATTATTCTTAAGTAAATAAAGAGTAAATAAGAAAAAAATACAAAATATATAATTAAGTGATAACGATAATTTATTTATCATTTGTTTATTAATAAAATAAAAATATTTTATTTAATGAGGTTGATCCAAAGTGTAATACAAAGTTTAATTTTTTTTAATGATTATCAAAACAAAGTCAAATTAAAGATTAAAATAATATATTTATTATATTATTATGTAAATTGATTAACTATTTTTAATCTATATTTTTCATTAATTATTATTCTTAAGTAAATAAAGAGTAAATAAGACAAAAATACAAAATATATAATTAAGTGATAATGATAATTTATTTATCATTTGTTTATTAATAAAATAAAAATATTTTATTTAATGAGGTTGATCCAAAGTGTAATACAAAGTTTAATTTTTTTTAATGATTATCAAAACAAAGTCAAATTAAAGATTAAAATAAATATATAATAGGAAATATCATGAGATTAATCACTAGTAATAATAATATTATCTAACATATTTTTACACTTCTATAAAATTGAAGTTTATAAATTACAAATGTTGGAATTTTCTATATATTGAGCATACATTAATTAATTTTATTTTTGCCAAAAATAAGTTAGACTCAAGTTAAAGATAGCTAGCATACATGACATGACCTATTTTGCTATTATCGATATTTATTGAGTTTATGTGCACTTAATATGGATAATAACATTAGATGTTAGCGTGGATTAATTGTTAAGCCCAGTATATGCCTTTGATGGGAGGGTCTAATGTAGTTAGGGTTTACTCCACAATATATTGACAATTTTTTCTATTGATAACTATCATATTGATTATGATAGAAAGGAAAATCAAATTTTAATAATTTAGTTCTAATTTTCTTGTTTTAGAGGGATAAGGGGGCTTGAAGTCGATTTTCAAATCCAAGTCCCTAAATTTAAATCTAATTTGTAAAGATAGTGGATTTGAATCTCGAAATGTGTAATAATTTAAATCTATTCATCCCATTTTCCGACAATACCCTTTTTTCTTTTCTTTTCTTTTTTTTCCCTTGATTATAATGGTTAATTTATGTATCTTTTAAATTAATAAATTTTACATAAAATTTAATTAAATTATAAGATATATTAATTTAGATTAATATAAGATTGTCAATGATTTTAAATTTATTAAACTGAATGTGTAATAATTTAAATGTAAATTTTTATTATAAATATAATTTTTTAAATATATTTCGATTGCATTTGTATTCATAAATTTTAAATATAAATTTTTATTTTAAAATATTATTTTTCAAATATATTTCGGTTGCATTTGTATTTATGAATTTTAAATAATGAACTTAAAAAACTTTCATGTATATTAATCTAAATTAATATCTCTTATAATTTAATTAAATTTAACGAAAAACTTATTAATTTAAAAGATACATAAATTAACTATTATAATCAAAGAATAAAAGAAAAGAAAAAAGAGTATTGTTGATAAATGAGATAAATTAATTCAAGTATGTCAATGGGCTGCACGAGACAACTTGAAATTCAAATCTACTATTTTTGATGGATGAAATTTAAATTCAGGGATCTGAATTTAAAAAAAAAAATTCAGACCCCCTTATTCGTTTTAGAGATGGCGTAATCATAAACTAAAACAAGATCATAAAATAAACAAAATCATAAAATAAGTAGGTATGTTTTCTGAATTAATCTATTCTTATTGATATTCTTAAATTAAACTACATAAATGTAAATTTTTGAAATAAAAAATTGCACAACCATTAAATCTTCCTATACAATTTCCAAAAGTTGTTAAAAAAAAAACTCTTTGTTATATATATAAATATTTATCAACTCCAATACCACTATTTTTTTTTTTAGAAATTTTTAAAAAATTGTATTTCCCATTGATCGTTATATATCAAGTGCCGGTCATATTAGGTGCAGGTAGCCGCAATAAACATAAGAGTATGTTGTAATAAATAATATGCATATTTTTTTTAAATTTAAAAAATTTAAAATAAAGAAAAAGAAGGGGAAAGAGGTGGAGGTGGGGATGAAGGAAGAGATAAATAGCAATTATTAGAATTAAAGGTGAAAGCAAGCCAAGTTTTTTCCGAGTTTTTTAAACTCGATTCAACAGTTCGTAACTTAGTTCGATCAAATAATATAAATATCCATTTTAAAATATTTTATTTAAGATAGTGATAATTTCAGAACAAATATTGTTAATGTCAAAGTATATTCAATGTATTCTTTACATATTTACTACTGTAATGTATTAGTTATATTTTGATATCAACAACATATGCCTTGTTATTATCATTATTTATTTATTTATTATATTTTAGATTATTTATTTATTTGGTGTTGGGTTCGTTTTTTTGTTTTTGGGCTTTTTTTTTTTTTGTGTTTGGGCGTGGGGTGGGAGGTAAGAGGGCTGCAGTAGCCCATTTATTATGGCAGCAGCAGTTCGAGGAACGGCGTCATTTTGTCCAAAAATTTGTGGGTTTTGTTGGACGGGATGGCTGAGTGCAGATTGAAAAAAAAATTATAAATAATTGAAAAAACATTATAAATAAAAATAATTAATTTTTTATTTGATTAGGTTAGAAAATAAAGTAAAATAAAAAATATTTTTAATATAATTAACTTTTAATAATTTTTTGGTATTTGGTAAAACAAATATAAATTTTTAATAACGTTTGATAATTTTTTGTGTGTTTGGTAAAAATTTTTGAAACTTTTGAATTAGGTTAAAGTGAAATAATAATTAGACTCCTCGCCAACTCATCAAAAAAATTGATATGTTGGCAACCTGCCGGATTATTAACAACTTTTGTACCAAAAGTTTGTGTTTATTATTTTTTATTTTTTTCATCCTACAAATAACGTTTAAGTGAAACTACAAATTTATATTCTTATATTCTTCAATTAAAAAAATTTCTTATGTACTTATATATAATTTGAATAAACATAATTATCTTTCATAAATTTACCTTTAAAATTTTAACAAAAATACTTAAGTTTAGTTTGGCATAAGAAAATATGTTATAAATTAAATTAAAATAAAATTTATTTATATTTATATTGTTAACAAGCATATTAAAAATTAATTATTTGTAAAAATTAACTATTTTTATTTTTATTTATTTCTATTTGTTTTACTACACACTTAAAATTTGCTAAAAGTTACTTAAGTATATTAAATACAATAAATACAAACTTTTGGTACAAAAGTTATTAATAATTTTATGTGACAGGTTGCCAATACATCAATTTTTTTTTATGAGTTGGCGAGGAGTATGATCATTATAACGACCCGCATCCACAGAGTACAATATTGTCCGCTTTAGGTTCAGTAAGCTGCTTCCCAGGAGGACACCCATCCCGGTACTGCCCTCACTGGAGCACGCTTAACCCTGGAGTTCTCACTAAATCTAATACCCTCACGGCTTTAAAACGCGTTATTCTTATATGGATATCGAATATTACTTATATGCCGCTTCCTTCCACGATTCAGGCGATGTGAGATGAGAGGCACTGCTTCTCTACTTCACTTCTGGCTTTACTTTCCCGCAGGCAGATTCCCTCACGGGTAGATCCCTCGTAGTCCCTCCCAATCCTCCCCCTTATAGGGCACGCATCCCTACGTGGCCTCTTGCTTCACTCTCCCGCAGGCAGAGTCCCTCATAGGCAGGTCCCCCATACGCAGGGCCCCCGCACGTGTGATCCCACACTTTCAGCTAGGCATTAGCTCTGATATCATTTGTAATGATCTGCGTCCACATAGTATAATATTGTCTGCTTTAGGTTTGGTAAGTTGTTTCTCAGGAGGTCACCCATCCTAGTACTGCCCCTCACTAGAACACGCTTAAGCCTAAAGTTTCCACTGAATTCAGTGCTATCACGACTTTAAAACGTGTTGTTCTTATATGGATATCAAATATTACATATATGCTACTTCCTTCCACGACCCAGGTGATATGTGATGGGAGGCACTGCTTCTCTGCTTCACCACCGGCTTCACTCTCTTGTAGGCATAGTCCCTCACGGGTAGGTCCCTCGTAGTCCCTCACAATCATTATTTCACTTTAACCTAATTCAAAAGTTTCAAAAATTTTTACCAAATACACAAAAAATTATCAAATGTTATTAAAAATTTATATTTATTTTACCAATAACCAAAATATTATTAAAGGTTATTTAATTATATTAAAAATATTTTTTATGTTATTTTATTTTCTAACCTAATCAAATAAAAAATTAATTATTTTTATTTATAATTTTTTTTCAATCTACACTTAGCCATCCCATCCAACTAAACCCACAAATTTTTGGGCAAAACGACGTCGTTCCTTGAACTGCTGCCGCTGTAGTAAATGGACTATTGCAGCCCCCTTACCTGGGGGTGGGGCTGTTTGTTTATGGGGGGAAGCAGGTAAAGGATGGCTGCAGTAGATCATTTACTGCAGCGGCAGCAGTCCGAGGAACGACGCTATTTTACCCAAAAATTAGTGGATTTTGCTGGACGGAAAGGCTGAATGTAGAGTGAAAAAATAATAAATAATAAATAAAAATAATTAATTTTTTATTTGATTAGGTTAGAAAATAAAATAAAATAAAATAAAAAATATTTTTAATATGATTAAGTAATTTTTAATAACTTTTTGGTGTTTGTTAAAATAAATATAAATTTTTAGTAATGTTTAATAATTTTTTGTATGTTTAGTAAAAATTTTTGAAATTTTTTAATTAGGTTAAAGTGAAATAATAATTATACTCTTCACTAACTCATTACAAAAATTAATATATTAATAACCTATCACGTAAGATTATTAATAATTTTGTACCAAAAATTTGTGTTTATTACTCAGCCTTTCCATTTAGCAAAATCCACCAATTTTTGGGCAAAACAGCACCGTTCCTCGGACTGCTGCCGCTGCAATAAATGAGCTCCTGCAGCCCCCTTTACCCGGGGGAAGCGGCTTGAAAGTGGATGGGGGAGTAGGACAATTGGGCTGAGGTGAGGGAGGATTGAGTGCTACGTGTAGTTGTGCTGACTAGATTAAAACGGGGATGTCGTATGACAAGGACCGACGTGCACTATTATTGTAAATAGTAGTCGAAATACGTAAAACAATCGACACGTTTTTTTTTTTTTTTTTTATATTTTCAATGAAAGACAAAAGATGAGGAAAATGTGTTATGAATGACTTTTGTACGTACCTAGCACGGATTACCTGGCCATGGCTTTCATTTGCCACTTGGACTTTTATTTTTTTCTTTTAATTTTATTTACTTAAAAACAGGAGGACTGCTTCGAAGATGATGTTTGCAATGAAGAGTTCCCCTGAATTTCATGAAGCCGTCCTATGTAACCAGCTAGTTGTCACCGATTTCTCTTTGTGAATTAGGTGGCAGACTTTCCGTTTGCCACATCGGGTTTACATGGTGACACATTTGTATTATTTGTGATATTCAGCACAAGTGTCGTCCAATTTTTTATATTTTGTAGACGTACGCTTTCAAATTGTTATTAAAATCCTCTAAATAAATTAAATCAGGTATTTAATTTAGTTTAATTTTTTAAACCAACATTGCGATTGCGATTTGATAATTTAAAAAATCAAACAGTTTAATTCTATTTAGGAACAGAATCAAGTATTTATATATGGGTGAACACGGATTGTAAGGTTTTATTTAATTACAAAAACATTTTTAATAAGGTTTCACTAAACGAAAAACGTTAGTTACAAATTCAAATTCGTAATAGATTCGACTCCTTAATTCTATATTGTTGACTTTGCTCGACTTTTCAATTCACCAATTTCTTAACAAAGGTCTTCTAACTCCTCGAAAGCACAACATTGAATCTTGGGTAACTTTGCTAAATCCTCAGCCTACTGAATTCTCGCCTCTTAGAGATCCAAACTCCTTCGAATCATACACACGAACTCTTAGCTGAATGTTTGAGAGAATTATTAATCAATTTGGTACCCTTCCAATTATTATGCTCTCTATATGAAACCCTAGATATATCCCAATATAGGGAATGAAATCTTAACGTAAAGGGTTTTCAAAATGTAGTCTAAAAATATAGAAGCTGCGAATCTCGCGGCCTTCCCACAGACATCCCACAACTTAGAGCAAGTTTCTCGCACGACTTGTAACCCAAAACATGCTCTCGGTATCATCTAGCAAGTATTTCACGAGTTTCGTGCAAGCTTCCCACGAAGCAGCTAAACAGACTTGTTCCCTTTTTTTGGGCTTCCAAGTTTATTTTGAGACTTTATAACTCATCTTGAGTCCAGAATTTGATGTCTTACTTTACACCTAAGTCTATTACAGGACTCTATTTTGACTATAAATTTATCAATTTTACAATTTTGTCCCTAACAAGGTCTTTAAAATTTGATCAGACCAAGAGGAGGTTGAAATGGATGAGGAAATGATTTGGTTGATACTTAAAACTATTTCTGTAAAAATCTTTTCTTGGAAATTATTATTCATTACCATTTTTTTTTGTAGAAGTAAAAATATAATCCATGACCATTACACGTATATATTGTAAATAAAATATATAAAACAAATATGATAATTTTATTACCAATATTAATATAAATTTATCATATTATTATTTAAAAACTAATTATTTTAAATTTATTTATGACATAATTATGACATCACAGTTTGATAATGATTTGGCCATGGTTGAACCAGCAACACATATACCCTATCAATTTTCGGTTCAATGAGCAGTCTAAAATTCGAAACATTATTTATGAGTGACTTTGTTTAATTATTCAATGACATCATAAATCCTCAAAATATAAAAAACTATTTTGTTAATTAATTATTTTTTATAAAATGGTTCAATTAAATTAAAACTAAAGATTCAATTTAATTGGTTTATGTAAAGAAATTGATTGTTCGTTATGGTTTCAAAGTGTAATAAGAAAAACACTTGGAGAAGTTATTAGAATAGATTTTATTATAAATGATTTATATCAAGATATGATTTTGATAGAATACAGTGACGCCGTGTGATTCATGTAGCCTAATCCACTTAGTGAGATAAGGCTTATGCTGCTACTGTTGTTGTTGTTTCAAAGTGTAATAACTTGCTTTTCAGTTTAGATTTTGGTACTAAATCAACTGCGTAGACCTGAGGCGTTTCTCCTCGAAGGGGAATTGAAATGCTCGTTGGAAGCGGATAAAAGAGAATTTTTTAGTAATTTTTATTTTTTCAAGTGACAATACTTTAAAAGTTATTTAAAATCCTTGAAAATTTTTTACTTTTTTATCAAATAATTAAAAATTATTAAAATTTTTTAAAAAATTACTGAGAATTTTAATTTTAACCAAATGTCAAAAAAGAAAAAAATATTATACCTAATAATTTTTGTCAAAATATTACTAATTATTCTTAAAAATTTCGCTTCCAAACCAACTCTAAATCAGTTGTAAGCACTCGGCAATCAAATCATTTTGAAGCGTGGCATTTTCCGTTAAAAAAAAAAAATCATATTAAACTCACTATGTTTGCCTAATTAAACCACGGCCCATTTGTTTACGATTTTATTGGGATAATATTGTCCATATAATAGAGATAGTCAAGTCATTTTATATTAACAGGACTTCATTTAATACCCAAGTATCATTAATATTTTTTTGGATAAAACATTAAATTTATCATAAAATTTCTTTTATGATTAAGAAATAAAAGGGGAAAAGAAAATTTCTTTAAAGGGGAAAAGAAACAAAGCGAAAGGTAATTAATTGAACGCCTGTTTGGAGCTCTAATATTCTTAATAAATTGAATAACTTTTTGTTTTTTAATCTTATTTTATTTTTTTAACTTTTTTTTATAAAAAAGTTTCCAATTTTTTAACATCTTTTAACTTTTATAAATTTTTACTAAATACATAATTTTTTTCTAAAAATAACACACAAAAACACCAAAATAAAAACTATATAAAAAATTTTACTTTTTTAATTTATCAAACGCCCGCTCTGTCGTGCGAAAGGTGCTCAAAATGGCTAGGAGCAGTGTTTCAAAAGGTCAAGGAGTCATTCCAAAGAAGCATAAAGTTAAGAATTTTTCCTCCCACTGGGGCTGCCGTCAGCTCCCGAGCAGGGTGTTTTTTCTTTTCTTTTTTTTTTTATTTTTTTATTTTTGTAGGGGAGGGGATTGAACATCGTTTTTCTCACCTTCGAACTATTCGGATAATTGAATTAAAAATTAATAATCTAAACGTATTTACTATTAAAAAATATAAATGTAAGACGATTGAATATCTTAAATTTTAATTCAACGACTCAAATAACACTGTTCAAAAATTGACATTATTTCAATGCCAACTTTCCTCTATTTAAAGTCAATTCATCAAAATGAGTTCCAATGAAAGGGAGGAATCGTAAACCGCTAGATGTTTCTCCTCCCAAAAATTTTAAAGGTACACATTCTCATCTCAATTCTAATTTGGAAACTTATTTATTATCATTATGACATTCAAAGTCTCAATAAATCTAATTGCCATAAATTATATAAGTTATTTTTGACCTATAGTTTAACTCCTTGAAGTTTTTTGAGTCATTTTATACTCTTTGACTTTTCATGCATAGGCAAAAAAAAAAAAAAAAATAATAATAATAATACATAAATAAATTTTTTCAAATAAAAAACCCACTGTACATAAACTCAAAGCTCCCTTCGTAAAAAAAAAAAAAAAAAAAATCTTTGCTAAAAACTCTGGCTATTTGAACCGTAAAATGTTATTTTATAATTTAAAAACCCCAAAGCAAATTGAAGGGATAAGCCTTACTGTATACAAATTATTATTTTTTTTCATAGACTAAATTGTGCTTTATGTTTACATTTTTATGACATCATATATGTATTTTAATTTTTTAATTTTTCTTGTATGGCTTTTGCTTGTTTTATTTTTTTATCGATAAATAAAAATTAAGAATTTTTAGAAAAAAAAAATTAATTTTTTAGATTGAAAAAGACTAGTGTTAAGTAATTTATGATAATTCTCACACATTCTGTTATCTTATCTATGATTTGAGAATTTGAATGTGATGTACGATATTGGGTACATGTCTTGTCTCAAAAATAGCTAGATTAACTAGGGAGTAGTGTTTGGTTGCTTTTTATCGTTTGTGAAGTGTTATTTTTGTTATTTTACTGGAGTTTGTCACCTGATTTCAATGTCATGGATTTATGATATGACAATATATGACTAATTCAAAACATAAAAAAATTTAACTCAAATTTTGTTTTATTAGTTATAGATTATAAAGCAATTAAACAAAATTTTAGAGTGCAAAAAATTAAAAAAGATTGAACAAAAGATTTTTAAGAAAAAGTTCTCAAATAAAGGAGAAAAAACTCCGGGCGACGAAGATCAAAACTTTCACTTTGCACAAACAGTTACAAAAAGGATTACGATAGCATATACAATCTATTATTGCATCCTTGTTGCACCGATCACAGTAAACGCTTTCTCTAACACACAAAAATGATACTTTGCCTAGACTTGATGAAGAATCCATTTACGCCTTCGAACTCTTTTGAAGAACTCACATAAAAAAAGTGCGATAGTTGAGACTATCATGACTAAGTTGAGAGATGTTAATTATAAGATCATAAAAGATATCTTATTTCCTCTATAGAAGTGCTTCAAGACCTTGGGAGAATGTTTTTATTTATAAAACCAAACAATCCAATCATTTATAAAATTGCATAGTTTCCTATTTCCAAATTATTTTAGGAAACTTTCGAATTAACTAAAAGATTAAGAAACCTTTCTTAAAATATTTCTAACCTTCTCAAATTTTAAGAAACAATCCAAAAAAATATTGAAACACGTAACTTTAACACCTTAGCCAAATGTCTAAAAATACAAGTTTAAAATCATTATTTTGTTCACTAATTTACCAATTATAAATATAAACTTAACACTAACCACAATCCAATTACAATAAGATACAATGATCACGTGCTGTCATCCCAGTCAACTAGTTACTATAAATTATTACAATCTACAGCACTAATAAGTGTCCCCCCCTCATTTTGTATAAAATAATAAATACAGTCCACATAAAATGGCATAATCAATATAGGTTAGGACTCACAATTCGGATCACACAAATAAAGATACAAATAAGAATAAGGCTAGCACAATCTAGATCAATTATTAGTCCAAAACTTTGTACAGCTTGAGATGACTATTCCTAACTTCGAACGAATCACCAATAATATGGGAGGAATATGCTCGATAGCAGTAGGTAGAAGGGTGCAAATATGCACAAATGTACATGCTTTTAGTACAAATTACATAAAAGACATTAGTCTCAATAAAAACTATAATGAAAGGGAAAAGCTTATGTCATACCCAAGTAAACTCTAATCTCTTTCTACCCCACACCTTATTCTAGAACAAGTGACAATTAGCGGAGCCACAAACTACACTGTTCTATATAATTAATAGTGAAAAAGTATCTCGTGAATGTATACTATCATGGAGGGTATAAATAATAATCAAAATCACTTATTGACTTTTCTACTATATATTATTGCAGGCATCCATCGTCGATTTGTAAAACTGAAATAATAGATACCTAATATTAACGTTCCAACAGCAATGAGTAATCTTTAGTCATATGTATCGACTTAGGATCATTTGATGTTTTCAAATATTTTAATTTTAATCATTTTTACAAAAAGAATCTCGTTCTATGTATATAACTGTGCCCATGGCACATTAATGTATCAAAATCACGAGTCTATCTCAACCAATCATAAACCACAAACGATAACAAAATAGCTAAATGCAAGTGATATGCTCAATTGTGCTTTAATAATAAATATCTTATTAAACATGTTTATATCTCATGAATTATGCATAATCATCATTTAACCAACATAAATAAATATGCCATACTCAAGCATAATCGTAGCATCATTTTAAATTGCATGTAATATACCAAAACATATTGAATATACAATAGACATGATCAGGGTCAAACCAAAATTAAAAAAAAAAAAAAACAGAAAAGGCAAAATTATCCAACTCATAAGAAGGCCACTTGGACATCATGGAAGATTACTGGTAAAAACTTGAGTATGTTTTGCAGTGTAGGATGCTCGCTGGAAGCTTGCTCTTGCTAGCTGTAACTTAAGTCATAGATTCGAGCTGCAACAACTCAACCCTGACCCACTCAGGCCAAATCTAGCCACTTTAAGCCTCAAATATAACAAATAACTAATCAAAACCTCAACTTAAGATTAAAACATAAGAATAAACAAGATTCATGCAAGATCTATAACATTTATAAAAAGATATATACTTATATACTCATCAATACATATATAAAACTCAAAAAAATTCAACCCAAACAAGCATAAAAACAACTCAAGTCAAGTAATAAATAAAAAATCTAACATATAATAGGTTCCACCTACCTTGGATCTGAAGTTAAAATAAGAAATTGAAAGTTTGCCTAGAAACCCCCACATTTACATGAACAAAGAACTCTTACCACGATCTTATCAGGGTTAAGTGGTTGGTATATAATTTACTTGTCAAGATGACATCATAAACTTCAAGATCTCCTTCTAATTCTGTTTTTTTACTTTGTAAACTGACAAAGCCAACAAAGAAAAATAAAACAAGGGATAAAGTACAAAAATCATCCTTATAGTTTACACTTGGTATCATATAAGTCCCACACGTTTCAATTATAACAGTCAAATTCATATATTCGGTTAAGCAGCAATTTAGACATTTTATCATCAACCACTAAAAATCAATCGTTAGAATGAGGGCAAATATGTAATTTCGTATCCTTTTACCCTAATTAACACAAATTGATTATCCTAATCCTAATCCTTGCAAACTCATGTCTCTACAAATCTAATTTAGAAAGAAGAAGAAAGTTATTTTTATTTTATTTGTTAATTGCGATATCAGTAATGAAGTTCTCATTGAAGTGGCCAGAACTTAAGAATCATGACAAGAGATCAATTGATTTGAGTGATTTCTTGTTTAGCTCCTACTTCTTTTCCTTAATCATTCGTTTTGCAAAATCTAAAACTTCATTCACCTCAATTTGAAGTTACTTTTCTGATCCAATGCTGAGAAGTCATTTAATTTTCTAGAATACATAATGAATAGAATTGAACCTTTGATTGTTGATTCATACCACATTTTCGAAAACTTGTGTGAATTTCACTTGCGAGAGATGATACCTAGGGTCGTATTTAAAAAGCAATTGTGCATATATTATCAAAGGCAAACCTCTGAAGAATGTCCTGAAGATTGAAGATAACTCTGCTCACAGTAGCAGCTGTGAGGATTGAAACGAGACGGTCAGAGAGTTTAGTGTCCAAACGGTCTTGATCGACAAATTTATAAAGGGTTTTGGTGTTGAATTTGTGGCTCGCAGCAAGACGACAAGCTCCTCAGTATATATGGACACTCTCTGGGTTTCAAAATTTGTAAGTAAAGACTACAAAACTAGTGGGTTCATATCCATCAAAAACTCCCACCTGATTAATCAAACCCCTTCCTAACATCAACAATTACCTTTTTCATCTTTAAGTTGTTTTTCATTCTTTTTTCATAGGTAATCCAAAAATAGCGATTGGATTTTTTATTTTTTATTTTCCTTTGTAAAAATTGGACTCTAAGCCTCTTTTTGTTCTTATTTTCTTTTCTTTTTGCTCTATCTTTCAACTTGCTTAGGCTTTCAGATTGTAAAAATTAGGGTTGTGATGATCAATTTTGTTAATTGGGGAAGAAAGATGCAGAACTTCATATTTACTCTCACTTTAACAACTGATTTTTAACGGTTTGTGACGAATGACCAAATTGCTACTTAACTGAAACTGTAAGGATTTGACTAATATAATTAAACGTGTAGGACTAAAGTGGCACCAGGTGTATAAACTGTAAGGTAGTTTTGTAACCTAAAAACAAAAATAAAAAGAAAGGAAAAGAAAAAGGGAAGGAATAATACGGAAAAAAAAAAGATTGGGTACCATTAGTTACTTCTTCTTTTTGTTTTTTTTTTTTTTTTTTTTCATCTTCTTATTGCTACACTACATTCTCTTTATGGATTTGTAACTGTCAATGTGATCTTTCAAGTATAATTCATATGAGATGGACTACCATCGAAATAGAGTGAACCTACTGTTATAATGTCAACTATCAAACCATTCATCCTATGGGTTGTGACCACAAAAAAAAAAAAAAAAAACTACATTTCCGTAAGTGTTTAAAAGATACTAAATTTGGAAGAAATTGTGAAAAATCACATAAATTTGTTCAAAATCATGCTTGAAGGTAAAAATATTGGGAAATTTTATTGAATTGATGAAAAATATGAATAAATAAAAAATTTCTCAATTGAAAGTCTATCTATGGAAAGCATATAGGATTTACATTGTAGTATATTGATCATAAGAATACATTACATATCATGTCACCCGTAGCATGTACTTTACTAGGATTTTTCACTTGCATGACTTGTAACAATTTCTTACATAAAAATCAAGTTTTTTGTTTTATTTTTTGAGTTTCTTATCATTGCATTGTATTTCAAAACAAATATGTCAAGAGATATTAGTTAAACGAAAAGGGTAGCCCAAGGTTGCTTGGAAAACCTTAGCTAAGAAAGTGGTTGTAGGAGTACGACATCAAGCAACTAGGAAGAAATGTAATTAAAGAACAAGAGTTGTCATGTATTCAAATTCTTAAACGTAGCCTTGAAAATAACATTTATGATGTATTAACATGAATGTTTGATATTTCAAACCCACATCCATTAAATTACTTTATTTTCATTTTTTTTAAAATAGTTCGATTTTCTTTTGGTGTGATTACCCATTTCCTTCCTTGTGTTTCACTCTTGTATATTTATCATTCTTTATTATATTACATACAATGTTTGTCAAAACTATCAGAATGGGGGAAAAATATGTGATTTGTGAAAGGATGAGAATATCATGATGCTTGCTCCATTATGTCTTTCATTTTGATTTTAATACTTTCACAAGCTATTTTATTTGAGTTATGTAAGTTTAATTTTAGACACATGCAAGAAAATTAGAGATGCCACATCATAAGGGACTTTGCATTTTGGTAATATATTTGGCTTTGTCACGAAATTGTCAAAGATAAAGATTGATAAGTTTTAACTCTTGAGCTCGCAAATTCTATGAACAATGTTTGATTGCTTGGTTTAAGCTATTGACTCACGTTAATATATTTATAATTTTGATACATATCATATAATTAGTAGTAGAGTTTAGATAGACCCCTAAAAATAGAGTTTATCTTTTATTCTATTTCTACTTTGTAACCTTATAAATAGGGTTGGTACTTCCTTGTATTTTACACAAATTTATATAGAAGTTTCCTAGCTTTTTCATTCATTCTTTTCTCTTAATATTGTATCAAAGCTTATGATTTTTAATCCTAGATAGATTAGGCATACGACTACTACATCTTTGGCCGTAGGTGGTGCATTTCCGGACATCATCATTGCCTTCACTGCCGCTTTACCTAACTTCATGTTGCTTTTGCTTATGCCATGTCTAATTTTCTAGAAATTCTTAAATTTGAAGTCTCTCTGTTGGAGATACTTCTTGTGCTTTTGGCCGTCTTTCGGCCATTTAACGTGTTTCCCCCTAAAAGTAGGTTCGTGACCTATAGATGTGTAGGTAGAGTTGAGTTCATGACCTTTCGGCTTGTAACTAGAGCTATGTTCGTGACTTTTAGGGGTGTAAGTAGAGCAAGGTTCGTGTATTTTCAACGTGTAACTAAAGCTACATTCATGACCTTTCGGCGTGTGTAACTGGAGTTAGGTTCGTGACCTTTGGGCGTGTAAACAGAGCTAATTTCGTGACTTTGGCATGTAACCTACGCTTCGCACAAGGGGGTGTCCTTTTATCTAGTTTCACCTTCCACCAGTTCAGTGCAGTTCTTAATCTCCAAATTCAAGGTGGTATCTGCTATACCACACTACGTTTGAGGAGAGATGTTAATGTATCTATAATTCTGATATATATCATATAGTTAGTAATAGAGTTTAGATAGATCTCTAAAAGTAGAGTTTGTCTTTTATTCTATTTCTACTTTATAACCCTATACATAAGATTGCTACTTCCTTATATTTTACACAAATTTATACTGAATTTTTCTAACTTTTTCATTCATTCTTTTCTCTTGACAACTTGAAGTTGAAAAAGTTTTAAGTTACATTCCAAAATACAAGTGTAGATTTCAATCACATTGGGTCTCGATTTCATGTGCCATCTATTCCTATAAGTCGCTAATGACTCGAAGAATATGTGCATGCCAAGTCTTGCAGTTAACCAAGCCCGTTTGCTTAGTTTGGGCTATTGACTCGAAGTTATGAAACGTTAAAGTTCAAGCTAAATTATGAACCATAAGTGTGGATTATGAGTACATGGGTACTCAATTTCACACGCAGTTCACTCCTACATGTCACTAATGACCCAAAAATCATGTGTACGAAATCTCATGACCAATCGAGCCTATTTGCTTAGTTTAGGCTATTAATTCAAAGTTGTGAAATTTTAAAGTTTTAATTTAAACTAGAGATATACGTGTAGATTTCATGCCACATCGGGCCTCAATTTCATGTGGCATGTATTCTTGCAAGTCAGTTATGACTCAAAGATAGTGCATGCCAAGTCTCACAACCAACCAAGCTCATTTGCTCGATTTGGGCTATTAACTAAAAGTTGTGAAAGACTAAAGTTTCAAGTTAACTACGAACTACCTAACAAATAAATATGTAAATAGTATTTTATTCAAATATTTACTTGGTGTGATATCCAAAGAATTGATATAACATGAGGATTTAAGAACATATAAAATGCTTGGCCCATTAAAAGGGTAATGCACTTTTTGTCTTCTGTTCGTGTGTATATGCAAAATTTTTGACCTCGAGTTTCTATTACAACCACAAAACTTTTTACTCCAATAATCTTAACAAGTCAAGTTTCAAAATAATGGACCCTCTCTTATGTTTTTGTGCATCAATCAAAATTTGGAAACAATATTGGAAAGTTAATAGGAGCTAAAGAATGTTTTAGGATAATCCTGAGTGATAACTCAATTAGTAAGACCTTGGATTTGCACTCCAGTGGTCACTAATTTGAGTCTCTTCAGGGCCAAATGTGTTTGGAGGGATTACTTGGTCACTAAATCTAGGGCCCCAAAGTTTAGTTGAGATACATGCAAGCTGATCTATATACCTTGAATATTAAAAAAAAAAAAAAATTGAAATTTTGCCCTTGTTGATTATGAATTACCGAACAATCAAACACTTTTACGAGAAAAATCCTTCTCAAATATATTGAACACAAAGATTTTTATGAGGAAAATCTTTCTCAAATAAGGTAGAAAAACACCTCGAATGACAAAGACCAAAATTTCTATTGTGCACGAATAATTACAAGAAGGACCATAATATTATACACAATCAACCCTTCCAACCTTATCGCATCAATCACAGTGGACGTCTTCTCTAATGCATGGAGAAGAATCTTCACCTGCACTTGATGAATAACATGTTCACATTTTCGAACTCCTTTGAAAAATCCATGCATAAGAAGTTTGAGAGTTAAAACTATTGTAGCTAAGTTGAGAGATGTCAATCGTAAGGTCACAAACAATATGTTAATTCTTTTCTCTCTGGAACTGTTTCAAGACTCTAGGAGAAGGCCTTTTTATTTATAGAATACACAAGCAATCGAATCCTTTATATGATTGCATGGTTTCCTGTACTTAAAATCATTTAGGAAATTTTCTTAAAGTATTTCCAATATCTTCGCAACTTTAGGAAACTTTTCCAACCTCCTTAAGCAATGGAAAATTTTCTTAAAATAATTCCAACTTCCTTAGGTATTAGAAAACCTTATTAAAAATATCTCTAAATTTATACCTTTGACACCTTAGCCAAATGTCTAAAAATACAAGTTTGAAATTATTGTTTTGTTAACTAATTTAGCAACAACAAATATAAATCATGTTTTAGGAGGGAGAATATATAGTAATTAAATGGCAAAAAAAGTAAAAGAAAGTGCATATCCGAAAAAAGAACATTATTATTATGATTTATGAACAAGAGAACATTGTTAATATTGACACTAACAAATTAACAACAATTATTTTTTATTATTATTTTTATCACTAGAAAGAAGGAATCAGGAATTGACATTCAATTCTCATTTTCAATCAAACTCAACAAATTAACATGCTAACTATCCTACAATGCATATTTCAATCGAACTCAATCAAATTTAACAAATTTCAAGTTTCAATTCAAAATAACTATGCAAATTTCAAGTTTCAATCCATCAAAAAAAGGAGACAGCGAGTTTTTTTACATCACAACTTGTCAAAACCCAAATTATCGAAATCAATTGCAAATCTCAACATCTCAGAAATGGCTCTCTTAGTGAAGCTAACAATAGAAGTCTCAAATTATTTCATTGTAAATTCCCCCAAATCAAAACTTCCATCCCCACCGCCACCCAAAATCATAAAATTAAATCCCATCATTACCTAAAATAAACCCACATTTCTACAATAGGTAGAAAAAAAAATCATACCTCAATTTCTCAAGATGTTATCCTGAGTTAGAGAATGATCCGATAGGGGAGTTGAGATCAAAATGAGAGAGAAGAATGTTGCAGTAAGAAAATAAGGAAATAAAGACCCAGCACAGTGAGCACGCAAAAGAGAGGGGAAGAGAAAAAGGGAGAGAAAAAGAGAGAAAGATATACTGCGAGTTGCATGCAACTATGGTATGCAACTATGGTGGTTGGTCACGAGGGGTGATAAGTGGGTGAAGTGAGGGAAAACGAGCTAGAGAGGTGGGAAGAATGGGGGAGGCCACGCAATTTCAGAGTTGGGGGAAAAATATCGTGTTCGGAATTTTAAAAGCAATAACAACCATCAAAACCGGATGTTAATACACTTAAAAGTGGATACTAATAATATGTGTTAGTGACAATCTATGGTGGACATCTAAATTCGAAGTCGTGAAAACTAGAAATTTTATTAGTGGACCCAATCAATTTGTAAGTCTCGATACCCCATTATAGCGGACTTTGGAAAGAAAAAAAACTAGTTTTTTTTTTTTAAGTTACCAACTAAAAAGTTATTTTTTTTTATTTGGGAAGGAAAAAGTTAACTTTTTAAACTTTTTAGCATTTTTTTTAATTTAACATTTTTGTTTTTCATAATTTAAAAAAAGTTAAAAATGAAAGAGGGTAAATATCACCGTGTTAAAAAAAAAAATAGAATGTTGACTAGTTAACATTGCCAACCGCATATTAAATATATGAAAGTGATATTATTCTTTTTCAATTCACCTATGTAAGCTAAACTTGTAACTCGTCCATTCCGTAATCATTAGACAATAAATTCCCCACGGTTTCTACATTCAATTGTAGCATGTATAATTTGTGGAAATGTGCTTTTAATTGTAACAATTAAATTTAATAGTTGCAAAATGTAAATTTTCTTGGTTAGTTTGCTTTTATACATATATAGTTTCGTAAAAAAATCTCATAATAATTTATTCTATCTATATGTCATGGGTGGTAATAATGTCATAACAAATAATGTTAATATCAAAACATATTTAACAAATTTTTTATGTGTTAGACAATTTTACCCTCATTAAGTTAAATGAATAGTTATGCCAAAAGATTTTTAATGCATTTTTCGTATGTTAACAATTTTATCCTTATTTAGTTAATGGACATTCTAATGTAATATTTACTATCTATTAATAAACAAATTTTTATATTAGTATTTATTTCCTTCTCTTCACTTTCTCAAAAAACAAGACCTTAATTTTTTATTTTTATTTTTTAAGAAATATTAATAATAATAGTAATCAAAATACTCTAAAAAAACATGAGTAATTTGAATAATTACTTCCGAAATTTAAATTTTGTAGATTTATTTTTTAATCATAAAATTTGCTTCAATAATAAATTTTACTTACTGATTTAGTAATTAACAAAGTTTGGATACATCTTTTAGTTTGGATAATTAATTTTAAATTTTAAAATTTTAATATTTATCTTTTAGTATTAAAAATTTTATATAATAAAATTTATCAATTAATTTACTAATTCTGAAAATATGAGTAATCTAGATAATTAGTTTTAAGGAAATAAATAATTTTATATTTTTTGTAAAAATTGGAGACATTTTCCTGCTTCACAATAACAAAATGAGAAAAAAAAATATAATATAAAGTAGGAAAAACTAATGGAGGAATATATTTGTCATTTCATATCCTTAAAAGATGTTTAGGGGCCAATTAATAAAATAATCCTTCTAGGGTGTTCCATAAATTAAGTGTCCACATTATAATAAAATGGAAGTGTATACATAGACTTAATTATGAAGTTTGGGTCTTAAAATTCAGCATAAAATATTAAGGATAAAATATTGTACGCTCAATACAATTTTGTTGCAGGTTATTTATTATTTTTATATTGTCATCATTGCAAAGTTCAAAGCTAAGAAGCTATTTGGAAAATAAAATTTTCAATATTCTATGTAATTTTCGTTTGTCCTTTTTTTTTTTCTTATTTCTCTTAATCAAAATTTAATCTATTTAAAGAATTATATATATATATATATATATATTTTTGATACTCACGAGTCACAATTAATTCTTAGAGTCTAGAATTAATGATCAGATAAATCTTCTGATGTTTTGAGGAGACTCAAATTGATGACCATTAAAGAGCAGCTATTAAATATAATTGATTAGTTTTTTTTTTAAATCAAGTTTTAATTATCTTGTTATATATTAGATTTAACCAATTAATTTTTTTTATCAAGTGATTCAATATATCTCAAACTCTTAGAAATTTTATATTTAAATTTAAACTCTTAAATGGATTATTCTTTTACCATGTGACAAATCATATTTATGTAAGTTTTCGTAAGACATTAAATTAATTAATTATTTTTTTATTTTTTATTTTAAAAACACTGCTCAAAACACTCTCTTTTAAAAACACTATTTGAAATAGTAATTTTTACTTAGCAGTATTTTTACAAAAGTTCTTTGAAAATATTAACATTTATTTAAATTTTAGACTTAAAAGCAATATAACAAAAAAAGTCCTATATATATTGTGCAAATACAAAATTATTGGCTCATATAAACTTAAGACATTTGTCTTAACGACCAGTTGGTACAATCGGACCTGAATACAAATTTATTGAAAGAAAATATCGACCTAACAAAGTTCAAACATATTATTTTGATCCATTTAAAAAAAAAATTTATTTCGATGAGTTCAATAAATTCAATAATCCCAAGCATAAATATGATAGGATACGAATACGTTACGATTGTCATCACAAATAGTGTGATAAAAGTCTAAAATTTTTGTTTAATTAAATTTTGGTACACCATAATTGCAATAATTTTAAAGTCACCCCCAAACCCCTGGGGCTATAAATGGAGCACTGACTTAGAGAGAGATAAATGGTCGACAGAGTTTTCTTTTGCAGGTTGGTGAGAGAGTGGGATTGATTACATGATTTTTTGAAAAGAACGTTCGTTTCAACATCTTCCCTTTCTCTTCATTGTGCCGGCTGCTTTTCACCTGTTCTTACTCTCTGTCGATACATACATACATACATATATATATATATATATATATATTTCTATATACAAGAGTGTTTTCTCCCTGCCTGTTGTCTATCAAGAGTGAAAGTGGAACCAACGCTTGTCAACCAAGTAAGATATCTCTCTCATCACTCTCTTCACAAAAATGGTGAATTTATATAACTAAAATGAATGATTGTCACTCTTCCATTTTCTTTTCTCTTTTTTTTTTTTTTTTTTCCTTTTCATGTAATTTTCGTGTGTCTTCGAAACTTAATTTATACAAAATTCTTATACGCATTTAAAATTTCTGTACCATGTAACATCTTATACATCAATCAACCACATACCATCGTATATATGTAACATCGTAATCTCAACCACAATATATTTTTGTTTTTACGGCGCACTGCTATTCTATCAAAATAATATATTAAAAAAATTATTAAAAAGTGTGCTCATTGTGATTTTCTAATTGGAGGGCAGTTTGAAATTATTTTCACTCAGAATGAGAAGTTTAAAAATCTCTGCATCATTCTAACAGTATTTTTTGACAAATTTTTTCAAAAAAAATATTAATTTCCTTTTCTAAATATCTACTGATATCATTGTGGTCTTTCTCGTAACGGTGCTTAAGATTTCTTCTTCTTCTTCTTCTTCTTTATTTTTTATTTTTTGTATTTTTTTCCCTCTTCTTTAGGTGATGGGTTTAGATTTAGGGCTCGTTTGGAGCCACAAAAAAAATTAAAAAATTTCAAAAAATTTCAAAAGTTTTCAAATCCCTCCAATCACATTTTACTACTTATCATTTTTATATCACATCAATCTCATCCATTAATTTTTTTTTTTTGAGACTCTAAACGCACCCTTAATTGGTTACCTCACAAAAATTGTAACATAATACATTTGCATCTTCATTCTTCCAAGCAATCTTTGTCCTTTCAATTTTTTCATCTCTTTTTCTTTCAAGAGCTTTGTATATACATATTATGTGAAAAAAAAAATTATTTTATTTGTCCCCTCTTTTAACGCAGATTTACACATAAAAAAAGAATGAATTAAATAAAGTGGAGATAAATATTTTCTACAAGCGTATATATATATATATTTATATATAAACTCCGTTTGATATAAGAAAAAATTTCAAAAAATAATAAAAAATACTAAAAATTTTTAAAAATTATTCACTTTTTATCATCTTACTATACAAAAACTTACAACTTATCTCACTTTATTTCCTATGCACCCATATTAGTTATTTCTATTGGTTTCCCAGTTCTGTTTCATGTTCAATCTTTCTATATGTATGTATATATCATTATATCTCACGGCAGATTTGTAACGGCTGATCTGTTCCGTGAAAAACAAACAATTTCGTTTAATGCCCCACGGTAGTCATGAGCTCGGGGCATGGCAGATACGTATTTACTGTGGGCTAGAAGTGATACTTTTTTGACACGTGGACCCAAAAATAAATAAAAATAAATACAAAAACGAAAAATCGACGTCTAAGCTGGTTTGGAAAACATGACTCCAGCTTTGTCAGCTGGTGACTAAATATTTGCTAGACAGCTGCTTCGCATGCCAGGCAAGCAAATGACACATGCTCTATTTCGTTTTCTATCTCACCAAATTTAACTTTTTTTTTTTTTAATTTAACTATCATTAATTTGTGGAGTAAAGATGCCAATATATATATATATATATATAATATCGTATAGAAGACGTGTGGCACCTTAAATTCTGGGCTGAAGTGTTCAACTGAAAAATTAAAATGTAATTAACATAAATTTGATTGAATTAATAAGTATTATAATAATATTGGTTGAAAAAATTAAAAAAATTTAATTACATTCTGACCTTTTATTTGAACCATAGTAGAGACTCTAAAAAAAAAAAAAAAAGAAAAGAAAACAAGGAGAGTTTAAGATGTGAGTTAATATATATATATTTATAGAAAATACCTTGTACGGATCGAATTAATCGCCATATTATGTTTATATCTGTAAAATATTTTATACACACAGAAAACATTTTTTTATTTTATTAATTTAGAATTTATTCTTATAATGTGTTCTCGATCTGTAGCTAAGGATTACTTGCTCCAGCACTGCATGAGTAAATTTCATTTACATGGTTTAGACCCAAAGGCATTTAATAGGCATGGTTCCTAATTTAATTTTACTTCAATTAATATTTGTAGTCATTGATAATACATTAGCTACTATTATTTAGATGTGTGTATAGATTGGTTTGTTCCGACTAAGTTCAAATTTATACTTAACTCAAAATTGAATTAATTTTTTTTTAATTTTTAAAAATTAGACCCGAAATCGAATCAATTTCAATTTGAACCAAACTGAAAATATCAAACTGAGTTAGTTTGATTTTTAGATTGGGCCGGTCTGCTTATTTTATGTTTCTAAACATCCAAAAATAATGTATTATATATTGATATAATATTATAAATATCATAATATGCATAATATTTTATATTAAATTATATATAATTATATAATATATATTATATTTTTCAGATTGGTTTGAGTTGGATTATGTTTTATTCAATTCGGTTCTATTCTTTTATCTATTAACTCAGAAATCGAACTGAAAATATCGAGTAATTAATTTTAATATAAGTTCGAACCAAAATCGGCGAATTAGTTTGATTTCGAGTTGTCGGTTTTTTTTTTTTCCTTTCCTGGGGTGGTGCACCGCTACTATTGTTAGAGCACATCAATACTGAACAAGATCCAATGTCAGCAAGGTTTGTGGACTTATTTCTCAAAATCAGACTTATGCTGCCTTTGTATGTGCTATTATATATGTACACACACGTACACATGTTTAACGAATAAATTTTAATGTAAAACAAAATGTATATGGCAGCTCATCTTCATTTCTCCTTATATAAATAGTAATTTGACATTTAATTTCAGTGATATGTCGGGTTTGATTAATGAAATCGAAGGGTATCCCAACTATACATAGAGCAGAGTTGAATTTAATTTCAAGTGCACATGAAAAAATATATATATATATTTTTTCTTCATTGAAGTTGTGTTTCGCTCAATTATTTATCAAAAGAAAAGAAAAAGAAAAAAAAAATTAAAATTCCTATCTCTGTTTAGTTTGCGACACAAAATAGAAAAGAAATTAAGCTATATGGATTTGAGAAATTAAAAATAATTAAATTTGAAAAATTAATTTATTAATGAATATCTTATATTGTTTTATTAGTTCAAATAAATAAGAACATGGATTTGAGATTCTATATTTCATTTCTCTTCTCCATTTTTTCCTCCTCACCAAATAATTACTCTAAATTGTGTTCTTGAATCAGGTGAAGGAAAAAAAAAAGACGTTAAAAAAAAAAAGAATCAAGATTGTTTTTGATTTCTGTGGAAAAATTGTAGGAAAATACTTGAAACTTGAAGAGTTAGAAATAATTAATTAAACAAATAATTTATTAATAAATGGTTTAAGGTGTATATATTTTTTAATTCACTCAAATAATAATATATCTTTGAGATTTAATGTTTCTTTTCTCTTTTCCTTTGGTTTTCTTCTAATTTTCTCCTATTAAATTCAAATACACACATACTACTAATGTATCCGATTCTCTTTCAACCAAAGGAAATCCTAATTCGCTTTGTTTTGCAGGTACATTACTACAATCTTGCAAGCTGATCACATAGCCAAAAAAAAAAAAAGCAAACAATGGAAGCCATGAAAGGAACTAGTCTTCTGGGCAAGCTTAAGTCAGTGATCTCAGTAATCTATAGCATTTTACTGTGGATGACAAAGGTATTACCATCTTCTGTGCAAACCCTAAAGCTGGCATTTCCATGCCATGACCGCCGTCTCCGAAATCTAGATCTTCGTAATCTCCTTTCCTCAACCGCTCGCGGCACCACTTCCACTATCTGTTCTTACATTGTCCCTCCGCCTCCACCTCCATCACCATCATCGTTATCTTCACTATTATGGCAAGCTTCGTCAACTTCTTTGTCTTGGTCTTATTCGACATCGGGAGATTTGCTAGGGACAGAAAGTGGCGTCCACATGAGCTCTGATGAAGAGATATTGCAAGAAGAATTAAAGTACAAAAGAGCACAACTACTCTACTTGAAGAGCAGTAGTACTACTACTGCTGCTCAAAGAAAGCAAGAGCAAGTGGGCTACGGGGCTACGAAGGAATATCCACCCACAATTCCTTGTCTAGCTAGGGCTCTCACAAGAGAGTACGTCGATGGGAGGCTGATTCTGAGAGAGGAAAGAGGGAAGAAGCTCAGGTACATGGACGCCGAAAGAGAAAATGGCCGTCTCAGGCTAACTCTAGTACCTCTTTACGATACTAGTAGCGACGAGGAGGATGAAGAAGAAGAAGAAGAAGAAGAACCCGAGTTTATTGGTCAAGAAGAGGATGGAAAATCCATTGATGAAGACTTTGAAGCTGAAAACGAAGAAGACAAGAGTGATGGTGACGGTGGAAACGAAAATGAAATCGAGGAAATTGAGGAGGAGGTTGGCAATTGTAGGCGCAGGTGCTTCACATATACCGGCAATGGAATACCAACTAGTTCAAGCCTCTTTGGATTGCCAATTCCGGTGAAAAATGTCTAGCACTCCCAAATGGGTTCTGCAGGGTCCAATTCGGTGCAATAAATTAGTACTGGAGTGGTTAATTTGGAGGTGTTTAATTTGGTTTGTGTGGATCAGCACTGCAAAAGAGCTCAAGGTGTCTGATTTGCGTGTCCTTTTGTGTGTCCTGGAGTGGGAGTGAATTTTGTGTGCTTGTTTCTTTATTTGTCAAATCGAGTAGATTTTGTTAAAATGATCCAATTAATTCAGTTCCTTTGGTTTCAAATTTTAAATAAAAAAAAAAAAGTTTGAAGATGGCCTTTGATTGAGTGACAGTCGATTCCTTTGCCTCCTCACCCACCCAAGTTCCATTCCCCGAGGAGTCTTCCCCCCTCCTCCCCTTACCAATTTAAAAAAAATAAAAAAGTTTGGTTTAGTTTCGTTTTTGCTAAAATTTTTTTGCCAAACCAACCCAACTAACCAAAATTTAAAAAAATATATATATTAAATTATATATTATTTTATATATTTTATGTTACATATTTTATTTTTTTTAAGATATAGTATATCTCATTATGTTCATTCTAAATACTAATCAAATAAATATATTTACATTTTTTTTTTAATTTAGTGTTTCTTCTATTTTTTTTTTTCCTTTTAAATTTGGGTAAACCGAACCAGCTTAAATTGAATCAAATTATTTTGACTTTTTATGTTTATTTTTTTATAAGTTGGTTCGATCGATTAAGAAAAAATCAAATCAAAATAATTTTGGTTCAATTTGACCCAACCAACCGTCCAAGATGGTACTAGCATAATTCTATTTAGGTTTGTTATGCTGCAATAGCTTGAAATCTCAAGTCAGGCCCGCTTCATTTTTTTTTTTTTTTGAGTTTTAAAAAAATTAAGCCTATTTAATTAAATAGGTCAAGTTTAGAATTGTGAAAATTAGTCCGGGCCGAATTTATAAATGGTATATACTTTTAGTATTTTATTTATTTATATACTAGTATATTTATGTTTTCTTAAAAAATATTTATTTTAGTTTTATTTTTATAATTTTTGAAATTATTTTTATCTAAAAATATAATTTAAAATGTATTTTAAAATGGACAAATTTAATTGAGTGGGGCTCAAAATTTAAAATCTAGACCCAGTTTAATGCCTAAAAAAATATTTAAAATATTAAACTATTAACAACATAACCATTTTATGATTTTATTACAAAAGTGCTACCATCTCCGTTATTACTATTTTTTAATGAATAAATTTTTCCTTTAAAAATAAATGATCAGTAATTTTGGTAAATCCCATTGAGAAAGTAAAACTACAATGAGCTTCTATTACAAAAATACTCCAACCACATCATTCTTATTTTGGGACTGTTTGGAGTGGTAAAAATTGAAATAACTTAACATAATTTATGAATTCGTAATTAGTACACTGAGATAAAAAATAAATAATTTTTAAAAATTACTAAAATTTTTTAACGCTTTTTAGTCTCGCAAACACGCTCCTTTTTTTTTTCGGCTAAATATAAATAAAAGGACAGAGTAATACTTTTGGATAAATCTCATTTCTTATTAATCGTCTCACTCCGGAACAATACTATCAAACAAATGATAATTTGACCGTCCCAGGTGTCGACTATACCAACTAGTGCTTAGAAATATTGCACACGTCGACAATCATCGTAAGCAACGCCACGTATCATTATAAATTTCACCGCTTATTTGATAATTATTTTTATAGGGAAAGAATTTTGTTAATATATATATATATATATATATATATGAGAAACATTATTAAAATCAAAACGAATAAAAATAAAATAAAAAAGTCTAACGTTAAATATATAAATACGATAAAATTTACCATGATAAACGGGGGTGGAAGAGTTTGGGAGAATATCATTCATATATATATATAAGAATTTTTTAGCTGACAAAACTTTTTATGTTATAGTTTAATCTCCTTAAAATTTAAAAATGATAAACTTTAATTCTGATAATATTAGGACTCAATTCTGATAATATTAAAAATTTTTATGCTATAGATCATCGTTAAAATTAGAAAGAAAAAAAAAACTTTTATTTCAAAAAAATACAACTAGTTAGTATGTATGAAATTTTTGGTAAAAAGTATTTTAAGTTATGGATTAACCTCTATAAAATTTAAATATTTTTTCATACTTGTTATATATAATTCAAAATTTGACAACCTAATTAATTTTATTACTTTTGGTGATGTATCATTGTTATATATTGATTAAGTTTTATATATTAATTTATGTTTATTTAATAAATAACATTAATAATATTAATTATAATTTTTTAAGTCAATATTTGCTTACAAAAAATTAAAATTTGTTCTCCCAATCAAAAATTCCTGGGCCCCTAATAATAAGTGGCATGACTAATTACAATAACCCATTATTTGATACGAGTCTATCATTGGTATTTATTTTGAAGGATTAGGTTTATGTTTCTTGTTGCATGAGGGGAACCTTTGAAGTCTTTGATTCTTCAATTTCTTGCTTAGAAGCTTCCTTTTTATCGCTATAACTAAATTCTCTCTTATTACTTGGACTATATATGTCGTACTCTCTATGGCTTTTTATCACATTACTGATTGAAATTGACTCTCTCAAGTTAAAATTTAAATTTATAATATTTCATAATTTGGTATAAAATTGATCGAACGTCTCATCTTCCACTTTTTAAAATTAGAGGTGATGTGTTGTAATTTGGATTTTCTTGCATTCAAACTCATCCCTTTTGCATACTTGTTTGAAAAATCCTACGTTAGCTTCTCAATTGTCGAACTCCATCAATTCCACTCTCCAAAGCACTCCTATCTAAAATAAAGGAAAAAAAATCAAAATATTAGTTAAATAGAACACTAAATTGAAATATATAAAAAATCTATTTAAATAAGTCGAACACTGCATTGAAACAAACACTTATATTTTAGTTGACTAAAAAAATTTTCTCTACTTTTGATAATGCAGTATGTTCAACCATGAAGGTAAAGACTTGCTTTTACTTGTGTATGAAGCAATAACAAATATTGCTTATTGTTTCAACCAAGATGGCGTTATGGACAGTGGTTTTGATGGACAGCTAGTACGCTTTTAATTTGAGACTCTGAAAAATTTAGAAAACTTCAGAAATGTGGCCAGAGTTCTAATGTGGAATTCATAATTCTAAGTTTGTAAAATTCTCTGGAGCTATTTCAGTGGTTTTGGTATACACTGAAAATTTGAAATCCATAAACAATGTAAAGGGTCTACATTTATAGAGGGTCCACATTTATGCAGCCTTTTTGGAAAGACATAAAGTCAGGTCTTGATATACATTGCCATTATGGGTGTGTTTGGAGTTGTATAAATGTGTATAAAATAAAATAAAATTGTAAAAGTAAATGTCTCATAATTCGTATTTGTAGAGATTTGAATAATTTTATTTTATTTTAAAAAGCTCCAAACAGAGCTTATATCCTGCCTCTTGATATAAACACTGCAGCTCCACTACAGTCTCCTAAAATCCCTAATCTTTAGGCTACTGACGCGGTCTATTAGAGTCCCACAAAAAGAGTCTCAAAATCTTTAAAAATTTTATTAATAAGAAAAATATTAAATGATATTTTAATTAATCAAAATTTAATAAATTTATAAAACTTCATACTTTTTTTCCCATTATCACGTAATAAACTTTTGAACTTTCTGTTCTTACTCATCATAATTATCTCATATTTAATACTAATTATTATTTTTTAATTTTATTTAAAATTCTATCTAATACTTTTGGGATTATTTAAAATTCTATCTAATACTTTTGAGATTCCTAATTTAACTTTATCTATATATATCATAATTATTTAATGCATTAATTAATTATTATTTTTAATATTGTTTAAAAAAAATTTATATGACATACACCAACCAAAAAAAAAAAACTTTGAATTTCACATTACAACTTTTTTTTTTTTTTGGTTTGTGCCACACATACCGGCCCCTCAACATGTATAGCGGTCAATCGCGAACTCGCGTAGCGGCGGGGAGTCGGACCCACACCCAAGAACTGGATACGGTTCGTCCAGCCAAGGAGGCCCGTCCTACCAACCTTTACTACGCTTTGCGCCCGGGAGGCTGGCCCCAAGTTTTTGCTAGAGAGGAGACTTGAACTTGAGACCTTGGGGTGGTAAGCCCTAAGTCCCAGTCCAAGACCATCCCATCTAACCCCTTGGGGTTCACATTACAACTTTATCTATACACGCCTAGATTAACTAAAATAGAAAGATGGAAAGGCCTCAAACTCATAAAACATGGCTAGTAGTCGATTGGATTTTCGCTTCCCGTTTGTTGAAAATTTTTATGTAATTATGGTTTGGACTTTTAACGGTCAAACGCAAGAAAAGGCTACATTTGAAAAGTTAAAAGAGATTCTATGCTTATAACATCTTAATTTTTTTTATAATCAAAATTATTTTAATATAATTTAATTTTTTTTAACCATGAAAGACAAATATGTCAAATGATAAAAAAAAAGGGTAAGAAACTAGATACAAAAGTGTTAATTTTTTATTTTCTTTGCAAACGCAAAAATTAACTAATTTTTTTAGTAACCGTGTTCAAACTAAGGCTTCGTTTGACATTATTGGCCGAAAGTTTTGATTTTTTTAAATGAATAAAATTACTGTCTTATATTTTAAATTTTTTTAAATCATAAAAAATAAATATGTCAAATAAATAAAAAACTTAATAACTAATTATTAAAAAAAAATAACTTTTTTTTCCCATCTCAAACATACAAAATGCACTTTTAGTTGCTCGTTTCAAAAAAATACTAATTTTTTTTCTCCCAAACTAAGTCTACAAGCCTAAAGTCTATGCGGTAAACCCTCTTTACTTTCGTGGCAACCAGTCGTCCATTTTCGAAGTATTTTCGTGGCAATTGAAGAGGTATGTTACAATTGTTGGGTCATTATCAGTTTTGCATTTTCAAAGAAATCGGCTTTTGTTTCATTATTTCGTGATAAATGATAACTCTTTGACAACACAATTTTTTTTTTCTTTTTTCGGCTTTAACTTTTAAAGATATTAATACTCTGTTTGGTCACATTTTAATTTTTTTTTTAACATTTTTTTCATCTTATATAATTTTTCATCAAAATTTAATTTTTTTTTAAGAAATATAACTTTTAGACATGTTAATCATATTCGTAAAAAAATTAAAAAATTTACATCAATTTGAATAAAAGTTTAAAAATAAAAAATCAATTTTTCGTTATTTTTTTACCAAACAAACATGAATTTTTGTTGGGATATTATTTTTTAATATGGGCTTATATGTTTAATTAACAATTATTATATAAGTTATCTAATTAAGTAGGGTCTGTAAAGTTTAATTATGGCAAATCTATATATAATTTTAAGTTAAATATGGAAAGTTGAAGAATTTCTTAAATTGAGGACATGAAGATAATTTGCAATGATGAAGAGTTCTAAAATTAGCCAAATTTCAAATCAAGCTAGAACACAATCCTAATGGAAACAAGATTTAGTTGAGTTGACATAGAATGGATATGGAAAAATTTAGTACGCATCGCAAGCAGGTCGCGAGGAGCACGGCTACGCCTGAAGTCTGTTGGGAGCCCACTAGGAGCATACGGGTTTGCCCCCTCTGTTACCTGGGTCAAATAAAATTTTAGAAAGGTCCACAGGCAGAGGATGGATGCACGAGGGTTTGACCCATAGGCGCAGGCACGGCACACGATACTCGAGGGTCTAAGATATGTAATTTCCAAACGTAATTATTTCTTATTTTGCCAGTTTAGGGTAACTTTTTGTAACTCTAATATATATATATGTACCCGACCTTAATGTACATACAAAAATGAGAACATATTATAAAGACCTAGAGAGCGTTTATTCTTAAGAGCTTAAGTGTTCTTTCTCTAACCTTTTCATTGTTCTTCCTTTACTTTCTATCTGATGTAAAAACCCACTTGTAGGGTTAGTTAAGTGATTCAAGTAAGATTAGTGAAAAAATTTGCACGAGTGATTCGTAGAGAATTCAATTAATGTCTTGTAACCTATTGATAGTAGGATTAGCAATTAAGGTTTTTCTTACTGTGAGAGGGTTTCCTCATTATTGCTTTGTTCAGACTTTTAATTGGTATCAAAGCGGGTCACTCTATGTTATTAAGTAAAGATCTTAATTTGAGTCAATGGATCCACCGCGCAAAAAAGGTTCAAGTACCAAACCCCCATGGTTTTGACGGCACAAATTACTCAATTGGGAGGTACAAGTGCAAGCTTTTCTTTTGGGCATTAATTATAAAGTTTGGGCTTCTGTGGTGTAAAGATGGGAAAAGCCAACACACGAAGTGAACGACCAAGTAGAGCCAAAGCCATTTTTGACTTAAACTAATGCTAAACAAAATAGTTCAAAATGAAATTTCAAAGCATTGAGTGCCATCTTTATAGCTATAATTCCAAATGAATTTTGTCAAATTTTGATCTGTATGAGTGCCAGAAAAACCTAGTTAATTCTACAAAATGCACACAAAGGGAACCTATAAGTGAAAATTTCGAAGCTTCAAAAGCTCACCTCTAAATTTGAAGGCCTGAAAATGAATGAAGATGAAAGTTTGATGATTTTACGTACATCTGAGTCATGTCATCAATTCCTGTCATAATCTTGGAGAGCCTATTCCTGAATATAAAGTGGTACGTAAAATTTGCGTTCGCTTCTCGTACTTTAATTTTAAAGTAACACCTTTGAAAAAGTTAGAGAAGTAAATTCTATGAGGATCGAGGATCTCATGAGATCATTACAAACTTATGAGACAAACATGCTCAAACCCCGAAAGTCCTCAAAAGGAATTGCTTTCAAACAGTAAAAAGAAGAAGAAAAAGAGATAGAAGAATCAGATGAAGAGATGGCTGAGATGACTAAGAAGTATATCAAATATCTCAAGAAGGCCAATAACTCAAAGTTCAACAATGTCAACAAGAAGAAGCCAAAGCCTCTAAAAAAAGGTAAAAAAAATTCAAGAAGGCTAACAAAGAAGTGATAAGAAGAAGTCAAAGCAAATCCAGTGTTTCGAATATCAAGGTTATGGCCATATTGCACAAGATTGTGGTAACAAAAGAAGAAATAAGAAAAAGTCAAAGTGATGAATGCTACACTTGACGACGACTCCAACTTGACTCTGAAGACCTCATTTGCCTCAGCCTCTTCAGAAATTGAAGGTAATTTTATTACTTTTTTAGCTTATCACACTTCTTCTGCAGGAAAACCTTCTAGATTGTTGAGCAACACCTAGATTTCAAATCATGAGGATGATGATTTTGAAAACAAATTTAATAACAACATTCAAGAAGCATACAACAATCTCTCCGCGAAATGTAGTAGGCTAAAGAAACCAAAAAAAAAAAAAAGCCTAGCATCAAAGGAATAGTTTGCTGAAAAATGAGAGAGATGCTTTGAAAAATTGAGAATAAAAAACTTTCAGGTAAGTTATCTTCTTTAGAATCTGATAAAAATTCTCAATCTCAAAGTGTAGAAAATATGGAAGCAAAGCTTGATATTAAAAATAAAAGTTGGAAGAGAAGGATAAAAAGCTTGAAGAAAAGGAGAAAACTATAGGGGAACTTCAAGTAAAGATCAAAGAGTTGGAAGCAAAAATAAAAAATAGTGGTAAGATTCTTAAGAAAATGAACTCTAATTCGACGTGTTTAAAGAAATTTGGAACAAGCGGAGGCCATATGGAGATAAATCTGGCCTACGACACACTGACAAGAAGACCGCACCAGTAACATCTTCATCATCTTCAGAAGTACCGAAGGTGGAAGGTACACAATTTTCTAAACCTCACCACTGTTGTATTAAAGGGACATATTCAGCCTAATTATCACAAAACTCTATGGACTTTTTGTAAACTATGTGAAAAATTTTTCAAAAATTCAAAATCCTAGAGTTTTCATGACTAATAGTTTCAAGCTTTACTGATTTTATTGAAAAAATCTTTCAAAAATCCATGTCTATTTCAAAAGTCAAAGAACTTGAATTGTTTCAAAACTAAAATATGAAAACTTTTTAAGAACAAGAATTCAAATTTTAATAAAAAATAAAGACGTTGAGAAAATATGTCAAGACTACTTTTTCAAAAGTTGGGACTGTTTAGGTTTGAAAATCTGATATTTTTACCAAACCTTTGGACGACTTTCGTTTTGAATCTCTTAGAAAGTATTTGGGTATTTGTGCACATCCTGATTCTTAAAAAAATAAATAAATAAATAAAAGAATGATAGGAGTTCATTGTGTTGTTTGAAAATATTTTATGGACGTCTACCTCCTTATATGTACCTCAATCATTCAGTCAAATAAATAGTAATGAATTACAAAGTTGTATTTCCAATTAAATTGACAAGGAGACATTTTAAGTGAACTTCGGCATAATTTTGATGTGCTTTCTTAACACTTGACTGATCTCACATATAATTTTCCCTCCATAGATCTTGTATTATTGTTTGATGTGTGTTAAAAAAATGTTGAAGGAGGGCATTCATGAAAATAAAAAAAAAATAAAAAAAAATATCCTGTACTAGAGAAAGCTTACTGGCAGAACTAGTAAAAAGTCCCTTAATGACTTATTGATTGTTAAGAAAAAAGTTACAACCTATAAACATGTGAAAGCCGTTAAGACATTGAAAGAGATATATGATATTAAAAAATGGGGAAGAAGAAGAAGAAAATTGGCTCTCATTCATTTGGTGCATCAAATGTAATATCTTAATCTAGTGATTTGTTGAGGGAGAGCATATATGTTTGATTAGTCATAATCTCACATGTGCCTAAGCATTTTTTTTTTATTTTATGGCTTAACTCATCTCATGACACAGATTTGGAGATTTATTTGGGGAGATGAATTTTTGTTCATTTAAATTTATAATGATTGAATGATAGATTTTACATGTTTGGACATAGGTTAATTAAAGTTACTTTGATCAAATCAATGCACTTCCTATCATTTTTTATTATGTTTTGTACTTATTTATCCTAGAAAATAATATTTTTTGGTACACAAAATTGACCTTATAAGAATTTTCTAGAGAGGTTCGCAAGGAAGGCATTGGCTATTTTTTATCCATTTTCTTTTTCCTTTATTTTTAAGAGCTTGTCAATTCATATCAAAAAGGGGAGTAGAAAATTTCAAATTTTGTGATTTTATTTTTATTTTTGTGGTCCTAAAAATTTGGAAAATGAACTTAAATATTATGCTATGAATGATGTTTTAAAATTTTTGTCATATGATGTCTTGATATGTGTGCTACAAGTGTATATAGAATTATTAGAAGCATTAATAGAATTTAACTTATTTTTGGTATGGAATTGCCAATGGGAAGATTGTAAAGTTTAATTGTGATAGATCCATATATAATCTTAAGTTAAATATGGAAAGTTGAAGAATTTCTTAAATTGAGGATATGAAGATAATTTGCAGTGATGAGCAGTTCTAAAATTAGCCAAATTCCAAAAGAATGCTAATTACCAAATTCAAAAGAGGAGCGTTCTGCCCGAGTATAATTAGAGTATTGGCGATCGCCAAACGCGAAGTGGTCAGAGGTAAACTTTTTGCGATCGCTAGCCTTATTTATCGCAAATAGGCTTGCCGTGGATTAGTACGACCCCCAACTGGTAGTCACAAAAAGAATACTAATGACCGCCACAAGCAGTTCCCCGAACTTCCTATTGCCAATTCACCATTTTCTAGTAGTGAATTCTAATTAAAACAGGATTCAATTGAGCTGACACGGAGTGGATACAAAAAAATTAGTACGCAACACAGGCAGGATGCAAAGAGCACGCGACTATGCTCGAAGCTCGCTGGGAGTGCGCGGGTTCATCCCCTGGTTACTCGGATCAAATAAAATTCCAGAGAGGTCCGCAGGCAAAAGGATTAATGTACGAGGGTTTGACCATAGGCGACACCACGACACAGGATGCTCGAAGGTTCAAGATATGTAATTTCCAAACGTAATTGTTTCCTATTTTGCCAGTTTAAAGCAATCTTTTGTAACTCTATATATATGTACCTGACATTAATGTACATATAACAATGGGGACATTATAGAGACATAGAGAGAGTTTATTCTTGAGAATTTAAGTGTTCTTTCTTTAACCTTTTATTGTTCTTTTTTACTTTCTGTGTGATGCAAAAAAACTCGCTTATTGGGTTAGTCAAGTGATTTGAGCAAGATTAGCGAAAGAATTTGTGCGAGTGATTCGTAGAAAATTCAAATAGTGTCTTATAATCCGTTGATAGTGGGATTAGTAATTGAGATTTTTCTCCCTATGAGAGGGTTGCCTATTATTCTCTAGTGTTATTATTTTTGCATTGTGTGATTGCTTGGTTCAGAATTTTAAGGGTTATGGTCTCCAAGACTAATCATTCACGCTTATACATCTCTTTAATCCCATCTGTGAGAAAGAATTAATTTGAATATCGTGATTAGTCTGTGAAAAACTTCAAACCTCATTGATTCATTGCTATAGATTCAGGTATGTTTACTCTAAAGAATTGTAAATAATTTGACATGAGACCGTTTGGCATGCATGATAGATTGAATTTAGGATTTTATCAATCTTTGAAATTAAAATCCTATGATTTTTTATTTAACTCAAATGGACATGATTTTTTTTTTTTTTAATGTTACAAATATCTCCGCTTTGTGCATATTTTTTAAAATTATCATTTTGTTGTTAGGCGATGAACGTCCCGTCGAGGGCCGTCTGGTACACGTGTTATCATTTTTTTTTAATTTTTTTTATATATTCAAATCTAATCTATTCGAATTTGTACACGTTCGTTATGGACACCCAGCTAGGACGAACCTCGGCAGAAATTTAGTAGATATTAATATATGTGTACACACACCCGCAGTGTATATGTGTCTATATTCTGTTACTTCTGAATCAATTCCTTTCCTGAATCTTTTGCCAGGTAAGTTTACCATCATCGATTCTCTTCTAGATCTAGGCTATGCCTAATATAGAATATTCTTAACCCTATATTTGCGATTTCAATTTTAAGTTTCTGCGGAGATATGTTTAATGATCTTTGTTAAGAGTATGGGTGTGCTGGTTGGTCTGTTTGGCTGGGGAGAAAGGGTAGGGAGAAGGGTGGATTTTGTTCTCGGTCTTAGATTGTCGGTGCTTGGGACACTATCTGTGTTTCTGAGTTAAATAAACCCAATTGGGATTAACTAATTCCAGCTTTTCTTATTTTTGAGGAAATTAAAAGGGCAGGTAATATGCAAGGATCCCAATTCCGTTTTCCTTTCACTTCCCTTGAAATTTCCATTTTCCTGAACATTTGTTTAACCCCTTTTCTTAGAAACCAAACAAAGGCATGGGTTTTGTTTTGTTTGGGCGAATTATCAACTCTTCTGGGCATCCGATGCATTAAACCCCCATTCAAATTATTTCCCTGGATGTCTGTTCTAGTCTGCTAGTTGATCCATGTACTTAAGTAATTTTGCACATATGGGTGTTTTTGTGTGTGTGTGTGTGTGTGTGATGTTGGTGAAGTAATGGACTTCTTGGGGCTTATTTAGTAGTACCTGTTGGTAGAGATTGAGAGTGTTTGGAGTTGTAAAAATTAGTATAAATTTGTAAATGTTTAATATTGTAATTTATGTTGTGCATAAAAAAGTTGAATTTTATAGCGATTTGTAAAATTTTGTGGAGTTTTGTAAAGCTCCAGATGAACCCATTTGTGTGTCTCTGTATTTCTAAGTGCACGTTCATGAATGTAAGTCTTCTTTTCGCTGCTGACTTTTTATTAGGCTGGTTAAATTGAATTGAGGTGGGCTGACTTTTTGGTTTCAATAAAGGTCAAGTCTTTTGATAGAGATTGTCACTTCGATAAAAGATGAAAACTTTTGACAGCAATTTGTCCCTTCCGTTTCACGACAGTGCATTGTTGTAATTTTGATCTAATTGCATGATCATATATGAATGATGAAATGGGATGTAGAGAGCTTGCCCAAAGGGCCGAAGTAGATCATAAAAGGTTATATATTTCCTTGTCAAAATGTATCTATTTTCTTATGCACATTTCTGCGAACAACTTGCTCTGGTTGCTCAGAAGATTTGAGTATTGTTTCTTATTTTTTGCTCCAACAGTTATGCAATGTTCTCGTGGTTCTTATATTTCTCTCCATATAGATTGATCACTTGGTTTATGTAAATGTTTTTGCATTGGTGAATCCTAACTAAATGGCGTTAGTTGTGCAGCACTGAAGCTAAAGGTCTTAATCAAAAACCTGGACAGACTTGCTGTTCCTCCTGCTATTGAGTAACAGAATAAGCTTTTCATGGGGGCTTTTTGGAGTGTGGCTGGCTTAAAGTCTGCTTCAAGTGATTATAAGGAGGTTTCTTTTGGTGAAACCTGCAAGAGGCAAAGGATGTCAGCAATCTATCGTGAGGAGAACTTGAGATTGATTCCCAGACTTCCTGATGAGATATCAATCCAGATCTTTGCTAGACTCCCAAGAGTTTGCTACTTAAATATGAGGTTGGTTGCACGGAATTGGAAGGCAGTAATTATGAGCCCTGAATTATATCATCTGAGAAAAGAACTTGGCATGACAGAGGAGTGGTTATACTTGCTGACTAAGTTTGAAGATGACAAGCATCTGTGGCATGCTTTTGACCCTTGTTCAAAAAAATGGCAGCAGCTTCCACCAATACCAAATGTTGTTTATGAAGAAGAACCCAGGAAGGGTTTGCATGGTTTTTGGATGTGGAACATGCTGGGGCAAAGTAATAATCTTGCCAACATAATTAGGGGATGGCTTGGGCACAGGCATGTATCAGAGAAATTGCCATTTTGTGGTTGTGCTACTGGAACTGTTGATGGATGCCTCTATGTCTTAGGAGGATTCTTCAAGGCTTCTTCCATGAGATGTGTTTGGCGATACGATCCAATTTTAAATGCATGGAGTGAGGTGCCTCCCATGTCCACAGGTAGAGCTTATTGTAAGACTGGTATTTTGAACAAGAAGCTATATGTTGTTGGTGGGGTTAGTCAGGGCCAAGGTCCTCCGGCTCCTTTACAGTCTGCTGAAGTTTTTGATCCTTGCACAGCTACATGGACCCAAGTACCAAGCATGCCATTCTCAAAAGCTCAGGCTTCACCAGCTGCCTTTTTGGCTGATATGCTAAAGCCTATTGCCACCGGGATGACGCCATACAAGGGAAGATTGTTTGTGCCTCAGAGTTTATATTCTTGGCCCTTCCTCATTGATGTTGGAGGAGAAATATATGATCCTGAAACAAATTCTTGGGATGAAATGCCAAGTGGCATGGGAGAAGGTTGGCCTGCAAGGCAGGCAGGTGCAAAATTAAGTGTTGTTGTAGATGGAGAATTATATGCATTAGATCCTTCTACTTCTCTCAATGGTGGGAAAATAAAGGTGTATGATGAAAAAGGATGCCTGGAAAGTTGTTATCGAAAAAGTTCCTATCTATGATTTTTCGGATTCGGAATCGCCTTTTTTACTAGCTGGTTTTCATGGGAAGCTTCACATCATTACAAAAGATGGCAATCGTAACATTGTAGTTCTGCAGGCTGATGTATGCAACAATGTAGATTCTTTCTCATCATCCTCATCATCTTGTCTAGCTAGCTCCTCAGATGAACATTTGGATTCAATGGCAGAGTCAGATACAGTTGTTTGGAAGGTCATTGCAGCAAAAAAATTTGGGTCTGCTGAACTAGTGAGCTGCCAAGTTCTTGATATTTAACATTTGATTAACTGAGATGGGTTAGTGTCTTATGCTTGATATATTTGTGTGTTGAAATAGCCTAACAATGAATGTCAAACTATTTCAACAGTGTGTCTATCCAACTGAGTTGTTTATAATAGCATTGATTGCTAGCAGATTATAGTAGCATTGATTGATGTATTTTCTTTAAAAAAGGAAGAATACTGTGTAACATCTGAAATTCTCATGAGATAATATCTGTTTCTTTGCAGAACTGTTGATAATCATTAAATAGCACTGGCAAGTTGCACCATGTTATTGACACTTCACCTTGCTGTATTATTGCCTCCAAATTCTGTCCTTTGAGTCCAGTTAATTTATAAATATTGGAGATTGGACCCCTTGCATTTTGAAATAAAGAATGGTTTGGTCTATCAAACTGATCATATATGCTCTTTTCAATTATATGTACAGATTACGAGGGATAAAAAGGAGGCATCAGGGAGCATCCTGCTCTGGTAGTTCATCTAATAAACTTTGTGTTTTGAAACTTCTTGAGTCTTCACTTTATCTGCATCTTTTCTTTGTTGCCAATGTATTTTGAAAACATGCAAATGAAAAATTGGTTGAAGTGATTAAAACATACTTCCCGTAGCATTTGAAATTATTGGTAAAAGAGATTAGCAATCTTGTTGCTCATCCATCTGTTTGGAGTTGGTAGGTTTGGATGAGAGATCCTTCCATGGCATGACATAAAAGCTTTTATCAGAAATTATTTTTCCTACTTACAATTTGAACTCTCTCTCTCTCTCTCTCTCTCTCTCACACACACACACACACACCCTCCCTTTCCCTCTCCCCCTCACCCTTTTCTGCCCCCCCAATTTCTTTGTGTATAATGAAAATTGCTGCTTTGATTATTTTATGGTTTTTTCATTCTTGCACAAGTAGTTAGAATATCTTTATAAGAGGTTTCATGATTTTTTCGAACTATTTGGAATTTGTGCCATTTTAAGCATGTATGGGTGTTCTATCCGTGCATGTGCTCCATTTTTTTCAAAAAAGAATTTACTGAAAGTCTATACCAGTAGAAGTACTGGCTCACACTGCTATGCGCGTTTGAAGTGACAAAAATTAGTAAAATTTAATAAAAATTGTAGCTTCATAATCTGTGCAATGAGATAAAAAGTGAATTTTCAGAGATTTTTGGTGTTTTTGGGTAAAATTCAGAGCTCCAAATGGAGCATGTCATCCATTTCTAGAGTATAATTTGGATAGACTAAAGTATTCTAAACTTCATTGTATTTGGTAGATAACTTCCTGAGTTTTGAAAATGGATTTGTATGATTGATTAATAGTTATGATTAGGGTTTCTTTAGTTGAATTGAGCACTTAGTGTGTCTTGTGTGCTGATAACCTGCGCTACTAACCATGGAGGGAGGGAATAAAGGATGTTTGTTGCCAAAATGTATAAATTTTCTCACGAGTTTCAAGACTTTTTTCTTTTTTGATTGGTTTGGAGTTTGGAGTATCTGCTAGCAGAAGTAGTAAGCAGCATTTTGCATGTGGAAATCTGATTGTGATTTTGGTTTTTATTGGTCTGAAGTGAAAAATATTTGAAGTTTTCTCCAGATGCTTAAGACTATCTGAGGAATATTTGTGTGAATTAAATCCTGAGATAGGAATTAAATTCACGTTTTTATGTTAATCGCTCTACTCACCTCCATGCTTCTCGAGCAGAAATGTTATAGCCTGGTTGATTTCCTGTCCTCTTTCCCTGGCATGTTTATTACTTCCATTCATAAATAATACATCTCTCTTAATATTATTGTTATCTAATTTTGTACAAGGCACGGACACTTAGAAATGGGTGATGTAGTCGTATCTAACATGCATACTTTTCGTACAATTTGAGATATACCACGTCACGTAACTTGTCTAATAATTTTATCATTTTTATTCAAATATATGATTAAGAATGAAAGTTAGTTTAGACCTCTGGTATCAATTCCTCGCTTCATGCTCTATTAGCTTGTTCTCTTTAATATACTGTTTGGCTTCTGAGAATTTCACGCAATGATTTTCTTGTTGAGTATGCTTTTGGGTTTTATTGATTAAGCTGGGATTAGATCCATGGTAAGGATCAATCAACAGTTATAGATTTATGATGCTGGTGATGTATCCTAAGATGTAAACGGTTCTCTTTTTCTTCTACCAAATCACCTTCATCTCTAGTGAATGACCGATTTGGTTTCGAATTTACTCAGTGTTTGGGATTTGGTTTCGAATTTACTCAGTGTTTGGTATTTCAATTGGGTGTTAAGTTTTTCCTCTATTGTTTCCTCACATTACTGAATTATTATTATTATTATTATTATTGTTATTGTTACTATTGTTATTGTTATTATTATTGGAAAAGGTATATTGTTGGGAATATGCTGATTTTTTTTTTCCTTGTAAAATTCCTGCATGAAGGACATTGTTGAGTTTCTTTTAAAAAACATATTATCTGTGAGAATCTGTATCAGATTCTATCACACGTGTATCTTGGTTGAAGTACTAAGCATCATGATTGTTACATCATTCAACCGAAGATATATATGTACACTATAAGTGTACATGTGTCAGTTCAATTTGTGTTTATGCTTAATCAAAAATTGAACTAATTTTTTTTTGTTCTGAAAAATTAGACCTAAATTCAAATTAATTTTTACTTGGAGCTGATTCGATCCCATCTTAACAGAAAATAGACTTGGGTCGGTTCAATTTTTAGGTTTAACCGATTTACTTATTTTCAGAGTCTAAACATCCAAATAAATAATATAGTATATATTATTAATGTTATAATATTTTAATACATATTGTATATTATATTTTTCAGGTTGATTTCGAATTAGTTCATGTTAGGTTATTTTGATTTGATTCAGTTCGATTCTTTTATCTGCCAACTCGAAAATCGAATAAAAAATATAGGTTGTTAATTTTTTAATCTAAAATCAAACCGATTTAATATAGATCCGAACTAACCAAAACACCAAAACTAAGGTGGCCGAATTGATTTAATTTTCAGGTGATTTTTTTTTTTTTGGTGCACCCCTAACGTACACATTTATTTTCAATTTTAATGATAGAAACATTGACGGACAGCAGCTAACTTGCCAGTTATGGTGTGTTAATTCCCTCCCCCCAGCCCCTCGCCCAGGGGGAGGGGAGAGTATTTATCTATTTTTTTCTATCAAATTCGAAACAACTTATTTCTTTTTTATTTTTCTTATTAATGTGTCACAATAAAATAATTATTTATAAAAAAAAAAAAAACCAATTTACTTACCTTAATCCATGTGTCTAATAAAGCATTAAACTATAAAGCAATTTTATGTTTACATGGATATGTAAATGAATATTGGCAAATGAAAATATGAATTTATATATGTATGTATGTATATTAGTTAACTAGCACCTTCATTTTCGGGAAGTTATTGTGAGGTGGTGAATTGCAGATAAATGCAAATAAAGCAGTCATGGGTTTTACTGGGACAAAAATTCGGATTCCTGATGTATGTTAATCAAAATTTGAAGTTTAAAATCCTAGGGGAAAAAAAAAAAGAATATACAATTGCGTGTGCGTGTGTGTTTTTGAAATAGTCTAATTTATGCCGGCTAATATGTGTATATATATATATATATAATTATATATATGTATGTATGTATGTATGAAGAGAAGTCTAATTATTGCCGGCTAAGTTTGGTGTTAAATAAAATGATACATAGGAAATTGAGAAAAATTGTAGGTGTTGCATCACCCCGTTGGAACTTTCTATTATGTCTCACTATCAATGTTGGGAGTTCAGGATAATTTTGTTTAATAATCCAAAAAAAAAAAAAAAAGAAGTGCCTTTCGAAATGTTTCTAATGGAAACGAAAAATAGAAAGCGACAGAAAAGAAATAGGAAAAATTATATAAAAATAAAATTTTTCACTAAAAATTTTATTTTTCACTAGCTCCATTCTAAAATGCTAAAAAAGTTAATTTTGAAAATTAAAATTCTAAATTCATGAAATTTTAAAGAAAAATTTTGAAAAATCAGCCATCAATAGAAAATTCAATTTTAATGAACTGAAAAATTAAAATTTCAAGTATACATGAGACTCCAATTGCACTTATAAAATGGCGTTTGACTCACAAAAAAAAAAAAAAAAAAAAATTAATTTTTAAATTTTCTCTACTTATACCAACTTTTTTCCAATTTTCTCAAATTTTTTCGACTTTTCCTAACTTTCTCTAATTTTATTTAATTTTTATAATTTTTACCAAATATTTAACTACTAACTAAAATGTCACGTGTCCAAAAAAAATGTAAATTATACCTTTTTGTGCGCTCAGATAGCCTTCATAACAAGTTATACCTAGTGGAAAAACAATTGCACTGAATGGGGCCTGTAGTAAAAACTAATGTATTTGAACCTCAATCAATCTAGGAGCACCTTATTTTTTAATGAAGTGTGACAAAAAAGTTAAAAAATTATAAGCTTAAATCCCATAATATTTTTTTTTTTTAATTTTAACTCCATATCAAACACAATAAACCCACGTATGGCATGGAATTCGACTAAGAGAACCATTGTTCCTTCAGTGGAGAGAGAGGAATGAATACCTTTCAAAGTCATTAAATTAAGAATCAAAACAAAAATAATATTCTCCATTTTTATGTCTCTGATGATCCTTCTTTCACAAGGTTGTTCTTGGAAATTAAGTGATGATTGGTCAAATGTCACAATCAAGTAGCCAATATGTCCACCAACCGGGCTAATATATATTATATATAATATAAGACAATGGAATATTAGTAATATATTTCTTATTTTTCCATCTTCATTATTATATGTAGTGATTAAGTAACAGTTCAAAGTTTGTGCCAAAGGATTAAAATAAGTCTAGAGCTGGGTGGGGTTTAAGTATATATACTTTGGCATATCGTATCGCATTCTGCACCCAAAAAATGGCATAATTTTCTCTAAATTCTCCATTATTAATGTTGTGGATAAAACTAAAATAAAATTAATTTCAAAGAAAATTAAAAAAGAAAGACTAAATCTATATATATATATATATATTATATATAGGAACAGAAAATATAATAGTTTTTGCTTTCTTAAATTATCCTCCAGCAAGCAAACAAGGACAGATCCAAAATCTTGATTAAGGGGCATCGATTACTGAAAAAGAGAATATTATAGCGGAATTAAAAAAAAAGAAAAATTATGTTACTTGTAAGAAAAAAAAAGGAAAATTATCCTTGAACCACTAAATTAATGATATATTTTTCACAATTTAATAATTTAATTGTCCCTTTTAAGAACAACTAAAAGTTTATTAGAGATATCTCTCATTATCAAAAAATAATAATAATAATTATTATTATATTATTAAATTTTATATTTATAAAATTTATTATATTATATATTATATTTTTATTGATATTATACTTAAGATATAAATAGTGTAGTGAAAAATACATTTTATTTTACAAAAAAAATTTAGGTTTCATTCTTGTAAATTACTTTTACGTTAAAATTTTTGAATTAATTTTAATTTTTTCATGAGACAAAAATACCTCAATTTTTGAATTAATTTATTTCTTTAATAAAACTAAACTAATAAGGACATTTTAGTAATTTTGTATCAAACCTAAGGGGGTCAAGCAAACCCAAACCGCCCCCGAGTGCCTGCAAACTTAGCTTCTTATTGGAAATCCGACTAGTAGCCAATTTTTTTTTAGCTTCAACAGTACTTAGTCAATTTTATTCCTATAGTTTAGCTTTTTTTTTTTTAAACTTTCAAAGGTAAAAATATCAAATTAATAAAAATTAAAAATCTACCTCAAAAAAGTCAATTTTTTTTCGTCCCAAACACAAATTTAACTAACTTATTTTTAACTAGTTAGTAGCTAACTAACTTTCTTCTCAAACCAAGCCTTAATATGTTATTCCGATTAGCTTTGTTAAAAAAATAATAGTAATAATCACAATAATAATCAAAATAATAATAATAAAATAATATTAATACAGTACTACCCAATTTGAAAATATGAATGGCTTATTTTTCACGCTATAAAGGTACAACTATATTGTAAACAGCTCAAATTCCTACTCTGGTAGCGTCACCAAACAATTGAAATTTAATGAATATGAAAATTGCAAGTTTCTTGCGTGAGATTCCAAGAAGGCGAGAACAATTGGTGAGGCCAAAACGACCGACGGAGTTGTTGACCCATCAACCAAAACTCCCTGTATATTAATTGCTTAATTGTAAAGTGGTGTAAGTAATTATGTCATTAACTCCAACTTGCATTGCACATAAACATTTGTGACAAACAATCATCTAGAAATAAATAAATTAATAAATGTTATTGAAACCTGGCATATCCTTGTGAATGATAACAAACTCACAAAAAAAATCATGAGAAAATCACACACAATGAAAAAATATAAAATTTATGTAGTTCAACAATTCGTGTATGTCCACAGGCACGAAAAAATTAATTTTTAATTAAAAGAAATTCCAACGGTTGAATAAAGAATTATAAGAGAGATATGAAAAAATTTTTAAAAATCCTATACAACTCTATCACTTGTTCTTAAATTTTCACTCAACACTGGATCCTAATCTAAACTTCACTTTGATATACAACACGTTCTAAATATATATAAATAAGAAATCCAATCAAAACTACACTCAAAAATCTAGTAGAAATAAAACAGTCTTCACCCTGAGATTAAACCTCACAACACCCAATCTTTTATATGTTCCCATGAGTCAAAATTGTAACAATAAATAAAGTACAACCATCCACATTTTTTTAATATAATATTATTCGCTTTGAGATCGTTTAAGTGCAATGTAAGGAATTCCAAATTATTATTCATTTTGGTACTCTTCTCCAAGCATTTTTAACCTCAAAGTTTCATTAGAATCCAGTATCCACATGCCTTTAAAACGTATTAGATTACAAAAATGTCAAATTATGTATATATAGTATTTTTTTCCACCCAAACAATGAAAGATATGAGTATTTTAATGTGACTCGGTAATAGCTCACCAAATCTCTTATCAATTTGTACATATCACCACCAATCTATTACATAAAATAATAATAGTATAAATAAAATGACACACATTCCTTAATTGGAGATTGTAGTACAATTTAGAGTAAAGTATTAACCATTAAGTCATACTATCATTAATTTCAGAGTTGAGATAGTATGCACTGTGAAACTACGTAAAGATAGGGGCCAAAAGACTTCCTTCGATTTTGAAAGTAAAATAACTAAAATATTTTTTTTGGTAAGTCAAAATAACTAAAATATAATGTTACTACAACATTAAGATTAGATCAATTGATTTTTTTAAAAATAAATTAATATTAACTCAAAAATTTTAAATGTAAAAAAGTCTACAAAAATTGAGCTAAGGAATTTTTTTGTGGGGAAAAGTGTGGAAAAAAGTGCATTCCCTCATTATGTTACTTTTGTAAATAATATGAGTAAGTATAATATCACCATGGATTTAAAAAAATTATGTATATATTTTTTGGTTATAAGAAACATTCCTAATAAATTTTTAAGTCCTATTAAGTGACCCAGTTAAATCAATATATTATAAAAAATATATTGATAACGTTAATGTTTGATTTAGTTGATGATAATTTTTTTTTTATAGAAGATAACTTCGCTTCTCTCTTACTCTTAATTATGACTTTAACTCGCTACTCTCTTTTCAGATATTTTGTATTTAGTGAAAATTTTAAATCTGTCTCTAATAATATGCCACCTTAAAATGCACTACAAAACTAGACTTTCATTCCTGATTAAGATAGTGTTTGAAAGATCAAACTCTACTAGAAGTTATAAAAAGTTATTAATTTTTAATTTTTTTTAATTAAATTTTACCACATGTTACTTTTACATCTATTTTATTTTTTATTTTATTTTATTTTTTTCATCCAAGGACCACCTAAGTCGTGCTTCCCTAGCTAGTCGCTGTTTGCTATAATGTACGCAATAGCTCATCCCCGAAAAAACCAGTCAAATTTACCTAGCTATATATCAACTTTTAGTAGGTGGGTCTCCTCGGCATATCACAATCCTACTTGTATTTTGCTTCCCATTGTGTATGCATGCCCTCTAAACTTAAGGTCTTTTGCACAACAATGCAAAGTTTCTAGGTTAACAAAATGACAGAGTCGTTTTTCTATTTGAAAAAAAAAAAAAAAAGGGACTCAATTTTACATTAACTGCGAACGACTTTAAAATTTACATGAACTAAAATCGTTATTTGAAACAACGATACTGCGGATGGAATTTAGTTGAGGCTCGCGCCGTATACTATTTGCGGGTAACCCTAGTAAAGAAACAGAGTAACAGTGTTTGCGGTCCTTTCGGTTAATGTCTCAACTTATTGGGGGTAACTATGTAAAAATACAACTTCCAAATCATTAGATTTTTCAGTCAGATTCTGGTTTTAAAAAAGGAAAAAAAAAATCTCAGTTTGGAAGGTTTCAATCTCTAGCTGGTCTTCTTCTTTTCTTTATTTCTACATCAAGCAATTGCAACAAGTTTCTCATTCTCTCTCTCTGCTGACAAAGGTATCGAGTCATCACAATTTTCAAACCACCCCCCCCCCACCAGTTTGCAAATTCTTCTCCGAAACTTTCTTGCAGAGCTGGATGTTTACAAGGGTCTCTTGATCGATTTCTTCGGTCTCTTAATCCTCTTCCACACATATCTTCTGACACTAGCGGTGTTTCTTCTAAATGATTTCTGGGTTATTGACTTTTTTATGTTTTGAGTAGCTTTTGGGTGAGATCTAGTGACATTCGATCTGGGTTTTTGAAGATTAGCCTAAAGGACTGATCCGCTATTTTTGATTGTGAAACGGTTTGTGGTGATGGTATTTAAAAATATACATACTTTATTTGGATCATTGTAGTATAGTTTGAGCTGATCTGGGTAGATATGATTATGAGAATTTGAAGTGGGTTTTTTGGGGAGAGGGTTCTTCAATGGCTGCAGAGGATTTGATTGAGCTCAAATTCAGGCTTGCTGATGGGACTGACATTGGGCCGAGAAAGTATAGCCCTAGTACCACTGTAGGATCTCTCAAGGAAAAGATACTTGCACAGTGGCCTAAAGGTTTGTAAATTCTTTTTGCCCTCATAAGTTTTCAATTTTGGATGTGTTTAGATTCTTTGATATTGCTATCTATCTTTTATCGGTTATGTTCGTGTTTTTTGCTGGCAAATGACATTGCTATACACAGTTTTTGTATATGTTTTACTATCTATAGACTCTTGTGATGGCTTCCTTATCTTAATGATCCATTCTGAAAAATTTATGAATAAGTTTCGAAATTGCAACTCATTAGGACAGAAGATAGTTATAAAACTTCCAAATTTTAATGACAAACAAGCAGGTAAAGAAATAACAATTTTATTTGCTTTACTTCTTGCATTTCTTATATCCTATTTAGTGCTTCATTGAATCTTAATACCTTGTTGTGGGAGAGGTTCAAACTATCCATAGGCTTTGGATGCTTTGCGGATAGGAGAGTAATCACAGTCAGAAGAGTCGGATAGAAGTTAGTCTGGTTCATTTGTTCTTTAGAATGAATAGAACGCATATATACGGGTGTGTAGCTTCTTGGCCTTCAATATGGACTCGTGAAGCAACTAAATTCCAGTCTTTCTAGACGTTCTGGAGCTGAAATCCAGGTATATTTAGAGTTATGACAAGCCGAAATTTGTGAAAAATAGTACATAGCTGTTGAAAGTGTTGTTAGTATCACAAATAAAGACCTTTCAACCAGCATTCAGTTCAAGCAGTGGAGCCGTGCTGGGCTTAATTCAGTAAACTAAGTAAATTTCTTTCAAAGCAGAATGTATTCCCAAGTCCAATTTATCTAACAAGCACGTATATTTAAAGGACAGTGGTGTCGCATCAGACACAAACACTCTGCCAATATGTGTTAGCACTTGTCCAAACATATCCCATTATTTTTCCTTCTCTCTCTCTCTCTCTCTCTCTCTCTCTTTAAAGGACTGGACACTTGAACGGTGCACTTTGATCATCACTTACACATATATGGAATAAATTACAAGTTTGAATAAATAAAATTAAAATCAAATAATACGATAAAAACAATTATCCTTCATTCATCAATTTTTTTTTCTTTTTAATTTTAGAAATTATAAAACTCAAAACATCCAACTTGTTTAGTATATAACTTTCTTAGATAGATATTAGTACTTTTTGTTCACATTTCTTTACCAATATGAGTAATAAAAATGATTTCTTATTATTATGATATAAATAACTCTGGAAATGTATTTATATGTATACAGAAAAAGAAAAATTAACATTTTCATGTATACATATAAAATATATAGTTTTTTGTTGATTGTGCCTATCATGTCATGTCCCAATTTTTTAAAATTACCGTATTGGTGTCTCCATATTGTGTCATATCCATGCCTTGTTTATGTATTCGTGCTTCTTGGCAATTTATTCGAGCGACCAGATCAAGAATTTTCTGTTAGTGTCAATTTCTAGGCAGCCTAGTACTCAAAACATTAGCAATGGTTCCTTGATTTTCTGGTAGTTTTTATCCAAAACCATTTACTCTAATATAAATAACCAAATTATTTTCCTTTTCAGTATCATGTTAGACTGTAGATGGAGAAGCTTATAGTTTTAAGTTGTTGATTGTTACCTTGCAAGTGAATTCCCAACTCAAAAAATGAGCAGTGTCTTGTAAACCCAGCTTCTGCATTATTCAGGATTGGTCTGAAAGGATTGATTCTGGATAATTAAGCTTTTCTTTAACCACAAAGAGTACCATTTTTTACATCTTTGCCAATATTTTTGATAAAAAAAAAAAATTCAAAGTTATATGGCATATTTGGAGAAGCTCTAAAGTCGGTCATCATTGCTTTTAATATTGTGGATCTGCGATGTGTTTTCTTTATCTAGAAAAGAGATACAGGTCTACTTAAAAATGTGTTCTTCTCTATTTCTTTCTTTAATTTTTTCCCTTATTTTCTTCTTTTGAGTGGGGTTAGTGAGCGTTTTAAGATGTGGCTTTTCCCCCCAATTTATTATGTCATTAAGCCTGACTTTTAGTGGTAAAAAAATGATAGCATTTCTCCAAAGTGGTAGGAAAGAATCATGAACTGCAGACTGTATGAAAGCAAAATAATAACTATTTGAACTATTCATCAAGTTGGTGATGTTGGTATTCATTTTTTATACTTCTTTAAGATGCTAGAGATTAAATTGTCGGAAGTTGGATGTCTATCGTAAAACCTTGAAACTTTTTGCACTTGACAATAATGGGGCTTGTGTTTCAATTTTTGTTATATATTCATGATGGGTTGCTTCTATTCGATAGACAAAGAAAATGCTCCGAAGACCGTAAATGATGTGAAGCTTATTAATGCGGGAAAGATGCTAGAGAACAACAAGACACTTGCTGAGTCTACACTACCAATCGAAGAACTTATAGGAGGGATCATCACTATGCATGTTGTCATCCGTCCTCCTCCTTCAGACAAAAACAACGGTAATCCATAAGGCCAATCATATATATATATATATATATACACACATCTATGAAGATTGATGAGTGGACACACTAACGAGTCTTTGTAGGGGTACAGATGTTTCAACCAAAGGCGGCTTAAACCTTGTTGGATCCTAAGGCGAGAACAATGAGACTTTTTTAATTAACAAAAGCAATGTAAAAATTTTTACATTTTTTCATTTAAAGATAATTCTTCAACCCTTTATATTTTTGTACTAAAAAATGCATCAAAGTTCTATTTTTTATTGATAATATAGCTAACACATTTAATTTTTATTTCAAAGACTATATCAAAGACTTCATATGTGATGCCTTTGAAATCTTAGTAAATCTCAAGTTTTTTGAAGACTTCATAAGCAATCGAAGCATTGTCTTTTCTAAAAAATTGGGCCCTTGGTTTGTTCATCTAGATAGTTTCCTTTTGTCAATTAGATGTTTGAAAACTGAAATTTTGTTTGTTTGTGTGCTTGATAGTTCAATATCATTTTTTCTTTTTTTCTTGTTTCTGTTCGTGCTGGCATGAAAATTAGATTATTAGGAGTGTGTGATTATCGTTCTTCATTTATTTGATTGATTGGGTGCTTTTTGGGTCAAAATTCAGTTATTTTTTTGTGGCAATGATCTCTCAATCTTTATATCAAGAGCTCTTTCTTTAGACTAAATTAGTTTTTTATTTTTTATTTTTTCAATCTGTCTTATCCAAATTCATATTTTTTATTAGACGTTATAAGTTATAATAATACAATCAAATAAAGAGTTAACACGATTAACTCAAACTAAACAAACCAAAATATAAAAACTTGAGCTCCCTGGGAGCTTATTCCTTCCCCTCTATGAAGCACGGATACTTCAAATTAGGCGCCACACTCGTATCGAATACTCTGGGGTTATGGATACGGTTAGGATACGGCTGGATACATGTTGTGGCGTATCCTAATTTTTTATTTTAAATTTTGCATAGGATACGGCTGGGATACGGGAATGATACTTTTAGAATACGAATGGGGTCTAAATGTAATATTTTAAACCTTTTTTTGGGGGGTAAAATTGATATGATAAAATTTTAGTGGAGACCAACCTATAATTAACTAAAATATATTAATATGATTAAAGTTGGATCTAACTAAAATTTAGGAAATGAAAAAACTCTTTTTATTTTGGGATGTATGAAATTATATTTGATACTTTTTGTTATATTTGTGTTTTGTGTATGAATGATATTGGTAGTTGTAAGTATAAATGATGTTAATTTATGGAATGAATGATATTTTTCAAGCTGTATAATTCTTATTTATATATTGTTTAGTAGTCTATAGATGCTATCTTCAAAAATATTTTAAATAAAATATGTTTTATTTTATTTTTTTGCCGTATCTTCGCCGTACTCGTACCCTCATTTTTTGAAAATTGTTGTATCTCGTATCTGTATCTATACTCGTACCCGCTCCCGTACCCGCATCCAAGCTTTATAGCTTCCCCTACCTATGGTGGAAAAAGGGAATGAGGTTGTAACCAACTTGGGAAGGATTCGAGGGCTTCCCGGCCTCCAAAGAGAAAGCTTTTTCTGGAGAAAAATGCTTCACGTATTGCTCAGATTATAATTCTGTATTTATGGCTACAGTTTGTAACAAACTTGTAATTATGGTTACCCATTTTAGGGTTACCTTCTAACTAGAGTGCATAACTATCAACAGATTAACTATCTTTCTGTTGGTATGGATCAGGTAGTTGCCCTATGATGACAGCTACTTTGAGCTAAAAGATAGCCTTATTTGGTGCAGGCCACTCTCTCGGCTTTTACAAGTGCTTGAGCCTTGGAGCAACCCATTGGACTTGACCCATGACCGGGCTACAACTTTGCCTGTTTGCTGATTTGGCCCGACTCTATATATCCCTTGTCTTCTTCTGGAAGCTAACCTCCTTTCCCAGCTGTTTGCTTAGACAACAATTACACACTTACCTCCACTATCCCTTTAATTCATCTTTGCCGTTGCTCATGAAACACTTGTAGGGCTGGGATTAGAAATTGTCTAAACCATTTTGGGCCGTCCATCTAAGCATATCAACGACTGAGGCTAAGGGCTCGTTTTACTACCTTGCATCTTCTCAGAGCTGTTTGTATCTATCAATTCAAATTCACCTTATTCATTTCATCTTTCCTGAGTAAATTTCTCTCTCTATCTCCTATGTTCCCTGCTTCATGTCCATGGCTGTTGGGTTCTTTATTGGTCTCATTACAGATGTTAATATTAATTAGGTTTGCTAGAGTTTAGGAGATTTAAAGGACTATTTGTTTTTTTACCTTTAGTAAGATTTCTACTTTAAATAGGCCATTTTTTAGTTATTGTTAGACATTTTTGTGAGATTTTCAAGTTAAGTAGACTTCTTCGTGGAGTCATATTTAACTCGGTTTGTTAGTTATTATGAGATATTTTTGTGAAATCTTCCGCTTAAGTAGGCCTTTAATTACTATGGGTAGTTGGTGATCAACTTGACTTATTATATAAGATTTTATTGGGTTTATATATCCTATTTTATATAGAGAACAAAAAATTAATATTAATACATATTAAAAATTCTTTAAAAAAATTAGGGGCATTATCTTTAACTGGGGCCTTGGACAGTTGCCTAAATAGCCTAGGCCAATGTTTTAAAAATTGAACCATTCGTCGAACCAGAAAAGTGACTGAATCACGAGTCAGTGTTTCAGCCGTCGGTTCAGTTGGAATTAAACCGAAGTTGAACCGTAACGTCATAAACATATTTAAATATATTAATAAAATATCAAAATATATATTATAATTATATATTAATATTTTTGTGTGAGTTGGAGTTGGATTTGCTTGCAGCTCACCCAACTTGAGAGTTGTGGACGTTATGGTTGTTGCTGCTTCAGTGCTACTGTGCATTATTGATATTTGGTAATACTAAAAAAACATATATTAATATTTTTGTATGAATCGGGTGGTTCTTTAAACCCACTCTCGGTTCGTTGGTTGAACCGATGGGTTACTAATTTTAGACCGATTCAACTTTCAAACGGGTTTTACTGGTTGACTAGACCGTTTCTAAACCGGTTGGTGCGGTCCGGTTTTTAAAACAATGGCCTAGGCATTGAGCCAGCCCTAGTTTCAACCCAACTACAATAAATGCTATATGCTTTCTTGAGATCATAAATGGTATATCTTTTCGTGGCAATACTAATCACAGAAAAAATATGAAAACAAAACAAAAAATTGATATAAATGATGTTCATTCATCATAGTCCCTTGTTCATTAATTTGTGCTATTTAACTCTAGCATAGTTCTTTCAAGATTTTATATGGCTCAAATGTATTGTACACCTTTTTGTACCGTTCTCTAACCTTCCATATGCATTTATTTCCTCAAAGCCTCGCTGAAGTGCATAGCTTCTCCAGTCGAGCCTCCTTGATTATGATTATACCACAGTATCATTGTCTATGGTGTTTGTCCAAAACCTTTCGTTACTTTGATGAGAGTTATGCTGAATTAATGGTAATATCATGAGGTCATTTGGCTCACCAACAAAAACCGAAAAAACTCCAATTTTTACTAATTTTCTTTGACTTTCTCCAACTTTCGTCACCAAACACAACCAAAATTTTATCAACGTTGTCCAACTTTCTTCAACTTTTTTTTCCATATTCTCCAACTTTTATCAATTTTTACTAAACACCCAACTAACCACTAAAGTGACACGTACCAGTCCATGATACAAAATTATATTTTTTTTGCAAATCAAATGGTTCCTATCGATATGGTTTGCTATCTTCTGCCCTTTTTTCTTTTTCTTTTTTCTTTTTCTTTTTTTTTTTTTTTGAGGGTGGGTTTAAATACAATAGATGTACTAGTCATTGTGTCACAATTCAAAACTTATACAGCCGAACAAACATTATCAATAAATGAGCTCATAATAGAAATAAGCTTAGGACCCATGCCTTGCATCGCTCAAATAAAGATACAATAATCCAAATGTAAATAAAATAACATGATAAGCCGATCCATCAGTCTTAACTCAGCTCCGGGTGCCTACTTCCTTGAACTCGCTAGATCACTTGAAATATAGATGAGATGAGCAAACTTACCCAGTAGATAGGATCGTGCAAGTGTGCACGAGTGAACAGGTAATTAAGTATATAGCATAACTTACAACAATATCCACCAAAATATGATATGATAATTACATGTGATATAATACAATAGCCAATGTATTCTTTAGTCTTCCATCTACTCCTAACCTTATCCGAGGACGAGTGATACTTAGCAAGGCACGCGAGATCACCAAGTGCACTGTTTACACTTACGGCGAATGTGTATCTCAATATATATATATATATATATAAACCGAGTGGAGAACCGTGTTACACCTCCACTAGTGTAAGACTTAGGAAAATCGTGTTATACCCTTTGTCCGTTCTGTGAGGGAGCTATGTTACATCCCTAATCAGGCATCTGCTTAGCTCAAGCAGGGTCCGATTGCAATCCAGAGAAAATCTTATAATCATACTCATAATTAACATCCTAACTCCAAATGATTAAGCTCTAATCATATATATCGACTGAGGATCATCCGATATTTTAAGAATCTCATTTTATCATTTTTTCAAGTTACGGATCCCATCCACAGATATAACTCGTGCCTCGGCACGTCATAATATAAATATGGCACTCTTAATCAATCAATAGTCATGACATAAAATTGAATGATGCAATCTCTAGCCCCATGCATATGATATGTTTAATCATATAAATAAATATCATCTCAATATAAAAATACATTCTTATTAGGCTTGATGATGATTTGGGATTTATTTCATCTTTAAAAATCAATAATAATTTGGTTTGGACACAAAAATGTATTTAAAAATCAAATTTTGACATTTTTAGAAAATTTTCACAATGGACACCTCAGACAATCAGTCCGGACACCTAAAACAGTCGGTTCGGACACCTAAAACAGTCGGTTCGGACACCCTAGTCGGCTGGTCTTAGACACCACAGTCCAATGCCCTATTCCTGGGTTCGTTTTCAACGAAACCCAACTTCAAATTATTCCCCAAATCACCCATTCAAACCTCAATCTCAACAATAACTAATGTATAAACACTTAAATCGCATGTTTCTACAATACTTAATCGAATAATAAATCAAATATATACAAGATCTTCACATTTATATGCATATATATACACAAATTCATATATACATATCTATATACACAAATCTCATGATATTCAACCAAATCAAGCATATCTATACGTCAAAATTATTCTAACAATGTCTAGAATACATATATATAAGTCTTACCTACCTCAAATCTAAAGAGAAAGAAGAAAGCGAAGAAAATCGGTTGAGCTCCCAACCTTCAAAAGTCGATTTCTCCTATCTCAGTCAAATCACTGAAAACGGTCACCAGCCATGACATTCATGGCGTCAAATACTATCCCAATCTGCCGGCCTTCGCTCTAGATCACACATTCTCTCTCTACCCTCTCTCTCCTCTCTTTTTTTTTCTCTATTTCTCTTTTTTCCTCCTTGTTCTCTGGTAGGCAACCACAAGAAAGAAAAGGGAAAGAAGGAAAAAAAAAATAAAAGGAAAAGGAAGGAAAGGAAAGAAAGAAAAGAAAAAGGCTAGGCTCTTTGCCAAGTAGTTCAACCAAATATTAATTTGGACTAAACCCAGCCCAGGAAAAAATAAAATAAATTTATCAAATTTCAATTGAAATATTTTACTGGCTAAAATAACATATAAATAACCAAAATTAAATGTCGGTTATTATATTCTTCCCCCTTATAAAAATTTCATTCTCGAAATTTACATAACATACTTTAATCAGAAATAAGGATGGTTGTTTCAATTGCATCACTGACTCACGCTCCCAAGTGGATTCCTCAACTCCATGATATCGCCACAACACGCGAACCAAAGAAATGGTCTAGCCATGCAAAACCTGTTCACGCCTATCTTCTACTCGAATTGGCAAATTCTCAAAAGTCACATCCTTCTTAATATCCAATTCCTCCCAATTAATCACGTGAGAAGGATTTGGTATATATTTCCGAAGCATTGGTACGTGGAACACATTATGAACCTTAGCTAACTGTGAAGGATGTGCTAGCTTGTACGTTATCTCACCAATTCTCCCAATAATCTCAAAAGATCCAATATACCATGGTGAAAGTTTTTCACGTTTCCCGAATCGAACTATACCCTGTCTCGGTGAAACTTTCAAAAACACAAAATCATTGACCTGAAACTCGAACGAACGTCTCCGCTTGTCAGTATAACTCTTCTGTCTACTCTGAGCTATCAAAAGTCTATATCGGATCGCTTAAATCTTTTTTAACGCCTGTCTCATCAAATCAGGACCAACTGTCACAGGTTCTCCAGCTTTTGCCCAACATAATAGAGATCTGCAAGGTCGTCCATACAAAGCCTTGTACCGAACCATATCAATACTCGCCTAATAACTATTATCATACACAAATTCAATCGAAGACAAATGGCTCTCCCAATTTCCTCTCGAGTCAACACATAAGACCTGAGCATATCCTCCAAAATTTGAGTAGTCCGCTTTGACTACCCGTATGTCTGCGGATGAAATGCGGAATTAAAACACAATTGAATTCCCAGTGCCTCCTGCAAATTCTATCAAAACTTTGCTGTGAACATTGGATCTTGGTCTAACACAATCAATAAAGGTGTACCATGAAATCAAATAATTTCACGAATGTAGAGCTAATACCACTCCTCCATAGAATCCTTATTCCAAATAGGTAGAAAATGAGCCGATTTAGTTAATCGGTCCACAATCACCCAAATGACATTATGCCTCTTACGAGTCCTCGGCAAACCCGTTACAAAATCCAGAGTCACACAGTCCTACTTCCATTGTGCCACTAGCAATGGCTGTAACGAACCAGCCGGCTTTTACCTGTTGACAGATTAGGCAACGAGACATAAACTCAGTCACATCACACATCATATTGCTCCACCAATATTGACGTCTCAAATCTTTATACATTTTAGTCCGTCCAAGATGTACTACAAATCTCGAGTGATAAAACTCTAGGAGTACCTCTTCACGAAGTCCATCCACATCGGGCGCAAAAATATTTTTTCTAAACTTCAAATATCCTTCTATAGATAAACTCCAACCTTCAGCTTCTTGTTTCGAAAACAAATAATACCTCATATTCTGACAATATTGGTCATTCTATTGAGCCTTAGTAACTCGTGTCAACAACATAGATACCACTTGCAAACAATTCAAACTGAAGTATGTTGTGCTATTTTCATTGTCATCATCCCACCAAAATTCAAAATTACCAACATCTTCCTAGAAACGCCACTGAGAACGAACCATCATAGCTGCCAAACTCTATGACTTCCTACTCAAAGCGTCAGCCACTACGTTGGCCTTCTGCGGATGATATGAAGATCAAAATCATAATCCTTCAAGTATTCTATTCGTCTTCTCTGTCTTATATTCAAATCATGCTGAGTAAACAAATACTTTAAACTCTTGTGAACTGAATAAACATTAAATCTTTTACCATACAAATAATGACGCCAAGTCTTTAAAGCAAAAACCACCATGGCCAACTCCAAATCATGCATAGGGTAATTTTTTTCATGTGGCCTCAACTGTCTAAACTCATATGCTACTACTTGATCATTATGCATCAAGGTGCGTCCCAAACCTTCACGTGAAGTGTCATAATACATTGAATGTCTCACTCCACGTTTAGGTATAATCAATACTGGAGTCTCAGTTAATCTCTGCTTCAATTCTTTGAAAGTATTCTCACAAGTATCATTCCATTCAAATCTAACTCCCTTTCGAGTCAACTGAGTCAATGGACCTGCTAACTGAGAGAAATCTTGGATGAAACGGCAGTTATAACCAACCAAACCCAAGAAACTATGACCTTCAAAAACGGACCTCGGTCGTGCTTAACCTAACATAGTTAAAACCTTAGAAGGATCCACTGTAATTCCTTAACCAGAAACCATATGACCCAAAAACTTCATCTCGGATAACCAAAACTCACATTTACTAGCCTTAACATACAACTTATGGTCTTGAAATATCTGCAAAATTGTCTTCAAATGTTGCTCATGCTTATACTTATCACGAAAATACATCAAAATATCATCAATGAACACTACCACAAACCAATCCAGGTAGGGTCGAAAAATCCTATTCATCAAATCCATAAACACTGCTGGAGCATTCGTTAACCTAAATGGCATAACTACAAACTCAAATGACCATACTGGGTACGAAACACCGTCCTAGGAATATCTTCCTTCCGAATCCTTAGCTGGTGATAACCTAAACAAAGATCAATCTTAGAAAAATAAGTTGATCTTTGCAACTGGTCAAACAAATCATCATTTCTCAGTAATAGATACTTATTCTAATGGTCACTGAATTTAATAACTGATTGATTCTAAAACAAAAAAAAAAAGAAAAGGCACTAGTTTCCGTTGAGAATTAATTAGTTATCATGGTATATTGTTAGTTTTGCAATTGATGATAGTTATATTTTGTAGAATAGCTGGACGTGGAACAAGTGGAAATCAAAAGGATTAAGCTAGTGGTCAGAATCCTAATACTCCAGGTGTTGGGCAAGGGGACTTTCATTAGGTACCGTTGGCTAACAGTGGACTTCACAGCCAACTTATGAGCAGACGATGCAGTTAATGGCGTTCATGGGCCCAGATGCAAGGATTGCGTGGATCGGAAGCAGCTTTTACGCTAGTAGTAGCGGCAGCAGCAACGAATACACACCAATTGTGAGAATTATCAATCAGTTTAAGAAGCATGACCCCCCTAAGTTCAATGGGAAAGGAGATCTATTTGAGGCAGAAAAATGGTTGGAAAAAATCTCTAAGATGATGGAGACATTGGGTGTGGAAGGCAACGAGATTAGGATCAGGGTTGCAACACATTAATTCCAAGAAGGTGTTGTTCATTGGTAAAGGTCTTACAGGGACGCTATTAATATTCACACCTTGACTTGGGAGACATTTAAGGAGGCATTTCTTGAAAGGTTTTTCTCTATAATGATGAGGGAGATAAAAGTTTAAGAATTTATTGCTTTGGGGCAAGGGAGCTTATCAATTCAAGATTATGAGAGGAAATTTGTGGAATTGGCTAGACTTGCTCCACAGATTGTGTCAGATAAGATAGCTAGAGGAAGGAAATTTGAATCGAGATTGAGTCTCTATATCAGGAGACAGATCATTGATTTGAGACATCAGACTTGCTTCGATGTAGTAGCGGCAACTCTCATAATGGAGAGAGATGCTATTGATTTCAGCTCTAGGGCTTGTGAAGGTTAAGGGCAAATTTAGGGACATAATGTAATGTAGGAGTATGGTTTTAGTTCCAAGCAAAAGAAAGGTAAAAGAAAAAACTAGTAGTTCCAGGAGGAGATACCAACAACTGCAGCAATTTCCCTATCAAAAGAGGAGTAATTTTGGTTCAAGTTCGTATTCAGGTTCGTCAGGTGGTCAATGACGATAGCAATTTTAGTCCCCACAAACAGAAGGATTTTAGGATCAGTTTGGACAGAGAATGTGTTTTAGATGCAATCAATCCAGACACATGGCAATTAGTTGTCCATTTGGAGATATGTCACGAGGAAGCGTTGAGCCAACTGCTCAACCGATTGGTTCTTGTCAAATTCAACAGTGTTCAGTGAGACCTGTACCACCTATACAGCAACAACTCATACAATAGATTTAACAATTCCAGCAGTCGCGTGGTGGTGACAGTGGCCGGTGAGGTAAAAGTAGAGGTGATGGCAGCTTAAGGAGTCAAAGAATTCAGGGCCGTACCTGCGCACTTGCACAGCAAGAGGAGACTTTGCTTCTGTGATACACGGTACATTTCTTTTATTTTGCACTTGGGTGCATGTTTTATTTGATACCAGCACATCACATTCATTTGTTTCACATTCTTGTGTGAAGACTTTGGGTTTGGCATTCGAAAGGCTAGAAGAGCCTATGTTCGTGGATTCTTCGATGAGTAGTAGTTCATCGGTGAATTGAATTTGTAGGAATTGTGTTTTACAGTTGGACGATGTTCAGCTATGGATTTGATGAATGTGATTTTCCGACCTTACTTGGATTGGTTTTTGGTGGTGTTCATTGATGATATTTTGATTTATTCTTGTGATGAGTACGAGCACAAGCAACATTTGAGGGCAATTTTGCAAACACTTCAGGATCATAAGTTGTACGCTAAGACTAGTAAATGTTAGTTTTGGTTATCTGAGGTAAAGTTTTTGAGTCATGTGGTTTCTGGTCAAGGAATTGCAGTGGATCCTTCTAAAGTTTCAGCTGTGTTAGATTGGGCGCGACCAAGATCTGTTTTTGAAGTTTGTAGTTTCTTGGGTGTGGCTGGTTATTATCGCCGTTTCTCTCAGTTTGACGTACTAGGCCGAATAAAACCTCGAATGTACAAATCATTCAACTAAACCTTCAATTCTTTCAACTCAGTTGGTGCCGTACAATATGGTGTCACAGAAATAGGAGAAACCCCTGACACAAGATTTAACCAAAAATCAATCTTCCTTTGAGCAGGTAACTCCCATAATTTCTCAGGAAATATATCTTCATACTCACAAGCAACTCTAGAAAGAAAGTGTTTGGAGTTTTTCTCATTCAATCTCAAACTTGCTAACAAGTTAGAAAACTTCCCCACGCACCTACTGTCAGTTAATGGAGAAAACAAAACTGCTCTCGCCTCACCCCAAATTCTAACTACGATGCTGTTAGGTAGAATAACCGTCACCAACTTACAGTAACAATTTATCGTCACCTGATAGGTAGACAGTTAATCCATTCCCAAAATTACATCAAATTCTTTCATTTTCAAAACCCTCAAATCAATTCATAGCTGAACATCATCCAACTGTAAAACACAATTCTTACAAATCCAATTCACCGACAAACTACTACCCATCAAAAAATCCACGAATATAGGCTCTTCCAGCCTTTCGGGTATCAAACCCAAACTTTTCACACAAGCATGCGAAACAAATGAATGTGATGCACTTATATCAAACAAAACATGCATCCAAGTGCTAAAAAAAGAAATGTACCGCATATCACAGAAGCGTCCGGAGTCTCCTCTTACTGTGCAAGTGCATAGGCACACTCTTGCATCCTCTGACTCCTTGAGTTGCCATCATCTCTACTTTTTCCCACTAGCCCTGGCCACCGCCGCCGCCGCCGCCGCCACCACGCAGCTGCTAGAATTGTTGAATCTGTTGTATGGGTTGTTGCTGCATAAGTGGTGCAGGTCTCACTAGGTGCTGTTGAGTCTTATAAGAACCAATCTATTCAGCACCTAACTTAGCGCTTCCTTGTGATATCTCTCCACATGGATAATTAGCCGCCATGTATCTGGATTGATTGCATCTAAAAAACATTCTCTACTCAAACTAATCCTAAAGTCCTGCCATCTATGGGGACTGAAATTGATGTCGTCGCTGACCACTCAACGAACCTGAACTAGAACTACTCCTCTTCTGATAGGGAAGTTGCTGCTGTTGTTGGTATCTCCTCCTGGAACTACTAGCTTTTTCTTTACCTTTCCTTTGCTTGGAACTACAACCATACTCCTACATTACATCATGTCCTTAAATTTGTCCTTGGCCTCCATGAGCCTTAAACCTGAAATCAATAGCATATCTCTCCACCACGAGAGCTATCGCCACTACACCTGAGTAAGTCTAATGCATCAAACTAATGATTTGTCTCCTGATATAGGGACTCAATCCCGATTCAAATTTCCTTACTCTAGCTACCTCATCTGGCACAATCTGTGTAGCAAATCTAGCTAATTGCACAAATTTCTTCTCATAATCTTGAACTGATTCCTGAAATTTTATTTCCCTCATCATCGTAGGGAAAAACCTTTTAAGAAATACTTCCTTAAACGCCTCCCAAGTAAAGGTGTGAATATTAATAGTGTCCCTGTAAGATATCCACCTATGAACAACACCTCCTTGAAACTAATGTGCTACAATCCTGAAACTAATGTGCTACAATCCTGATTCTAATCTCGTCATCTTCCACACCCAAAATTTCCATCATCTCAGAGATTTCTTCCAATTATTATTCTGCCTCAACTAGATTACCTTCCCTATTGAACTTAGGAGGGTCATGCTTCTTAAATTGACTGATAATTCTCATAATTGGTGTGTCTCTTGGTACAAGTGTTGCCACCACTATTGGCGCAAAAGTTGCTGCCAGTCCACCTAGTCCTTGCATTTGGGTTCACTGGGCCGCCATAAACTACATCATCTGCTCATAAGTCAACTGTGGAAAGTCACCATTGGCCAACGGTACCTCATGAAGTCCCCTTGCCCAACACCCGAATTCTAGCTACTAGCTTGACCCTTTTGATTTCCACTTCTTCCACGTCTAGTTATTCTACATAATATAACCATCATCAATTCCGAAACCAATAATATACTGCGATGAATAATTAATTCTCAATAGAAACAAATAGGCCTTACTACCTAAGATCCAAAAATAAATGTAGCCTAGAGCTCTGGAAAATCCATTTTGCAAACCAGTTGATTCTAATTCCTTGCGTGTACGAATTTGTTGCTGACTTCACGTTGTCTTTGCACCATGATTCTGCTCTTAGGTCTTTACAATCACCGTACTTCTATTCTGCCTAGAAGCCATTAGTATGATAATTTTTTCATTCAAAATTATTAGGAAACATTTGAACACTGGTCGATGGGACAATACTCCTGTCATAGAACCAACACTTTTAGTTGCTAGAAGTTTGGGCACTTAAATGTAGAGAAGTACAGAAATTGGTATCTTTTGCACTAGCCAAGAAACATTTTTAGTCTGTTTTACAAGGTTGCATGGTATAATTAAATGGAAAAAAAGAGGATAGAGTATCTATTGATAAGTTTGCTGGGATATCTATTTTTTTCTGCCTTGCTTGGATGGGATTGCACTACGTGTCATTTGATAACCCCTTTGGAAGTGTTCAAAAGATGTTTAGAACTTGATAGATCTCAGCTCCAGAACTTTGTATGTTCACTTATTTATTAGGAGTATATTTATGCATTTGCTCAATGCTGGTTATGACAATAAATCTAGCTTACTAATTGTAATTAGTCATTTGATTACTCTAATGTATCAACAGAATCATCTGCTAATGATTCTAACCAAGATCAAATTTTTGGGCACATCAATTTGTATCCTCGGATGGTATTAAAAGTATTTGTGAAGTGAACCCACTTCTTGGTGTTTGGATGGTGAGAAAATAAAAGAAAATTAAAGAGAAGAAACAAAGAAGTTGGATTATATTTGAGAGTAATCCAAAACTCTCCTAAATGAGATATGATTCTCAAAGAAAATATTTCCTTTCCTAGTTGTTTTTCCTTACAATGTTTTCTATTTATAGACTTTATAACAACCATTAAACTAACTAACTAATTGTATCCTAACTAACCAAGTCCATAACAATTTGCAGTAGTGGAAATTCAATTTTTTTCAACATTAATACCTGTTAATGTATGTAGTATAATTAATGTAGTGTTAATGTAGAAAGTGTATCTAGTGACTTAGTAATTCGAATGGTCACCAAGGTAATGTATATAGTTACTCTCTCCATGTATATAAATTCACACACCAAAATTCAATCTGTGTGTTCAATTCTTCTCAGTTCACTAAGCTTTACATGGTATCAGAGCGTCAATCTTCCTGGTCCTATTCTTAGCTTCTGTTAGCTTCTCTCTCGGGTCTGTCAGTCAATGTCCAATGTAACAAAAGCAAAGGTTGGAGCTTTAATAAGCTTAAGTCCATCACCAAGCCATTATTTCAAAATCTAACCATACCGGCATAGTCGATGGAGAGAGACGATCGTCATTGAAGGAATGCCGTTGCCAGAAAGTCAATCACGCTCCTCCACGTGCCATCTGTTCATTTGCACATGGGCCTCACGAGCCTCCACTGAAGCTGCATGTACAAGCGCATGGAGCTCCGACGAAAGTCTAACCTTCTTGGCAGTCTTCTTTCCTCCATCAGGCGACCCTACCAATGTCCTTCCCTCGTCGTTTGAACAAACCCTTGTCTCTTTCTCTCCATTTCAGCCCTCTGTTGGTATTCCTGTACTATTCCAAGGTCTACTGTTGTCTACTGTAGTCTATTTTAAATGGTTTATGAGATATCTATTGAACAAAAACTGATTAGTGGCTCAATTTTCATGCCTCAATAGTTAACCAAAAAGAAATTGAATGGAACGAATTACGTTCAATGGTCCAAAGCTATTGAAATTGCGTTGATGGGGTACAGAAAGCAGAAGCATCTGACTGAATCTGGACCTCATAAAGCTAATCCTAAGTACGATACTTGGGTCCAAGAAGATGCTCATCTTGTTAGTTTATTGTGGAATTCCATGGAGTCCAATATTGCTGACATGTGTACCCATTTTGACACATGTAAAGATATATGGGAGTATATTCATCTTCTTTTCTCTAGTGATCTCACTCGGATGTATAACCTATCACTAGAATTCTTTCAACTCCAGCATTCCGGTAGACCAGTTGCTGAATATTTCGCCTCTTGGAAACGTGTCAATGAGGAATTGAACTCTTTGCAACTATTATCCACCAATATTAACATCATGCAAAAACAAAGAGAACAAATGGTGATACTTCGTTTTCTTGCTGGCTTAGATTCTGAGTTTCAGCCGGTAAAAACTCGGATTCTTAGTGGAGCTACTCTTCCCTCATTTGCAAAAAACTTTTCCAAGATTATGAGAGGTACTTCTAAGGATTCATCCACTACTCCAGAGTCTACACGCTCTGTCCTAATCAGTCAGACTTTTGTAGACAACTAAAGTCCTGTTTATAAGCCTCCGTCTCAGTTTGGTAAACATGGTCGTGGAGGACGTGATTGTGGTCGTGGAAATCGTGGTACTAGACCTAAATGCTCTAATTGTGGTTGTGTTGGACATATTAGGGAGAATTGCCGGAACCTTTATGGGAAGCCAGCCCATATAGTTCTTGCAGTTTCATCCGATATCCCTACTTCAAATAAACTTAGCACAGGTGAATCATCAACTGTGACTCTTTCAGGAGAAGAATATGCCAAATTTCTCCAATATCAAACGGTTCGGCAGGCATCTCTTCCAATAGTTTTTTAGCCCATCGAGGTAATTCTATTACTTGTGTGTCCACCTCTTCACATACATCTTGGGTTATTGATTATAGTGCTTCGGACCATACGTCTAGATCTTCTTCATCATTTTCTAATATTTAATGCTCTTCTATCCCCAATATTATTATAGTTAATGGTTCATCTAATCCAGTAAAGGGTATCTGTAAAATTTTTCCATCTGCTAATTTATCCTTATCTTCAACTTTATATGTTTCATCCTTGTCTTTCAACCTTTTATCTGTCAGTAAACTCACTAGGCAATTGAATTGCTTAATGACTTTCTTTCCTGATTCTGTGATTATTTGGGATTTGAAGATAAGCAAGAAAATTGGATAAGGGCATGAAGTTTAGAGACTCTATTATCTGGCTAGTTCTTCATCTATCACTTGTTCTGAAATCGCCTTATCGTTTGAAATTCATTGTCGATTGGGTCATTCATCTTTTGAAAGATTGAAATTTATAGTTTCAAGTTTGAGTCAACTTCAGTCTTTGGATTGCGAGTCATGTTAGTCAAGAAAGAATCACCATGCTTCTTTTAGTTCAAGAGTCAATAATAGGTCCTTAAGACCTTTTCATTTAGTTCATTCAGATGTATGGGGACCTAGTGTTGTGTTAAAATTGGGGTTCAAGTATTTTGCTACATTTATTGATAACTTTTCAAGGCTTACATGGATTTATTTACTGAAAGACCGTTCTGCGTTATTGTCTATCTTTCAATCCTTTTGTATTGAAATAAAAACTCAATTTGATATATTTATTAAGATTATTCACAGTGACAATACCAAAGAATACTTTTCTAAGCTTTTCACTGATTTTATGACATCATTTGGCATGCTTATCAGTCATCTAATCCTCGCACTCCACAACAGAATAGAGTTGTTGAGAGGAAGAATTTACATTTGGTTGAAACAGCTCGTTGTTTAATGTTTCGTATGAAGGTTCCAAAGATTTTTTAGGGAGATGCTATTCTCACAGCATGTTACCTAATCAACAAAATGCCATCTTCTGTCTTGAAGGGTTGTTCCTTTTATTCTGTATTGTTTCCCCAAATACCACTATTTCCTCTTCCTTCGTGAATCTTTGGGTGTGTCGCATTTTTCCATCAATTTGATAGTGGAACCGATAAGCTTGACCCTCATATCTTTAAATGTGTCTTTTGGGGCTATTCTCAGGTATAAAAAAGATATCGACATTATAGTCCCTCTCTCGATTGATATTTTGTATGTGCTGATATTTCATTCTTTGAGAGCACTCCTTTCTTGTCTGGTCTCCTATGTAAATGAGAGTCTCTCTTTTCCTGTAATTTTTCCCTTTCATTTTACTCGTCCTGATTTGTAGGTTTATTCTAGACAACGGGCAGTTTCAAAGTCAATTCTCTGGTGCTTTAGGCACTTCATCTTCTACTATCCAGTCTTCAGATCCTCCTCCTAAGCCGGCACTTTGTAACCTTGATCTTCCGATTGCTCTTCGGAAAGGTATACGAACTTGTACCTCTCATCTTATCTCTAACTTTGTTTCCTATACAGCCTTCTCTCCATCGTAGCATACTTTTGTTATCTCTTTGTCTATTATTTCTATCCCTAACTCTGTGTTTAAAGCACTGTCCTATTCTGGGTGGCGTAATGCTATAGAAGAAGAAATATTAGCTCTTCGAGCCAATTATATATGGGATTTGGTCATTCTACCTCTTGGCAAGTCAACAATTGGTTGTCAATGGGTATATAATGTAGAAGTTCACCCCAACGGCTCAGTTGATCGGTTGAAAGCATGACTCATTGCCAGGGGATACACTTAAGTCTATGGCCTTAGATTTTTCAGAGACTCTCTCTCCTATGGCCAGAATCACATCAGTACATCTCATTTCTCATGCAGTCATTTTTCGCTGGTCTCTTGATCAATTCGACATTAAAAATGCCTTCTTACATGGTGATTTTACAAAAGAGGTGTGTATGAAGTAACCTCCTGGCATTGTTGCTCAAGGGGAGTCTAGACTAGTTTGTAAATTGAAAAAGTCACTGTTTGGTTTAAAGCAATCCCCTCATGCATGGTTTGGCAGGTTTAGTGATATGGTAATAGAATTTAGATTGATACGTTGCGGTGTTGATCATTTTGTTTTCTACCATCATTCCTCTTAGGAAAAGATATGGTTGCAGTTTATGTGGACGATATTGTAATCACAAATGATGACACACAAGGAATTCATGATTTGAAGATATTCCTTCAAACTAAATTCAACACCAAGGATTTTTGTGCACTAAAGTATTTCTTGGGCATTGAGATTGCAAGATTACACAAGGGTATTGCCTTTTCTTAGAGGAAATATGTTATTGATTTGCTTTCTAAAACTGGTATATTAGGAGCCAAACCAATTGATACTTTAATGGATTCCAATACAAAGCTTCTAAGAAATAAGAGAGAATTATTGAATGATCCTGGTCGATATCGCAGATTAGTTGAAAATTTTAACTACCTCACCATTACACAACCAGATATCTCATTTGTTACGAGTGTAGTGAGTCAGTTTCTTGAAACACCTCGATCAAGTCATTGGGATGCGATTATTCGTATTCTGAGATATGTAAAAGATGCACTAAGATGTGATTTGTTGTATCGAAATAATGGTGATACACTTGTTTTGGGTTATACAGATGCAAATTGGGCTGATTCACCATCAAATAGACGATCAACTATTAGTTATTATATCTTTGTGAGATAAACTTAGTATTATGGAAAAGTAAAAAGTAGACAGTAGTAGCAAGTCAAGTACAAAATTAGAATGTAGGGTTATGGTACATACTTTTGTGAATTAGTCTAAATACGTCATATATTAACAGAATTAGGGGTTCTTGAATCTTAGCCCATGACTTATTTTGTGATAATTAAGTTACTATTCACATTGCTTCTAACCTAGTGTTTCATGAGCAAACTAAACATATCGAAATTGATTGTCACTTGTCAAAGAAAAGATTTTACAGAATGTCATCAAAACTAGTCATGTAAAGTCAGAAGATCAATTAGCTGATTTATTCACTAAGGCTTTAGGAGGAGCTAGAGTGAGATACATTTTTAACAAGATTGGAATATATGATATATATACTCTAGCGTGAGGAAGAGTGTTAATTTATGTAGTATAATTAATGTAGTGTTAATGTCAAAGGTGTACCTAATCACTTAGTAATTCGAATGGTCACCAAGGTAATGTGTACAGTCACTCTCTCTATGTATATAAATTCACACACCAAAATTCAGTTTGTGTGTGCAATTCTTCTCAATTCACTAAGCTTTACAATGCCTTACTTAGAAGGGAAAGTAAGTTTTGCTGTGGGATAAACATTTTTATAGCTGGTTGAAGCTAAGGCAACCCGAACACATGAAATGCTTTCATATTTATATTCACACACTTTTGTATTGATATGTTGGCCACACACAATATATAAAAACCAAGTTCCTACTACCCAAATCCCCTAACATAGTACTGACTCTGAACGCATTTGCTGCAGAGAAACTGCAGAATAATTTCCCGAAGAAGAACAGGTGTTCGTGCTCCATCCTGTAACCCCGAATGGAAAGATTGACAAAGATTCTTCAGTTGGCTCCCGTCTCTCCAAATTTGTCGTCCGGATAACTGCTCAGCTTCCTCTCAGAAGCTCTCTGGATTTCGGGTATTCTTTGGTTGAAGTGACTGTAGAAAAAGAAAAAAAAAATAAAGGAACTTGGAGGTGTTTTGTCATGACTGTTAGCTGTTGCTTTAATGTTGTGGTTTCTCACATTAAATGTATTTGTATTTCGACCAAAAGAAGTTTGTTTAGGAGAGATGAATTAGATGCATTGCTTGAAGAAGAGCTTTGTAGATCAAGAAACCTTTCTGGGTGCCCTCCCAAGAAAGAGAGAAAGGGAGGAAAAGAAAAAAAGTGTGGATAAAAAGAAAAGCAAATTCATTATTTGTTTTCAAATGGGTTTTATTACTGTGATACTTCTCGTGGGGGCGGGTATAACCTTCCCTGTTACCATTTAGCAATACCTTTACTTCTCCTCATCTCCGTCCCTATTCCCATTTGGGGAAAAAAAAATTTTCCCATACGCGTTCTTGCTAGATAATGAATTTTCCATCCCTATCCATGTTTACCCGTCAAGTATACTAACTATTACAAATTATATATTATATGTATAAAATAAATATTAAAAATTATTATAAATATTATATGTATTAAATAAAAATATATATATAAATTAATAAATAAATATTTAAACGGGTGCGAAGCGGAGACTATTGTATCCATCCTCGTTCCCTTACCCATTCAAGTAACACCTCAAATTCTCATGCCTGTTCCCTTCTCCGCTATTAATATTTTCATACTCTCCTTGAACAGGACAAGTGAAGCGAGTACTCACTGAATATGAGTATATTTGACATTCCTAACTTCTCATGAGATGTACCAGATCGTCACTGCTCTGCACAAATTTCTACCTTTCATTTGAAATTCCATGAAACATTTTCCTTCCAGAAAAAAAAAAAAAAAAAAAAAAAAAAAAAAAAAAAAAACCTGACCGATTGATTGAAATCTTATTTATATATTTGGTTTAGTAAAATTTCTGATTGTGTGGTTACTACAATAAAAGTTAATTATAGTGGATTATTTTTTATAAAATAATAAATTAACAGTCATTCTGGTGTAAAACTCTAAGTAAATGTATAGACAAATAAATCAGATAGGCAGAATTATAAATTTTATGCTTGGAAATGAAAACTACGCGCAGCAATTATGTCTCAACCACGAAGAGGCAACAGCTAAATGAAAAGCAAATTCGTTTCCTTAATAACTTAATTATTCAAATACATTTTCTGGGTGATTTGCTTTTATGCTAATATCCTTCAAACTAAAAAAAAAAAATGATAATAATAATAATTTTATAGTAAATGAAATAACGAAATAAATTTGTTAGAAATAACATAATTAATTCTTAGTAACTTCAGAAAGCTACCTTTACACAATAGTATTTTATATCTGGTACCATGAACGAGTATTTTCTGGACACTGTTCTAAAGCAAATTCAAGCAGCCACAACTAAATACCACAACGAAAGAAGGGAAAAAAGGGAACAAAGACATTCACACTGCTTAGAACTTGGGCCTTAAAATAAAAATGAAGATGTCAATAAAGAATATAAATTTCTATACATGGGAATTACAACACCAACTATGACAGAGAGAAGGCATAGGGTCCCAATATTACAGACATTTACACCTTGTATTGTGAGCTGTTGGAAGGGACATTTATTATTTACAAGGAAAATGTCTCAGCTACTGAAACCCTTCAAGCTTGTTTTAAGTTACCCATGAAATCGAAAAAAGGCCAGTAGCCAACTGGTTGCTGATGTCAATGCATAATTTAGAAATATTATGAAACGGGTGCCATTAACATCAGATGTGGACGAAGCATAACTTCTAGGATTTAGCAAGCTCAGTGTCGGGAGGATAACACTGCCTATGAGGGGTTCTCCCCAAGGGCAGCTGTTGAGGAGCGATTCAACTGTGTAATTTTTTTGGATGCTCGGACATTCTTGAGCGTCATCACGAGTTTCTGTCTCTCGCCCTCAACCTCCGCAAACTGGAGGCTCAGTTGGGAGTAACGGTCGTGCATGTCTTTCAGCTCACTCTCCACAGACACAAACCTTCCCTTGAGTTCCAACATCTCTTTGATCAGCTCGTTGATATCTCTAAAGCTTTGGAATATTGCTTGCTCATCACTTTGTTGTTTTAGAAATGAACTGGGACCACGGAGGAAAAGGTTATGTTAAAATGTATCAGAAAAGCAGTCAAATCTTACCATGACCTACCAGACTTCCTATAAAACACTACAAGTAATTTGTTTCCAATGCCCAAGGGCTACCCTCACTGGGGACAAGTAATCAAATCTTAACACCACCCGCCCCCCGGGCCCGGGTCTCGGGTGGAGGTGGGTAATAAGACTCATAGAGTCAAGTCTCCTTACTAAGGAAATGCAGCCTAAATTGTTGGGGTTGTCACCTAAGAGACTAAATACAAGATTTGGTGAAGTATAAACATCATAAATACAACTCAGCTATTTATATTTGATAAATTAAAAGTTAGCAATATATTGGTGAACATGAGACAGAACATGACATGAGCATTATGACTTGGACAAAAATCACAAGGCCACAAGCAAAAACATAATCAATTAATAAAAATATATGACAACTAAAATTTAAAACATCACATAAATGCAAGGGATTTAAGTAGCACCGCTACTACTAGTTTACATGGTGAAGGAAAGCTGATTGTAATACCTTTATTGCATCATAAACCACACTGGTAAAAGTTCAAGGCTATAGAATTAAAATGTGAAAACAAAGAAATCAAGGCAGTTGAAAAACAACTGATAATAAAAAATAAAGTAGAACATAAAGCCCCAGATCAATTGAGATTTGAGACTAAAGGGCATGACCCTTTGTTTGGTGTCTGGTTTGACTCAAAATATGCGTCAAGGCATATTAAAAATGCACATCGTAGTTTGAGGAGTAGGCCCCAAATAGTAAATGCCCTTTAGTCATAAGTGAAGCTCAAGGCTTATGCCATAGAAGCCCAAAAATGAAGGCTTTGACTTTTCTGCGCTTTTTCTGCAGCTCTGGACAAACCAATGTTTAACATACCTGAGCTTTACACAGGCAAGAGATAATAATTTATGCACAGTTCCGATCAACAAGATAGTATAAGGGTAGTTTTCTGCACAAACTGCCACAGCCCTCAACTTTTGTTTCTGTAGTATTTGGCATTATAACAAAAGGATGACGTACCCCTGGAAAAGTACACTTGATTTCTTCTTTGCCTTTAGTGCTTCTGCAAGCTCAATCTCCAAAGCGAGTACCCTTTCCAATGCATTCCCACTGCCCGGAAATTCGTCAAATAAAGGGAATATGCTTCTTAACTCTTCATTTACCTTAACACAGGAAAACCCAGAACTAAGATAACTGAATAACAGCAATGACAGTGATACTAAGGTGATCTACACTTGCAAAAAAATAAAATAAAATAAAATATAAATAAAAAAATAATTGCAAGTGTAAGGTGTTCAAGAATGTAGCTGATTTTACCTTGTGAAACTGCATCAGTTCTGTTTGTAAATCTAGAAAATGTGGTTCAAAATGACGATCTTCCTGTAGAAGAAAGGAGTTCTCATTTTTCATTCTCTCCAACTGCAATCAGAAGGCAGCAAGAGGTTATAGTGGACTTCCACTGCACACAAATTCTTTGAGGGGACAGGAGTTCATAACTTATGCAACCAAGCCTTCCAACAATATATGATGGGAGACATGATCAACAGGAGACTTTGGCTTGTTCTCCAGACAAAAAAAAAAAAAAATTACCTCTTTGTGCAGGTGATCCATGCTAGACTTTAAACTCTGGGTTTTAAAATGATCATTGATAACAGCTAAATGCTTCGAATCATTGTGCAACGAGGCCCCTTGCTCTAGAAATGCATGCTTTGAAATTCCATGTAGACTTTCTGGTACAATAACACCCTGCTAAATGATTGCAACCATAGACTTGCTTAGAAACCACTGTACATTGTGCATACGCATAAGATGAATGAAATTAAACTATGAGATAATTTCTCAGTGATCTGCTTGCTGAACTGAAAATACTAAAATAGAGGTTCTATTTGATGAACAAGAAATCATTTCCACATGGCAAAGCGACATCCAATAGTGTCTTTAAATAACAGCAACTATAGTAAAGATTAAGATATATATTGAAAAACAGGAGTTGGGAAATAGTAGAGACAGAAAAATAAGGGCAGAAATTGGGGCGAAGGCAGAAATTGGGGCGAAGGCCCCGCAGGGTTTCCTATGCACCATGGTTTTAAATATTGGCCATTACGTACCCAACCTGTTATTACGTACTGAAGGCAAAAAGTAAATAAGGAGAAAATAAAAGGCTTTACGATTAATTATAAGTATCCAGATTACCTAATTGCTTGGATGAAAGATAAAAAGAGTATGCTACCAGTATGGAAAAAGTGAGTATCATGAATTTCAATCCTAGTTTTTTCATATTATTTCCTTTGGGGCACCAAATAGTGGGAAAACAACAAAACATGTATGTGAAGCATAATGTTCTTAACTCTTCAGAGGCATCCTACCAATCTGGCTGTTTAAAGGTCCACAGGAATGTAATCAACGTCAATAGTTTCGTAAGTTGTCATCTTGAACTCAAGACAACCTCAAAACAGCAAAGTAACACTCAGAGACATCATTACCATCCAAATCAACTTTATGAACGAATATTTAGGAATTGCAAGCATCAATGGATCAACAATGGTTACAACAATGATTGTTCAGAGAAAATGTAATTACCTGTAGAGGTTGCATGTTTGCAGGTACAGTTGAATGTTCTTCACCTTCAACCACTGGAACTAAACTTGCATCTTCTACTCCCTCATGGTACATAGTACAACTTTCAAGCCCTGAAGCACCTGCAACTGGATTTTCCTCGTAAACCTTTCCTAAAACTCTATGACCAGATACATGACCCAGTTCATCTGATCCAATACTTTCTCCCTTTTGAATATTCATGGAAGATGCAGAACTCTCCAGCTGTCCCTTGGTCAGGGTAAGCTCAGTTGCAATTCTAGCATTCTCCTCATTGCATTCTTGCAAAGAATCTTCAAGCATTTGCTTTTCTTCCTTGCAGCATTCAAGGCTCAAAAGTGCACATTCCAATTCAGCCTTCATACGATCAAAAACCTTCATTTTTTCACGTTTGTCAGAAACTACAGACTGCAATTCAGCCTCCAGTTCCAATATCTTCAGTGATAGCTCTTCATTTCTCTTCAAGTGAGAAGCTTCTGATTTCTTCCTACTCTCAAGTTCATCAAGAGAATCTTGTAATTTCCAAAGCATCTCTTCCCCATGCTTTTTGGAAACAGAAAGCTGCTGCCTCAATTCTTGCAGTTTAGTTTCATACTGTTCCTTGATAAAGGCAATTCTCAGTGATTCCTGCACGATAACTGATGGCCCTTCAGATTCTCTTTTCTCACGAGCCTGGAGACATTCAGCTTCAGCCTTGTCTTTAAGCTCCTTCAAATGGGTAGACAAGTTCTTGAACTCTTCTGCCTTCATAATCTGTTCGGACAGCCTGCGGGTAAGCTCATCACACTGATTCCGCAGCATCATCAGCTCATCATTACGTTCGTCAACTGAGGTTATATGACCATGCAATTCATCCAATTTGGATTTAAGAACTACCACCATGATTTCCAATTCTTCCTTGAAGAACATCAAGTTATCAATCACTTCGTCAGAAAGCAGCAGCATATGCTTCAGCTCTTCTACCTCCTGAAAATGTTCATTTTTATCCTTCGAAAAGTTAACCTCCAATATCGCCACCCTATTCTTGTATTCCTCTAATTCAACCGTCATCGTGCTGTGTAGATCTGAAAGGACACAATGTTGAGCAACAGAGTCATTCAACTCGGATCTCAGGGACTCGACAGTTGCCACCAAGTTTGCATTTTCTTCAATGAGATGTGCTTCACCAGCAAAAGAATGATTCAGCATTACCTCTGCATCAAAAAGTTTCATGCGAAGCTCCCCAAGGTACTTCTCTGAGGACTCAAGTTTCAGTCCAAGCTCCTCACTTTGGGCTTCATACTGAGTTCTAATGAATATGAGCTTAACATCTGCCACAATTACATATTCATGCATTTCTAATAAATGACTTTCCAGGTCAGCAAGACAAGAAGATTCTTCACGAAGCTTTTCTATACATTCCTCATGCTGCAGCAAAATATGGCAGACTCTAGACTTTTCTAGTTCTAGATCTGACGCGAGATGTCTGAAATGTGCCAGTTCAGCTTCCTGCTGGGAGAATCGGACAAAGTGGTCATGCTTCTCATTCAATTGGGAGGTTAGATCTTTAACAGTAGCCTCTAAGTTATCTCTGAAGCTTCTCTCAACGTGCAAATCATCATGCAGTAATCTCAAACTTTCTTTCAAACTATCAAGCTCAGATGCCAACTTGACAGATTCCTCAGTTTTATCTTGCAAAGAGACCACCAAATTTTGTTTTTCATGTGTTAACTCAGCAATGATCAACTCACTCTTTCCAAGTTCCTCAGTTACAGTCTCCAAGGCCAAAATCTCTTTAGCAAGGTCTTGCAGCTCAACTTCAAAAAATGCTAGATCAGCTAAAAGCTCTTTGTTCTGGTGTGCATATTTTTCTTCAGCTTCAGAGCTAATATGGAGTTTATTACAAAGAGTCTCAAGCTCCAATTGAAGCTTTTCCATGAGATCATTGGACGCCTCTAGATTAGTAGCCATTTTCTTTAAGTCATGCGCAAACTTCTGCTTCACAACCAAAATTTCTGAGTTGGCAGTGCTTGAGGACACTTGAGCAAGGTCTCTTTCATCCTCTAGATTTTTCTTCTCTCCAAGAAGTGAAAGAATCTTTTCACATGCATTATGTTGGATCTCTTCCAATTTTGAAACGATACCCATCAAATCCCCTAACCCCATATCCTGATATACAGAATTTGTCAAAAGACTCAATCCATTGCATTGCTTGTGGTAAGATGCCAAAAGACTCCCCAATTTGTCTTCCAAAAAGTTGAAAGTTCTCTGCAGATTTTCAGCTGAATAAGCAAGCACACCGTTTTCAGCTTTGACAGTTTTCAACTCTTCTTTTAAAGAGGACATCTCTTTTTGAAGATTCCCCTTGTTTAGAGTTTCTTGTTTTAACAAATTTGTGATTTCTGTTTTCTCAGCAGAGCAAGCCTCATATTTGCCCTCATAACTTCTGCATTCCCTCATGACCACTTCCCAATCCGTGATCTTCTGAGCGAGTAGACAATTTTCATTGGAAAGATTTTCTAACTTGGCTTCTAAAATTTGATTCTGCAAAGCCATATCGCTACACTTCACAATGCAACTATCTTTGTACTCATTCAAGGTCTGAACATCATCCATGGCAGTTTGCAGCTCTACCATTAACAACTTCTTGGACTCAGTTGAAAGGTCTAACTCCTGCGTAAGTTCATCTATTTTTTTTTTCATAAGAATAAAGTTAGCACTTGCTTCAAACAAAGTTTCTTGTAGAATCTGGGAGAAAACATTCAAGTACATGTTCACCGAATCCATTTCCGAGAGTTCCTCCTCAACTTTCCAGTAAAGCCCTTCCTGCAACAGGAGAGATTTTTTCATGTCCTCTAAAAGAACATCTCCACCCAACACTTGTTTCTTTAACCCTGCATTTTGATTCTGACACTGCAAAAGTTTAGTGGCATCAGATTCTTGTGGACTCTCTACCACATCTGGGTGCCCTCGGAAAAATAGTTGTGAATTGTCTGAAAAGGTTTGTTTGACAAGGTTCTCGTTAGTCTCAAACATAGATAAAACCTGAAAAGAAAGCAAATCAAGGTCCTTTTGTAACTGATCTACTGCAATGGAGTAATTCAAGCGAGCCCTCCTCAGTGCTGCTTCTGAAGTAACAGCCCTTCTTTCAAGCTCCTTGTTAATGGAATCCAAATTACGTCTCTCTTCTGTGAATCTTAAGATCTGCTCATTCATTTCTTGGCGCATTGATTCCATCTCAGAATTCCTGGAAGCAATAGCGTACAGGCAAGTAGAGTGCTCATTTCTGAGATTCTGCAATTCTCCTAATATCTGCTTCTGATTTTCCTCAAGCTCCTGAACAAGGGCCTCATAGTAGCACTCCATCTGGTCCATTTTTCTTGCAAGGCTTTCTCTTTCAGCTTTCGTTTCATCCAACTCCCTTAGAAGTTCAAAGATTTTGCCTTTCATTGCATTGGTAGCACCTATAGAATCAGGATCTTGAGACACTACGCTGGGGATGCTTAAACAGTGAAGCATATCTGGTGGCTGATACAAATCCACGTCCAACCCATTTTCTGATACAAACTGTTCAGTTTCATGTGAGATAGTTTCTCTGATCTCCTTTACGTGTGTTATTTCTGATGGTAAATTTAGCAGAGAAATTGCTTCTTCAGTTCCATGTTTGAGTTCCTGCAGAACAATAAGCAATGGTTCCAAGTCTGAATGAAGGAATCTCGATTCTCTATCATGGAAACCAAGGTAAACCTTCTTTTGAAGCTCTCTTATTTTATCCTCCATCACTAAAACCCCCTTTAGCCATCTGACCTGTACACCTTGAAACAAATGATCCCGGTTGCTGTTACTAGTTTCCCTGCTTGCATATTGAGGACTTAATTTTAAACTTTTGAGCTGTTCGAGATCACCTTTTAACTTTGAACACTCTAACTTCATGACAGAAACTTCTTTTGCCAGTTCTTCTCCTGAAGCAATCTCAGCAGCAAGTTGCTGGGCAAACTGTTGTGTTTCAATACCTATTACATCCGCATGGCTTTTTAAAGAACCTACCTCCAACTTAAGCTCAACAATAGAAGACTCGGCCACTTCCAAACTTCCCCTCAGTCTACTATTCTCCTCATAAGCAATTGCCAAGTCATTATCCATGGAATAGTCTGAACTCCAGCCTTGAACCCAATCACTGCTTCCCTGCGCCAAAATTCGATGATTATCCCCTTTCTCTTCCCCAGGGCTTTGACAATGGGAAAGTCCATTTAGATCACCAGACACTGTACTTTTCAGGCTATCAATCTCATGTGCGCTAGAGTCCTGCTTTTCAGCATATAAACTTTCTGAGGTATTGGATGACCCATCAAATCCCGCAGCAGAGTCAGCATATTCTTCAGTTAACCCTGCCTCTTCTTCAAGTGATGGAAGCTCTTTAGATTCTGGCCTGAACCTAACTCTTGCACCCAGCTACATTCACAGGGGAAAAAATCAGAGCATGATTTTATCAGATCAAACTGTTCATGGACTATGAGGACTGATAACAGACAATAGCATATACTGGATCCTTTTATGTCTTTTTCACATAAAGATAATGATTCTCTTTATACAATACAACATTTCCAACTCAAGACACGGAAGATCAAAAGAATCATTTCAGAAATAGAAATAAAAGTGCAATAAGAAAAGGTAATGGTATATTTCTTTCAGCTGAGACTAGAACACCCCCCATTGGCTTGGGATTAAGGTCTTGTTGAGTTGATTGAAAGACTAGAGCACACTATATTGGCTCTTTAAAATTTCCATTCAAATCCCCCAAGTTGGGTGTGAGCGAGCCAGACCTTGAAAGGTCAGTTTCTAGAACCCCAGGCCCGATGGCGCTATGGATTTTGTTCAATGGGCATTTTGTTTCTGCTTGCCAAACTGCAACACACTATCCATCCATGCATGCACACATGCAAGAGGAAAATGGCCATTCTAAGAAAGAAGAAGCCTTTTCTGTTTTCAATGGGCCGAGAATCACTAGGAACCCTGCCCAGTAGGTAATTGTCCAGAGGAGTTTAGTACCAAACTTCCTTCAAGAATATTGCACATTTCCCTAGTTCCTAACCAGATGAATCCAAATCAAAATGCAAAGGAAGGGCTAATTTTCTGTCATCTGTCTCATTAAAAATATTTTATCATTCATCAATAAGATAAGAGTTTCTTTGACCCCAATAAAAGAACTACACTGTGACTGCAAAAACAAAAAAAAAAGAACTGCACAAACACACCAAGGGTACCCCAAGAAGAATACCACTCAACATTACTACAGGAGGATAATGCAAGGACTGCTCCTTTATCAATGGCCTTTATGATAACTCCTTCCCTCTTAAAAAGAAAGTCCGGTCAGGTTGAGAAAAATGAATCAAATGATTTCCACTATAGCACCCAAATCACATTTCCCTCTTCTAATATGCTGGCGAACTGTCCCACAAACAAGTGGCAGCCCTTATGGTTGCGGTTGTTCTTTATTCCATTTTAAAAAGTTCCAACCACGATTAATATTCTGTACTCCATGTTTTCAAAGGCTTTTTGCATAATGCATCTTTGTGTACATGCATATGAAGAAGCATTTTCTTACAAGTTAAAAACAATTTCTAAGCATATAGCTAGCATACATGGACATGTTTGGCCCATTTGGCTCGGGTCTGATAATACTAGAAAGGGCAGATGAGAAGAGTGTTGATGACCGTCAAGAATAAAGGTTGAATGGAATGCCTTAACCACTGTAGGGTATCACCGAGTCTATTTATATATATGAACTTTATCGAATTAGGAAACAATCAATCATCTCCTATTCTAGGAAGGAATTAATCTAGGAATCAATCTACACCTATTTCTATATTTACAATCAACTTATATTCCTAGCACTCTCCCTCAAATTGGAGCACACGTATCATATGTTTCAAACTTGTTACAAATATATCTAACCTGATGACCTCTAATTGCTTTACTAAATAAGTCTACAAGTTGGGTCTTCTGACTTAACATATCCTGTCTTGATAACATTCTGCAATATCTCCTGTCTGACAAAATGACAATACACTTTGATGTGTTTGGTTCTTTCATGAAATACTAGATTAGAAACAATGTGTATTGCAGCTTAATTATCACATAATAGTTTCATAGGCTGTAAAAGATGAACTCTCAATTCTTCCAACATGTTATATCCAGATTAATTCACATAAAATGTGAGCCAGAACTCTATATTCTAATTCTACACTGGACCTATCAACAACAGTTTGCCTCTTACTTTTCTATAACACTTGATTTCCTCTAACAAAGACACAATACCCAATAGTAGAGCGTCTATCAGATTGTGATCCAGTCTAATATGCATTAGTATAACCCTAAATGAAACCATGACCATGATTTTAATATATTAGACCTCTCCCTAGTGCTCCCTTTAGGTATCTCAGAACCCTAATAACTGCATTCCAATAAGAAGTTCGAGAAAATTCCAGCAATTGGCTAACTACCCTCAACACTAAAACTTAACATCACATAAAAGAATGGACCTTAACTTTAAACTCAGGTCTTACATGGGGAAATAACTTTTCTCATAAGACAATATGGGACAACATTTGATAGCCCTCTCACGCTAACCCGCGCAGACATAGACACAGTGTGGACTATGGTGAGAACCGGTTAAAAACCCGCTCTGATACAATGTCAAGAATATAGGTTGAATAGAATGGCTTAACCACTATAAGGTATCACCGAGTTTATTTATATACATGAACTTTACAAAATTAGGAAACAAAGTAATCAAACCTCGTAGTACAGGAATCAATCTACACCTCAATCTACGCCTATTTCTATATTTACAATCAACTCATACTCCTAATAGTGACGTAAATACTTTAACACCCACTCCCACAGCTTAAACAGTTAAATTGTCAACACTTATTAGCATAGTATTATTGAATATGATTTTGTTCACAAATTTAAGAATAATATAATAATAACAATAATAATGGAAATTTAAAAAAAAAAATCAATTTGATGCCTAGAAGGAGACGCTTTTCCCTTATGTAAGAATGATTATAAAATATTCTAGATTGATTATGAGGAATCTGAGGGATTTGATTTAGGTTGATTGATTGGTTGTATTTTCTAATTTAATGATCAATATAAATACAATACGAGGGAGAAGTATTTCTCTCTCCCAAACTTATTAATTTTTTCTTCTAACTTGATATCAAAGCACTGATCCAAGATAAAATAAATAAATAAACAAAAGCATTTGCATTGGGGGGGGGGGGCACATACAGCTATAGTAAAAAAGACCTAGCCGTCCCCTGTCTCACTTCATCAACCACTTTCTAACCACAGCCACCAATCATCTAATCAGCGACCCCAAACGACGAAGACCCCCAGCTAGTAGGCCCCTCGTGGATCATCACTAGTCCCAACACCCAGATCCAAACGCCTTCTTTCTGGCACCAAGTGTTGCTTCCTCTCCCTTCGACTACTCTTGAAAGTCCTTGCATAATGTAATCTGACCTCTAGCAACAATCGATTTGATGTTCTTGTCACTCTGCAGGTCGTTTGTTCAATTTCCACTTGTTTGTTGCTCGATCATGATCTTTGTCCTCGACAAAGGCTTCTTTTTCATGTGTTGATTGTTCTTACTCTTTTGCTCGTTTGATGATGCTTTGATCTTGGCACAACCCTATCTTAGTGTATTTCTATTCGACTATTGCCCACGGTTCATACTTTGCTCAGGTTGTGACTTCTACACGATTATGCCACTGTCATATTGCTCACTCGTTGCTTGTTGCTTGGTATTCGGTATTTGTTTAGTCTATTCCCCTTGCTTGATTTGTTACTTATTATCTATTCACTGGTTTCCAATGTTCGATAATGCAAAGACTTTAGATGCTTCAACTACATCTAGGGCTCCATCAACGGCCTCGTCGATTTCTCTTACCCGAATGGATAGCCTCCCCAAATCAATGTCTTGTGAGAAGCTAAATGGGACCAATTACCTAACTTGGTCTTTAGTCTTCCTTATTGATTGACAGATTATTACGGATCCCTCACCAAATTCTTAGACTCCTAATTATTCTCAATGGCTTGTTGTGGATGTCAATGTTATAAGTTGGCTTTGACATAGCCTGGAGCCCTCAATTTGTTGTGATGTTGCTTTGTATGGTTTTTCCAAAGCAATATGGGATTCATTCGTATACTCCTTTCAATGAAATAATGTTTAAAAAATCTTCAAAGCCTATAAGCAACTCTTCTCTTTTCGGCAAGGTTCTCGACCATTATCTGAGTATTATAGCACACTTAAGGCACTTGGTGATCGTCCTACAGTTTCACCCATTTCCAAAAACTAAAGCTAAGATGATACAATTGATGATAGTGTTGCCCCTTACTAGACTTAATGATTATCTTTGTGGCTACCGTGACCAATTTCTTGCTGGTGAAACTATTCCTACGACGGCAAATGCTTAAGTAATTCCAATTCTACTACCTTGATTAATGGTTCTAGAGGTTGTGGTAGTTCACATAGAGCATCTGCAATGATTCATGTGGTGGCTTCACTCCTCGTGGCGCATTTTGTGGAGGTAGATTTGGTCGCAAAACTAAGAAATGTGATTATTGTAGTGGCACTAACCATATTGGACCATACTACTAGAATAAATGTGGCCATCCTGGTTAGGCTCATCACATTACTACTGAGACCACCGACACTAACTTTTTATTCTACACAGAGAACTTCTGGTTTGAGTGATCCTGCTACATCTGATAAAACTTCTTCAACCATTTTCACCCCTACAAAGTTAGAGACAACTATGCAGGCTCTTCGCAACTCTCACTCTTCTAGTTCTGCTCTCATTTTGGCCCATTGAAGTAATATTATTTACTTTACTTTTCCCTAAACTCCTTAATGGGACATTGACTCCGGTGCCAGCGCACAAGTATCGAGTAACCCTTTCTTAATTTTGACTTAGCTACCACCACTCACAATATAACCTTTGCTGATGGGTCCTCTCAACCTATGGCCAGTGAAGGATATCTTTAGCATTCTTTCTCCCTAACTTTATCCTTGAGTCTTTTTGTACTTAAGTTTCCTTCTAATTTATTATCCATTAGTCAGTTAACCATATCTTTAAATTGTTCTTTAATCTTTCCTCCCTCTTTGTGTTTTTTAGGATCTCAAGATACAAAGGACGATTGGTTCGAGATCTGAATAAGCTAGTCTATATTACCTTGATCCTACTAACTTTACTTCTCCTCCTCATTCATTATCTGATGCATCAATTTCTCCTTTGCAACAGCACTGTTATTTAGATTATTTGTCCTAAGCTCGCCTCAAGTTTGCAATTCCTAGTCTAGATTCTATTTCGAGTCTCGAATGTTAAGCTTGTCAACTTTGCAAGCATAACTGTAATTATTTTTGGAGTCATAATGTTAGTTGTTAGTCTCAACCTTTTGCTAAAGTCCATACAAACATTAGGGGGTCATTCAAGAGTTGGTTCTATTAATGGATTTTGGTATTTTGTAATTTTGTGGATGATTACTCATGAATGACTTGACTATTTTTTATGAAATATCATTCTAAGTTACCTACTATTGTCTTATGTTTTTATAATGAGATCGTAACTCCATTTGACAAATAAATCAATATCTTTTGCTCTAGCAATGCTCTAGAATAAACCCAATTTTCCATGACTCAATTTTGTTTTGAGCAGGGCATTATACATCAAATTTTCTGTGTTCATACTTGTCAATAAAATGGTGTTTCTAGCATAAACACCACCATTTATTGAATGTTGCTCACGCCTTGCAATTCAATAAGAAAGTTTGGAAACAATACTGGAGAATGTTGTCTTGACTGTGTGTTGTCTCATAAATCATCTTTCTTCTACCCTCCTTGGTAATAAATCCTCGTTTTTCCCCGATATCCTTCGGTTGCTCCCTTCACTTTCACTCTTCATATCTTTTATTGTGTTGTGTTTGTTCATAATCTGGATCTAAACTTGGACAAACCTTTACCTCATGCTCGTCATTGTGTCTTGGTACCTCTCGCACTCAAAAGAGAAATTGCTATCATCATCCACCTTCCCGTATATAATTTGTGACTGTTGATGCTACCTTCTTCGAGTCCACCTATTTTACACCACTGGGGGAGGCTTCCCTTCCCTCTCGAGAGGAATCATCATCTCACACCACACAGTTACCCTTTGTTGACCAAGTTCTCCTTATTCCTATAATGCCAATTCCGAGTGTACCATCCTTAAAGGTATATCAGCATCATACTGGTCCTACATCGATTACCTCTACACTTATGGATCTTGAGCCTCTTAAGACTCCTATTAGAACTACATTTGAGACTCTAGAAAGTTCTACATCTAGTTCTATTGAGCCTGAGCCCTTTGATACTCATCATCTTCCCATTGGTCTAAGAAAAGGTTAACATGCTTGCACTCATCCTATAGCTAAGCTTGTTTCATATCATAACGCATCACCACGTCTCCAGTCCTTTGTCAATGCTTTGTATTCTATTTCTATTACTATCTCCTATAAGCAGGCATTATTATCTCCTGATTGGAAGAAAGTAATGGATGAGAAGAGGCAAGCACTGCATCACAATCGTAAATGGGAGCTCACTCCTCTATCGCCTAGCAAGAAAACAGTAGGATACCGTTGGGTATATATAGTAAAATATCTGCTAAATGCCACGGAGAGGCTTAAGGCTCAATCGATAGCTAAGGCATACACTTAAAACTCATGGGGTGTGTTTGTTTGAGGGATTGGATGACGGGGGATAAGTAATACTGTGGGATCCACAGATGGGATTGGATAAAAGATGGATTAATTTTTTATGTGGGATTATTTTTTGGTGTTTGGTTGGTGGGATATAAAGTAGGATAAAAGATATGATTTGATATGTGATATGATAGGAAATAATTTTGGACCTTTGGATCTTGGAGGGAAACAAATCCGAAGATGGGGTATTAATAATACCACATGCCCCACAGGATTACTCATCCGACAAAACCCTTAACTATACATCCAATCCGTGGGACCGACGAATTAAACAAAAACCAAAACAAACACTTCACTTGGTGGGTCCCACGGATTATTTCTCCAATCCCTCGTTTCTTATCCGGCAAACAAACATAACCATGGTGTTGATTATCTAGACGTCCTCACCAATGGCTCACCTTAACTTAGCTCGTATTTTACTGGTTGCTATAGTGAGTAACTTATAACCCTTATTTCAATTAGATATAAAAAAATACCTTTTTGCATAATAAAAAGAGACATATGAATCACCCCCTAGGTATGTTGCCACAAGTAGCAAACATCTTGTTTAGTCACTTATACAAAGTTTTGCATGGACTTACGCAGTCTCCAAGACCATGGTTTGACCAGTTCAATTCTACTCTTTTGAACTATGATTTTTGATGGTCCACATCTGATCACTCAGTATTTGTACATTAATCATCTTTTAGAATCATCGTTTAATTGTCTATGTGGATAATATTATCATCTCGGGTGATGACACTGAGGGCATTTTTGTACTGAAGAGTTATTTGGGGAAGCAATTCCATGCAAAGGATCTTGGAGTATCATGCTATTTCCTAGGGATTGAGATTGCTTGTTCTTCCCAAGGTATCTCTTATTGAAAATGAAATATGCCTGTATTTACTTTCTGATATTGGCCCTTTATGATCTCCTTCAGCTGATATTCCTATGTATCTTTCTGTGCATTTGGATTTTAAAAATGGTGACCTCTTTCTTGATGTTAGGAAAAATCATCGACTAACTAATGTATCTTGTGTGACCCAACCTGACATTATATATGCAGTTGATATATTCAATTAATCAATTCATGCAGGCTCCTTGCCAACCCCACTTTGATGTCGTCACTTTTTGAGGTATTTCAAAAATTCTCTTAGTCAAAGCTTATTCTATCAACCTTCTACCATAATAAATGTGATTGGATATAGTTATGCAAATTGGGCCGATAGACGTTTAGACCGGAGGTCTACATCTAGATATTGTACCTTTGTTGGTGGTAACCTCATAACTTGTGTAGGAAGAATTAGACTATTGTTGCTTAGTCTAATGTAAAGGCCAAGTATCGTGTCATTGCCCATTATGTGTCTAAGATATTTTGGGTGCATTCTCTTCTTCAGAACTCGGTACTTAAGTTTCAGCTCCAATGTTTATGTTCTGTGATAATCAAGCTAAGATATTCATTACTAGTGATCCTATCTTTCATGAACGATCAAGCATATTAAGGTTAACTACCACTTCATCAGGACCTCTTGCTTAAGCGTGACATCACCACTCCATTTGTACACTTCGATTCTCAATTGGGTGATAAATCTCACAAAACCTTTGGCTCAACTTTCATTTTGGAAATTGTTTTACCAAAACTAGTGCATATATGTTTGATCTATATGCACTAGTTTGCGAGGATAGTGTTAGAATTATTAGAATATTCTAGATTGATTGTTTGAATTATAAATTAATTGTTAGAATATTAGAAGATTCTAGACTGATTGTGAGAATTCTAAAAGTATTGATTTAGGTTGATTGATGGTTGTATTTCCTAATTTAGGGTAACTATCAATATAAATACAATATGAGGGGAAGAAAATTCTATCTCCCCCAAACACAAAACCCTTGGCTCGACCTTCATTTAGCAATTGTCTACCAAATAGGCATGTTCAATCTATATGCACCAATTTGAAAGGGAGTGTTAGAATTATTAGAATATTCTAGATTGATTGGGAGGATTCTAAGGGATTTGATTTAGGTTGATTGATTGGTTGTATTTCCTAATTTAGGAAAAGCTACTCGATTATAATACAATATGAGGGAGCGAAAATTTTATCTCCCCCAAGCCTATTACTCTTTTCTTCTAACTTTTCATAAGGAAAGAACACTAAGCCTACTAGTAACATCACATTTCACTTTGGTTTTAATTTCTTTTCTTTTTTTATAATTTTTAAAAACAGCATTGAGACAATGCCACAAAAAATGGGCTGCAGAAACACCCCTGACCTAAGTTATACTCTCAGCAAAAAGATTGCAACCAACAATAGAGACAAAACAAAACAAAACTATTGTCTCTATAAATTGATGTATCCACCCTCTCAAAAATTCTTTTGTTTCCTCTTTCTATATCAATCAGAAAAGACAAGGACGGACATACTCCCAAGTCAACATCTTTGCACGACTCAGTTTGTGGCCCCCACCATGACCTTAGAACACTGCACATCTTTCGATGCTGCCACTGAACATCAAAAGCTCTTAGAATCAAATCCCACACATTTTCCCGCCCCAATTATAATGAATGAATAAATGATCAATTGTTTCCCCCTGCTCTGTTAACCTCTCCATTGCAAATATTAACCATAAAGATCCTTCCCAAACTATACACCAAATAAAAAATAAAACCTTTAGAGTCACCACTCCTCCATAATTTACCCAAAGGGAACCGTGACTCTCCTCTTGCTTCTAGCTTCTTGTAACAGGACTTCACCTCATATCTTCCCGAACTAGTCCACTTCCACTTGACCCCATCTTCCTTCCCCCCCCACCCACCCCCACCTCAACGCCCTGCATTTCTTGAAGAAAAGGGACATAGCTGTTCACGTCCCAATCATGGAGATTCCAGCGCAGAATCAACATTCACCCCATGCTTTGCTCGTTCCCTTCCTAGCTATCCATCACCATGACCTCCTAGCTCAAAAATCAGATAAAGATCCATTGACCCTGTCATCTCCTGCCAATTTGTGCCTCCAGAATTTTATTCCATAGCCCTCGCAGCCAGCCACTGCAGATTCTCACTTGATTTTAAAATACATTCATTAGCGTTTTATGTGCCTCTATTCAATAACCAGGATGAGAAGCTCTCGTCATAAATCAAGATTCAACCTTATTGTCCAATGCCACTATTTCTGTTTTAAGATTGCAAGGGGAAAGCATAGCAAATAAGCTCTTGTTTCACAATCCTAATACGAAGGATTCAAGTTCATGAATAACCCAAGTTACGAAATGCCAAACAAAAAAAGACACTAAATAAAACAAGGAATATTTCTGCACATACAGAAAAACAAATGTACCTTTTCAATCTGATCATGGCAATGTCTTCTGAAGACAATGCTTTTCCAGTACCATATCCATCACGAAATTACCCAGTACAAAATGCCAAATGAAAGAAGACACTAAATAAAACAACGAATATATCTGCACACATTACAGAAGAACAAATGTAACCTTTTCAGTCTGATCATTGGCAATGTCTTCTGAAGACGATGCTTTTCCAGTACCATATTCATCAGGCCTATATAGATCAGCGCCTGCCGCAGCCCCCGCTCTCTGAGCTCCCTCTGCTGCTCAAACTCTCTGTAAGAATATAGACCATGTTTCAAACTGCTCAATAATAAAAGCACTTATTTTTAACGTTTATGATAATGATCTGATACCTGAATCCAGTTTTAGAAGTTAACAGCTGGACTGTGACCTAGCAACAAAAGGTATAGTCAAATACAACATTATATACAGGAATAATAAAGAAGTTTGCTAGTAATAATAGAAATGCTTGAACCTAGCACAAGGTTATGAAATGATGGCACAAAGCAAAATTATATAAGCAGCTTAGTACAAAACAGAGTGCAGAAGCTAGAAGAAAGCCAACAACAACATTTGCAAGCAGATGTCAAAAAGGATTTCAGTGAGTAATTCTTCATGCCAACTTCTCCAGTTGCCAGATCTTGGGATACGGAGATCAATAAAATGATCTACAACATTCTACATAAGGGAGGTGCTTATTCATTTTAATGTATCCATGTAATGCATTTAATTAAGAAGTCACTAGAAATAATTCTAGTGGCCTAGGAATTGGTTCCCCTCTTTGTAAAGCATGCCTATTGGGTATACATAAGGCCCACAAGGCCACCACTCTGAAAAGCAGCATGTGTTTTAAAAATAAACAAGTGCCATAAAAATGATTAACTGAGCAATAAACTAGGCATTCAACTTGGCTACTAGTCATGATCAAAACGTGTAGCTGTTTAAAAGTTCATATGATATAAAATCAAAAGGTCTCACATGTAAAATTGTTCCAGAATTACAGCCCTGAAGAGGCAGCGCAATGATCGAAGGCTTTGCATCAGCATAATCCGAAAGATTGATGCTAGCTTCACCAAGGATACTAGATCTTGAAGAACCCTGATATCAATAATTCAGGACAAACATAAAGTCAGTACCAGTTCAAAGAAGAATTGGGGTTGTTAGAGATTATTATCACTTAGGAGGATTATTGTATTTTCTGTGTTATTACCCTATTATAAATATAATGTGAGGGTTAAGGGGCTGATTAAGACCCTTTAATCTTTTACTAAATTTCTCCTCTTCTCTTCGAATTATTTCCAACTTCAACTTGGTATCAAAGCCAAAGGCAAAACCCTAACCACTGCAACATCATAGAACACCCATCTCCAATCATCAAAACCCAAAACTAACACCACCACTAGCTGCGCCTGTCACCATCGAAATCAGCCCCAAAAAGCCAATGCCGAAAGCTTTGTCCACACGCAGTTAAAGTCACTGGCACATAGATCTCATCGCAGCGACTTATCAGTGGCACGTGCGAGTGCGTGACGGGGTCGTTTGGCCTCCGTCCTCTTCCAGATTGGCTTGCCTCTTCTCTCCAACTCATCTATGATGTTTCCGACCATCTTTGAGACTATATCAATGGTCCAGAAGTGTCACTTGGTCTGAGATAATCGCACTGCTTGCTTGCTGGGTCTAATGCAATTTCCTAGCCAACGATACAGGCACATCCTTGAGACTGAAGGTTGATTTTGAAGGTAGATCTTACGGCAAGAATGTAGGCCCACATTCTTTTCTCATACTGGTGTTGTTTATTTCCTCCTATGTTGTTTCAGTTCAGCTTGGTTGATTGATGCGCTTTGCTTCTTATTGATTGGGACTGCTAGTAGTTGTGTTGCTTACACGTATTGCTTACTTTTTTTTTTTTTTTTTTTTTTTTGGGGGGGGGGGGCGGCAATTTGCTTTCTGCCATGGCTGAATCTGAACTCAACCAATCCAAAGATGATGATTTACCAAAATCCGTTACATCTAAGAATTGAATGAGTTAAACTATTTAGCCTGGGCACATGCCGTGAACGTTTTCCTTCGTGGCAAAAAGAAGTTGAAATATATTACTAACAAGTCTTCTAAACCCAATAATGTGACATATGAGGATCAAGTTAGTAAGGACTAATGGGATGGTTGTACCATAGTTTAGAACCACGTATTGCTACTATTATTGAGTTTTATGACTCTTCTAAATAGACTTGGGATTCTCTTTCAGAACCCTTTTTTTTTTTTTTGATATATAAAAATTTTATTAAAAAGCAACAGAAGAATGGTTTTCTAAATGATCATACTCTAAACAAAAATTGCAAGAAACTCAATTGATCTTATTGATACATACATTTGCCGACCTTCCGGTTCTCTAGCATTAATGTATTTCATTATTTTGTTTCCTTTGATGATGATTGTTCTCACATGACTTGATTTTTTTAATGAGAAAGCGCTTTTGAGTTACCATTTACTAGCACTCGTTTTTATAATAAGATTTCAACTCAGCTTGGAAAATGCATCAAAATTTTTTGATCTGATGATGCTTTGAAATATATTCAATCTGTTATGCAGTCTTTTTTTTTTTTTTTTTAGCATGGTGTTATACACCAAAATAGTTGTATACACCTCACAACAAAAGTGTGCTGAGCGCAAACATCGTCATTTTTTGGATGTAGCTCATACCATGATGTTTAATATGCACGTTCCTAAACATTTCTAGGAAGATGCCATTCTCACTGCATGTCACCTCATTAATCGTATAGCTACTACAGTCCTCAACATAAGTTGCCTTTCTCCAATTTGTATCCAGATAATCAACCATTTTCTGCGAATCCTCATATTTTTGGTTGTGTAGCCTTTGTACATATTTTTTACCCTGGTTGGGATAAACCATCTCCTCGTGATTGGAAGTGTGCTTTCCTTGGCTATTCTCATATGCAAAAAGGTTACAAGTGTTATCATCCCCTTTCACATTGCTATTTTGTGAGTGTTGACGTCACATATTTTGAATATACCTCATTCTTTTCTAATACAAGTCAACAGTTATCCTTAGATCTTGTTTCGAGTGGTGAGGGGGAGACCCGTGTTTCCCTTGTCATCCTAAGGCCGAGACCTCTTGTACTCTTCTTATGCTATTAGAGTTTGTCTAATCATCTCCCTTGTTGGTGTATTAGCAATCTCAATAGTGGAAGGTTATACTTACTGGCCCATACACTTTGTTTTCGTTGTCTGAGGCTCCGGATCCACTTTCCTCTAGTGATATACTTGTCACCTTGTGTGGTAGTAAGCACACTTATACTCAACATTCTATTGCTAAATATGCCTTATCATCATATATTTTCGTGTTAGCATTCTTTTGTCTGCACCTTGTCGTTTGTTTCAGTTCCAACTTCATATAAAGAGGCACTCTCTTCATCTGGATGGAAGCAAGCTATAGACAAGGAAGTAAGGGCACTTCATCAAAACTAGACTTGGAAGCTTACTCTATTGCCTCTTGGCAAGCAAGCTATAGGTTGTTGCTAGGTATACACTATTAAATACTTGCCAAATGGATCTACTGAGCGCCTTAAAGCTTGTATCGTGGCCAAAGGTTACACCTAGACGTATAGTGTTAATTATTTGGAGACTTTTCTTCAGTTACTCATCTTAACTCTATTAGGATACTCCTTTTGTTGGAATTAGTCACTCATGGCCTTTTGTTTCAACTTGATATCAATAATGCTTTTCTATATAGTACCTTCAAGAGAAGGTTAATATGGAACAACTTCCTAGGTTTATTGTTTCAGGTAGTAAGCATTTGGTGTGTCAATTTGTCGCGCTTTATATGGTTTGAAACAGTCCCCTTGTGCCCGGTTTCATCGCCTTAGTGTCATATGCTCAATTATGGTTTTAGACAATCTACTTATGATCATTTGATATTTATTTATTATTCTTTTTCTGACACTATTATTATGATTGTCCGTTTGCGTGATATTATTATTTATGGAGATGATACCACATTTATACTGAAGTAAAATGTCATTTGTAAGGACTTGGGAGCTCTTCATTATTTTCTTGGGATTAAGGTGGCTCACTCTAGTCAGGTCTATCTCTTTGTCAACAAAAATACGTCCTTGATCTATAATCTGAGACTAGCTTTCTTGGTTCTCGTCCAGTTGATATCCCAATGGCTTCATCTGTTAAGTTTGATGCTGAGACTAGAGATTCTTTTCCTAATGTTAGTCACTATTGGCATTTAGTGGGAAAACTTATATCTTACTATTACTTGCCCAAACATTAACTATATTGTGGGTGTCGTTAGCTAGTTCATCCATGATCCTAATTATCCCCACTTTGAGGCAATCTTTCGTATCTCACGTTATTTGAAAGGTGCTTTTGATAAGGTTCTACTCTATCGTCCATCTTCTTCTCTTTCTTTGACCGGCTTCAGTGATGCTAATTGGGTTGGTAATTGTGTAGATCACTGTTCTACATATTGTACATTTGTTAATGATAATCTTCTCACTTAGTAGATTAACAAACAACATGTTGTGACACTCTAGCCCAAAAACAGAATATCATGCTAGATGCTATGGGTTCAATCTCTATTTCGTGATTGCGGAATTGGTGTTCTAGGTTGATACCTATGTTCTATGATTATCATACTACCGTATTCATTGTTAATAATCCAATATTTATTGAGAACACCAAACACATTGAGGTGAGCTATTATTTTATTTATGACATGTTGATTAAATAGGATATTTGCACTCCTTATCTTTGCTCTAAGTTGTGCCTAAGTGATATTTTGACTAAGCCATTGTCACGATTTTCATTTCAGGATTTGGCATCCAGCTGAGTACGTTTGATTTGTATGCTCCAGTTTGAGGAGGAGTGTTAGAGATTATTATCACTTAACAAAGTTATTTTTGTATGTTCTCTATTATTGTCCTATTATAAATACAATGTGAGGGTTAAGAGGCTGATTAAGAGCCTTTAATTTTTTACTAAATTTCTCTTATTTTCTCCCGCAATTTATTTCTAACTTCAACTGGGGTGCAATAACGTGTTCCAATGAGACAAGAAAGTTCAAAAATAGATGCAGAAATAAGAGGCTCAACATATGATGTGCGTAAAACCAGCAATACTAAAGAATCAACAAAGGAAACTACCATGGCCACGACAAATTTGTATAGCTTTTCATCATATTGTTTGCTTTTGGAGTCCTGGAGAAGTCTTGTAGTTTCATAGATAGGATCTGCCCATTTACATCCGCCATTTCTCACATTTGCTTTGGTTGTCTTTGCTGATGCCTTCCCAGAATCAGCAGGAATGAAAGATATAAATAACTTATCCCATCCAGCTTGTGGAATCTGGCATATTAAGGAGGGGGAAGAAGAAAATTTAGTCACTGCACAATTTAGACAGCAATATGCATTTAATGAAACATTATATTATGATATTTCTCATCAGAAAGAAATAAACTCTCATAAGCAGTAACGCTTTTATAAGATAAGTGTAACGAAATGAGGACGTTGAGACAGATGTGTGATGATACAAAAAAGGAAATAACAAGAAATTAATATATTCGAAATAAATTTGAAGTGGCACTGAGAGATGATAAGTCGAGAGAAGTTCGTTTAAAATAGTTCGAACATATCCCACATAGCCTAAAGATGCACCAATATGAAAGAGGGAGTCAATCTAAGTAAAAGGAATAAAAAAGACAAAAGATATAACTAAGATTGCATGGACTGAAATTATATGAAATAATTTAATTTCACATAACCTCACAGAAAATATAACCTATAACATAAATGAATGGAAGAAGAAAATTCATGCAACCAACCCCAATTAGTTTAGAACTGAAGCTTTGTTAAGTGGAGTTGAGTTGAGAGAGAAAAAAAAATCCTCCAATTTCACAGGATATAGCGATTCGCCGACTTCTACAACAGGCGAAGAAAAATAAATCAGCCCAGATAGCTATAGAAATTAACATGATTTACTCTTACAGTATTCATTTTCCCAACAGTCATTTAAACATTTAATATGCATATTCTTTCAATATAAAAGATTTTTTTCCCCTTGGATTAGATATTTCTTCTTGTTCAATTGACAAGAAGATTCACATTTAGTAAAACAGCCAAGTGATAGATAGGATGAAATAGTAAGGAATTAAGTGTCAACTTTATACAGGGATTAAAGAGGTAGATTAAACACCTCCAGACTCCAGAGTTCAGCACAAGGGCCACCCTTAGCCTCAAGTAATTCCATAAACTACGAAAGTCCTCACGAGCACCCTTCACAAAAAAACATGCCTTCTTTGTGGATGCTGATAGCTTTGATGGATAAGAAGCTTAAGGAAAGAATTTTCTAAGAGATTTCTTGTAGTAGGATGTTCAAAGGAGAAACCAGATCAAGAAACAGGTATATTTAACAATGATATAACACAGGTGGCTAGTTTCCTTGTCCATTTATCAATCCTTTATATTATATACTAGGGAAGAACTAATCCCATAGAGCCCTTGACCCACCCCACCAGAACCAAGAGCTAGTTAATGCCAAGGGACTTCTAAACTGGTGACCTCTACTTCAATTGATAGAGAGGTTCCTGCTGATATGCCCCATGTGGGGCATCCTTGTATCAATCTCAAATTCAAGTTCAATGCTACTCAACTTCAAGCCAAGTTGAAAAGTTGGCATCCTACCCCTTTGGTTCTTACTCAGTTACTCATTCTCGTTTCAATTCAAGAGCACACAAAATAAGTAAAGACTTGTTTGTCATGCGGTAACAAGTTCTCAGCAAGTGCCATGAGTTTGTATACACTCTTCATCACTTCTTAAATACACCAAATTTAATAAAGAAATAGTTAAAACTAAAGCTTGTAACACACCTATGCCGCAAATATAGTATCCAAACTTAAATTTAGTCATTGTGGGTGTCAAAATACACTGTAAATCTAATTACAGATTCTTCTGAAAAAGAAATTGTACAGCCTCATAATGAGGTAAGAGTGTAGTAGAATGGACCAAAGAGCCTGGAAATTGGAATACTGTATCTTGAATTTCATATCTACTGTAACAATGAAGTACATTAAATAACAGGAAGCAAACCAAAAGTAGATAACTTAAAGCTCTGAAAGCTCTGAATCATATTTACATGACCGCTATTTAGATAAGGCGTGAAACTGTGGCTGGTTAATACAGCAATTGGTTTTGTATTCAGAAGTCCCTTTGCATGCAAGATTTACTGAACCTTTCTTATGTTTCTTTAGCTTAATTTCCCAAAGTTTTGATTTATTTTCCTCAGTGGCAGTGTTCCCATGCTGGGGTTTTAAAAGACCATTACTGCCTAGTGGATGCCTGACATTCATGCCATTGACAAGTCCATCTCAGCTTCACTGATGACTATTACAGTGGGCCCTCGTAAACTAAATTATGCTGCAGAGACTGAGTTATCAGGTCAACTACATACGCACCTCAAGGTTACATTTGTACCAAGCTAAATCTAAACTCTTCACTAACAGTTGAGATAGATACAG